>SJYT01056739.1:0-19814 GCA_006410635.1 Cephalophus harveyi
TGAGGAGGGAGAGGCCCGCCTTTGACCTCTGGATCAAGGATAGGCATCATAAATGGATGGGTAAATGGATGGATGGATGGTGGATGGATAATGGATGGTGGATAGATGGATGGATGGATGGATGACTGGATGGATGGATGGATGGAAGGAAGAAAGGAAAAAGTGAGAGATGGTGGAAAATGGATAATGGATGGGTGGACAGATAGATGGAAAAACACAGAAAATGTCTGCTTTCCGAAGTCCCAGCCACATGGATCATATCCAGAATTTTCCCAACAGACATCAGTGGGTTTTCAGGAAGATACAAGTATTTTCTGGTCAATAAGACCAAGATGCCACTAAGCCAGCAATCTGCCCCAGGGGTCCTCAGCCGGAGGGGGCTCCTCCCTCCCGTTAGGTCTCCATCTAGAAAGGGGCCTGGTGTTCTCAGGCTGCCTTTTGTCAGGTTGAAAAGGAGAAGCCGAGCTCCCACTGAGATAGAAGGCTTCCTGGGTTTCTGTAGATGTGAACTCCTGAAGACTAGACACACGAAGCCAACAGAACAGCCTGCGAGGCCAGAGAAAGGCCTCCGGGGACAGTGCCGTCTGGCGCTGGGCCGCAGGGGCTTGAGCAGAAACACAGACGCCCTGCAGGCAGGGATGTCCAGGTCTGAGGGGGCTCCCGCCTCTTCTCTCCTTCCCGTATCACCTGGGCTTCCTTTCCAAAGACCTGTTTTCCCTGGATGCTGCCCACGGCACTGGGTGCCTCTTCCATCAGAGCTGGCCCTCAGTCGGTGGTTGTAATCGGCAGTCACGGACCCCAGCGCCCACAGATCCTGAGTCTCTAGCTGGTGCGGGTATCGCCTGATGGACTTTATCCCCATCATGTCCTTTGACATCCCTGGGCACAGATGGTTCTGATCCCCGGGCCACAGACAAAGCTCCATCCGACGAGCTCTGAGAGGTCCCAGACTTTCCTCAAGTCGCAAGGGGAGGCCTGACTCACAGGGACCAACGCCTGAAACGGACGAACATCATGCAGGGAGAAGCCTGCTGTGTGTTTGCTGGAAGACTGCACAAGAGTGCGTGAAAGAAGGAAAATGTGAAGCATCGCCTGGTGGGCTAGGGGACAGAGGCTAGAGAGAGAAACATAAAGGCCGGCCAGCCCTGCAGAAGGCCCCTGGCCAGAGACCCCGCCGGCCCAGGACTGCCAGTTCCCCCGGAGACTCCTGGGCTCACAGATGGGGCCTGGAACTTGGAAGAGCAGATGGAGCAGCTGACCGCGGTGGGCAGGGACATCCTCGGGTTCTAACCTCTGCCCACCTGCCCCCGGCACCCCCCTGGGACAGGCCCCCAGCCCTGGCTGTCAGGGCCACTGGACAAACCACAGGCAGGCCAGGCCTGGGGCAGCCCCCGCGGCCCCTCCTCTACCCGGGCTCCTCTCCTCCCTCCCTTTTCTGCAAAGAAGTCAAATTTGCCACTCGATGCATTAACCAAGCCTGTAATGAATGGCGACTGTGCGGTGGTGCCCGCTTGGAGAGGGAGACGCAGGCCAGGCGCGGACCCCAGCAACCGGGCAATGTTCCAGGCCTGGTTTCCGAGCCCCTCCATTCGGGCCCCCTCCCCCCCCCCCCCCCCCCCCCCCCCCCCCCCCCCCCTGCCTTTTACACACGATCTTTCTGCAGAGTTGTGGGCAATTAAAACCAGGGTGACTATGTGGATTATGCAAATAGGCTGGAGCCCAGCGAATAAAATTGGAGATTAGACATTCACACAGGCAGAAGCTGGCACAGGGCAGCCCCCCGGGGGTAGTGGGGGAGCAGAGGGGGGAGCCTGGGGGGAGGGGAGGCTAAGGGGCCGGGCTGGGGGTCAGGAAGGAGAGAGAATGGAGGGAAAGGGGATGAGGGAGCATGGCGGAGAGGATCAGCTGTGGGAACGGCACCTCCCCCTAGGCCTCCGGTCTGCCCCGGGGGTGACATCAGGCCCTTGGGAGGGGGGACGTCAAGCCAGCCAGCATGACAGGAGCTGCAGAGAACATGTGCCTGGGGGAGGGGGGAACCCAGGGAGACCTGGAGGCCAGACTGGACAGGGCAAGCTGAGGCTCCAAGAAGAGGGCCATAGGCAACCACGCTGCAGGGCGGTGAGCCCCCAAGCCAGGGAAGGGGAGGGGAGGAGAGGAGACTTGGACCCTCGGATGGGACGCGGGTGGCTTCCCAAGGTCGCCCCAGACTCAGGGCATTGCAGTAAATTATGCTGTTTGCTCTTCATCACCACCTTGCAGACACGGCACCAGGGGCCCAGTTTACAGATTAAGAAACTGAGGCTTAATGAGACTCTGCCCAGGTGGCCTGCAGGGCCGGTGTGGATGGGGCCGGCCCTGGGCAGCCTCCAGACAGGCACTGAGCCCCCAGCCTGCCAGGGCAGTTTCCCTGCTGGAGGGGGCAGGGCGGGCTGCCCACGGGAGCAACTCTCGGCCGACGAGGACAGGTTTGTTCAGGTAGGTGAGTACGGACAGGGAGCCGCTGGCCATCTCCGGACACCCAGATCAGCCCCAGGCCTGTGACTGACCAGCAGGTGAGTGGCCCCTCCACACCAGATGTGTATAAGAGACAGAACAAAAGCAGCTTGCTGTGGCCAAACCAATTATTTATCTAATTATGATTTACCACTTAACCACACGATCTTTCTGCAGAGTTGTGGGCAATTAAAACCAGGGTGACTATGTGGATTATGCAAATAGGCTGGAGCCCAGCGAATAAAATTGGAGATTAGACATTCACACAGGCAGAAGCTGGCACAGGGCAGCCCCCCGGGGGTAGTGGGGGAGCAGAGGGGGGAGCCTGGGGGGAGGGGAGGCTAAGGGGCCGGGCTGGGGGTCAGGAAGGAGAGAGAATGGAGGGAAAGGGGATGAGGGAGCATGGCGGAGAGGATCAGCTGTGGGAACGGCACCTCCCCCTAGGCCTCCGGTCTGCCCCGGGGGTGACATCAGGCCCTTGGGAGGGGGGACGTCAAGCCAGCCAGCATGACAGGAGCTGCAGAGAACATGTGCCTGGGGGAGGGGGGAACCCAGGGAGACCTGGAGGCCAGACTGGACAGGGCAAGCTGAGGCTCCAAGAAGAGGGCCATAGGCAACCACGCTGCAGGGCGGTGAGCCCCCAAGCCAGGGAAGGGGAGGGGAGGAGAGGAGACTTGGACCCTCGGATGGGACGCGGGTGGCTTCCCAAGGTCGCCCCAGACTCAGGGCATTGCAGTAAATTATGCTGTTTGCTCTTCATCACCACCTTGCAGACACGGCACCAGGGGCCCAGTTTACAGATTAAGAAACTGAGGCTTAATGAGACTCTGCCCAGGTGGCCTGCAGGGCCGGTGTGGATGGGGCCGGCCCTGGGCAGCCTCCAGACAGGCACTGAGCCCCCAGCCTGCCAGGGCAGTTTCCCTGCTGGAGGGGGCAGGGCGGGCTGCCCACGGGAGCAACTCTCGGCCGACGAGGACAGGTTTGTTCAGGTAGGTGAGTACGGACAGGGAGCCGCTGGCCATCTCCGGACACCCAGATCAGCCCCAGGCCTGTGACTGACCAGCAGGTGAGTGGCCCCTGACAGCTCACCTGTCTCTGGCTCAGTGTCCAAAAGGACTAGAGGCGATGACACGGCCTTTCCCTGCCCCTCTGAAAGTTGGTGGCACCAACACCCTAATGTGATCCAGATCTCCCTCGAGATGGCGGAGCAGAGGAAGAGGCCTGGAGAAAGCGGCGGCCTGTGGGCATGCCCAGCAATCGCCACTGGTTTGTTCTGTTACTAACAGAAGCAGAAACGCCCAGAGCACCAGTCCCAGGTCCTGGCTCCAGAGGCTTTGGCGGTCTTACCCCATCAGCCTCCCAACACACCGGTGAGGTGGTACTACTGATATTCCCATCAACTGAGGCACAGAGAGGGTAAGTAACTCGCCTAAGGTCACATAGCTGGCAAACGGCAGAGCTGGGATTCTCATGCATTGATTCATTCAACGGATATTTGAGCAGCCCCTGAAAAGCCAAGTTTGAGGCTAGAAGTGTTTGCTCAGTCATGTCCGACTTTTTGTGACCCCATGAACTGTAGCCACGGACTGTGGCCAATCAGTTTCCTCTGTCTGTGGGGTTTTCTCAGCAAGGATACTGGAGTGGGTAACCACTTCCTACTCCCAGGGATCTTCCTGACCCAGGGATCAAACCCAGGTCTCCTGCATTGCAGGCAGATTTTTTACCATCTGAGCCACCAGGGAAGCCACTGAGGCTGGAGTTAAACATAAAAACCAACGTAAGAGAAGGTCTCCATTCTCAAGGAACTGCGTTCTGGTGCAGTGACATTTTAGCAACAGCTGTGATTAAGTGGAGGAGGTGGGGTTAAGGCCGGAAATGCTCCTCCCCTCACACCCCCTTAGTATAAGATGAGGGGTGGTCCAAGCCCTCCTCCCTCAGGCACACTGTGAAGGGCCCTGAGACACAGGAAGAGGGGCAGAAAAGGAAAACCACATAGAAAACCAGTTCCTACCGAGGGTGCTCTTTGTACTAGAACTGAACCTTCTCCAGGGTCATCACTGGCCAAGGTGCCACTTAAATTGAAACTAATTAAAATCAAATAGAAGCTTCAGACTCACTAATCCTCGATAGCCATCCTTGACTGGTGGTTCCCAATCCTGGCATCGCACCTCTAGAATGTTCCATCATCCTGAAACACTGCAGCAACAGTGCCGCTCCAGAGTAAGGTAGGGACGGGCGGGATTTTTATGTTTTGTTCACGGATGAACCCCCAGCACCCAGAGCCACGCCTAACTGTTCACTTGCAGAAGGAAAAGTGAGTGCAAGGCCTCCCTCGAGGACAAGGGTGCTGGCGTGGAAGATGAAGGAGCAGCTGGAATCCCGGTGCTGTCTGCAGGCCGGGCCGACAGCCCCCGAGCACCGGGTCCACCAGCCCCAGGCCCATATCAGTGCCCGCTGGGGAGGCCCTTCCCACCACTGCCGACGTCCGAGGGACATTCCCCAGGACCCCGGCCCAGCAAGGCCACGGGAGGAGGGATGGCTGTCAATTCTCTATGGAGAGTGGGGCACACCCTGGGGACCCCCCACCCTTGGTACATCTTTGAACTGCCATCTGCCCTGAGTTAGGGCCCTGGGTTCCTTTGTGTGTTGTGCGGGGTGGGGTGGCGGGGGCGAGTGGGGAGAGCAAGTTCAGGGAAACTGGCTAACAATCCAATTCCAAGGACATCGGGGGCGAGTGGGGAGAGCAAGTTCAGGGAAACTGGCTAACAATCCAATTCCAAGGACATCTCCAGGAGCCCTGGATTAAGCTGGAAGCCGCCCAGTGAGGACCCTGCACTGTGGGGTCGGCTGTTCTCCTGAGGTCCGGTGGGAGCAAGGGGCCTTCTCTTGGAAGACAGTCAGGAGGACCCCAGTTGTGCCAGAACATAGGGGGCCTGTTGTTGTTCAGTCACTCAGTCGTGTCCAGCTGTTTCCAACACCATGGACTACAGCACGCCAGGCTTCCCTGTCCATCACCATCTCCTGGAGCTTGCTTAAATTCATGTCCATCAAGTCAGTGACGCCATCGAACCATCTCATCCTCTGTGACCCTGTCGTTATACACTGGAAGAGCAGGCAGAGATGAGACTAAGGAGGTGTCTGGTGCCCTGGCAGCTGGGCAGAAGAAAGAAGGTGGCCGGGGCCCCTTCTCCAGCCGGGCTTCAGGTAGCCCCCAAGATACAGAGTGTGACCTGGCCCGACCTTAAATGCCTGGGTGAAGGGCCTACTCCACAGGTCTGGCTGAAGCCCCCTCACTGTCCCCAGAAGGGTACCTGGCCACTTGCCACCCCTGGGTCAGTTCTGTGAGCCTGCCCTGCCCCCCCAAGAACGCGGGCCTAAGTCCTCTCTGCCCAGCTGCGTGCAGTATCCCTGGGGGACAGGAGTGTCCCCTCTTCACTGGCTGGAAAACGAGGCCTACAGAGCCGGCGGCTGCGGCCAGGGTGTGAGCCAGGCCTGAGTGCAAAGGGACGGCGGGGTCCTATGTCGGTGCTCTGCACCCCCACACTCAGGCATGCAAACCCTCACACGCACTGTTGTGCACACACACTCATACACTCACCTCTGATGTTTCATAAATGTTAACCTTGGAGAATCAATCAGTAAGCAAATAGCAGGGATACAGCCGCGTCCAGAGACGCGGGAAACTCAAATGCCAGGTCCTGGCCAAGTTTCCTCTAGAGTACTTCCAGAAAAGCTCAGGCCCCGCCCCCACACGCTACGCAGGCCCCGCCCACCAAGCGTGCAGGCCCCGCCCTCCCGCTGCCCTGGATCGCAGCCCTCTCGGATGTCACCCAACGCAGCCTCACAAGCTGGCCTGCGTTCGGTGGGGGTGGACATGCCTCCCAACCCCTGTCACTAAGGAACAGGGCCCCACCTGACCCAGACGCCACCCCAGCACGTCTGGGGTCTCGAGCCCTCAAGGCAGGCGCCAACACACTCCCAAACCGAGATGAGAAATCTGTTGCAAAACGCTCTCTTAGCTCGGGCCTGGAGACTAGGGGCACGGGGGTGGGAGTAGGGGGCGAGAGGGGCCCGGAGGTCAGGACAACCGAGCCCTCCCGGCGCGCCGGGGCGAGGGGCGGCCGCAGGGGCGCGGGCGCTGGCGTCCTGCCCGCAGCCCCTGCCCCCTCCTTACAAAGGCCTGCCTTCCTCTGGGGAAGTGCTCCTCCGTATATTAATAAACGGCAGCGGCGGCGGATTCTGCCGCCTGCCTGGGTTGATAGGAGATTTATGCAGCCTGCAAAGTCGGGAAATACAGAAGTATTCCTGATAATACTTCTTGTCCTACCAAAGGTCACGGGCAGGGCCCATCAATCCCGGGAAATAAAGAAGGTCCCGGTTTTGCTTGTTCTCCAGCGAAGGAGGAGAAGAGCCTTTTAATCGCCTCATTTGGAGAGCTGGCTGGGGTTGTATGTCATCCGAATTACAGATTCAGCATTAATTGACCAGATGTGGGGGGCTCTCTCTGGGCCCCGGAGGACCATAAAGCCATTCCCACACTGGTAATTAGCAGACAGCGCGGCCCAGGCTGGGCCACTGGCCCCCAAGGCAGGCGGCAGGAGGGAGGTGGGGAGGGGGGGCCACTGGTCAGACACTGATCCTGTGCATGGTCCCCTCCAGTCCAGGGGCCCCCAGGGGCTCAGAGGCCCACCCTCAGCACAGCAGGACTGAAGGCCCGCTGGCCTATAGGGGACACTACACTGTGGGAAGTGGGTGGAAGGGGGTCCTTTCTCCCCAGAACTGCCCTGAGTGGGTGCATCCTGCCCAGGGCAGGCTCTTACCTCCTGAGGGAACCCACTGGGAGGCGAACAGTGAATTGAAGCTGGTGTGGACATGACCCCACCACCAAAGGGGTGGCCTCAGCGGCTGACCTTCAGGCAACTGCAAAGGGCTAGATGGAGAGAGAAGGGGCCGGCTTTCTCTGGAGAGGGCCTGGTGACCTCTCCGGAGGTGACAGGTGAGAGGGGAACATGTACAGGGATGAAATTAAACTGTTTCACAACCGGTCTAGCTAGGCCAGAGGCTGAAGCAGAGGCCAAGGCTCCCTGTCCTGCAAACCCAAACCGGTAATTCTCTACTGGCCCCAGTATGGGAAGGTCTGGGGGAGGGGACCAAGGGGGACCTCAGGAAGGCATGGGGTGGGGTGGGCATGGGGAGATGGACTCACCAGCCCTGCTGGTACTGGCTGCCTGGGGACAAGTTGGGCAGGAGTCAGTTCTCATGTGGAGACCTCCCTGGGGTCCTGAAACCACCCCCTCCCTGGGCCTCTGTTCTGTGACGGAGGAAAACCTACAAGGGGCCTGACCCAAGAAGTCCTACTGCACTGGGTGTGTCCCTGGACGTACCTGGGCTGAAGGTGGGAAGCACGCCAGCTCGTCCCCTGGATCCCGGCAGGTGCGTCCTCGTCCCCCGCCCTCCCGCCTTGGAACCCGACCACCCGGAGCCCCACATGCACACTGCCGCTCGATCAATTCTGCTGTAATGTGTTTTATGAACATGCAGATGGCATGGCTGGGCCAGGGGGAAGGTTTTACCTTGGGATAAGAAATTAACACTGGCAAATAGCAAATTTACTGCATGTATTTTCATTTTCCTAATACCAGCACCATCTGCTAGCAATTGGGGCTCCACGTCGCTGTTTTCCCCCTTTATTTCTCCCGCCTGCTCTTTTTTATTTATTTTTTTTCATTTTCTGCAACCGGGCCCTCCAGATGCCCCCGGGGGTGGGGGCTTCATCCTCTCACCAGGGAATCCAGGCTGTGGCCAGCAGCTGGCAACCCGGTCTCCCAGATCGCCTGGGCCAAGGGCCCTCTCTATTTCTGTTTTTCCAGGCTGCAAGCCATGGAGGTACCCCCCACTTCCATGCCTCAGAGGGGTAACGTGAGCCCAACAAGAAAGACAGACTTTAACCAATCCACACACTGAACTGAGGCAGTTCAATAAAACCCAGCTACATCAGACCCCTGGCAGCTGTGGGCACTTATTTCTCCCTTGCTGCTTCCTGGAATTACTTAAAATTAAAAAGTTAGCTACTGTGCATTCTACATGGAGCTCCCACCAGGCAGGAGTGATGTGGGGCTGGGGGTCTCGGGGGCTGCAGTGGGACTTGGGGACACAGATGACTCGTGTGCATGGCAGAGAAGGGGCAGGAGCTCACGGGGTCTTTGCAGCACAGGGAGAAAGCGGCCCCTCTGCACCCATGGGTGGCCAGCTGTGTGTGTGCCGGCCCCAGAGGTCGGGGTGGGGGGGAATGCTCCCCCTACACGAGGCCACAGGGCACAACAGCAGGCACACTGGTGCAGCACCTATGAGTCTTGGCATGCAGCCTGGCAGTGGGTCGGCTGGGGTGGCCGGGCACCCAGAGGGCAGGGAGCCATCCACAGGCCCCAGGGCCAGCTAGTGGACAGTCCAGGGTGGGGCAGGACCAGAGAGAGGACCGGGAGTAGAAAAGCCAGGTGGGATGGGGGGATGGGGCTTCTCTACCTCAGGAAGGTCAGGGCACCCTTGTGTTTTGCAACTGGAAGACCTCTGGGCCCGTAAATTCATACGTTGAAGTTGCAACCCCTGGACCTCAGAATACGACCTCATCTGGGAACAGGGTCAGTCATTCACTACTTGAGGGGAAGCCATGCAGGAGGGGGGTGGGCCCCTAATCCAATGACTGGCGTCCCTATGAAAAGGGACAAGTCAGTCGCAGACCCACAGAGAGGGAAGACAGCTGCCTCCAGGCCAAGGGAAGAGGCCTGGAACAGACCCTGTCCCCACAGCCTCAGAGGGACCAACCCTGCCGAGAGCCACCGTAAGTGCAGGCTTCTGGCTCCTGGAGCTGAGACGTGTCTCTTGCTGAAGCCAGTTTGTATTTAATGGTACTTTTGCTGCGGCAGCCCTCGGACAGCTGACTTGAAACGAATGACCACTTGGGTTAGCCTCAGCCTCCTCATCTGTACAGTGGGAGTCATTTCTGTCTTCCCTCGTGGGTAAGAGATAGAAACCATATTATTGGTAATAATTTATGATAATAACATCTGAGTAGTAGTAATCTTTCTAGGTGCTTCACATTGAATCCTTGCAAATCCTTGCCTCCCACCACGAAGTAGGTTCTTCTATTACCCTCATTTTATAAGCAAGGGAACTGAGGCACAGAGAAGTTAATTGACCTGCCTAAGGTCACACAGCTAAGCAAGGAAGTAGCAGAGCTAGGAAGTGCACCCAGGTGGGCCAGTCCTGAGTCCATGCTCCTCACCACCCCATACCTCTGAGCAAGAAGAGCTGTGGCCCTGGGACCTGGCTCAGTGCCTGGCTCGTAAAGATTAAGGAAAGACGACCGCTAGTGTCATCGCGGTCAGCTTTACACACGAGGAAACAGGCCCAGAGAGCAGAGGGGACGTGCCTAAGGCCGTCTGGACAGCATCAGAACCGGGTGGATGGACATCTCCTGACGCCAGACAGTGAGGGCACGGAAGGGTGCTAGACCTGAGCTGGGGCAGGGCTGGAAACTCCCCCAGCCCCCAAACCAACAAGGGGCCAGCAGGAGCCTGGAGAAACTGCGGCCACGCGGGAGAGAATCCTGCTGTCCCTGGCGTCCCAGCTGGCGTCTCCTGGCACGGCTCCCCCAGCTCCGGGCTTCATTCCTGGGTGTCCTAAAAATGCCACTGTGGCTGCCACATAGGAGGGCCATAGGAGGGAGGGAGAGCAGGGAAGCCCCAGGTGGACGGATGGGGTCCTTTCAGTGGCAGGGCGGCGTGAGCGGCGTTCCGGGCGGGCCTCTGGTCTCTGTGGCCCCTGGGGACCAGGGTTGAGCAGGGTCCCCAGCATGCCGGCGGTAAACGGGGCTTGGCAGGCAGGGCCCCGGGGCCAAGCACATCTGATCACCCTGCCCTCCCGGCCACAGAGACGGGAGCAGGTGGGGGCCACAAGCTCTCCTCTTGAACCACTCAGAGTTCATCATCTCTTTCCACGCCACCTTTCAGAAAATGCCCTGGCAACCTTTCCTTCCCATCAGCAAAGAGGAGGCAGGCTCCAGCCCACACAGCGGGGTCTGGCCCTGGAGTGCCTCCCCGGCCCATCTTGGGTGGGTCTGTCACTGTGACAGCTCGGGTCACCTGGACCCCAATATTTACTTCCACAAGGGTTCTGGATGCCTGGTGCACAGGAGTCAGGGGGAGGGAGTGGATTGGGCGGGTGTGGGTGAGGAAGCAGGGCCCTCAGCAGCCCCCACGTTGGCATACACTTCATTCAAACAGACTGTCCCCTTGGCCAACCCTGGCTTGGCCAGCGCCCTGCCCACATCCGCACCCCCCCCAACACACACAACTTTTCCAGCCAAAGGGAAGCCGGAGCACAAGACCGGAGGATAAAATTTGATTTGAAAGAATTTTATCGCTCAGCCCAATGATGGCTTTAAATATTAAAAAGGCATAAAACGGAAGGGGAACGGAAAAGCTGTACCAAGTACCAGCCTCAGACAGCTTCTGCCAAATACGATGCCATCTGAGAAAAAAACGAGCGTTCGGAAAGGGAAAGTCTGCCGGGGAAGGGAGGGGGCCACTCTGCCTCCCTGATCCTCCTGCTTTGCAGACATTTTCAAAGCAGCATCCTGGATCTCCCAAACCTTACCCAGAGACAGGTAATACATTCATTATTGATGGATCAGTACCCGGAGAGTGTAAATTACTGAAACAAACACGGCATAATTAGGGCATTAGAGGGAGCGTGGAGGGAAGGCAGGGTATGCCACGCTTGGCTGTGGCTTTCATCTTTGCAGGTGTTCATCTCGTGGCAGCCAGCACCCCAGCCTGCTTACCATATGCACATCCCGGCTAGCCAGTTCTCAGCTGGTAGGTCCGCTGGGAACTCCCTCCTGCCCCAAAGAGGCGCCCACAGCCAGGCGCGTTTGGGGTAATGGGCAGAGGGGAAGAGAGCAGGTCTCTAGGCACGCGTGCATGCGCACACATGCACAGAGGCACACGCAGGCACGCACACAAAGACCCAAGGCCCGTCTGCAGGCGTGCAGCTGGCGGGCCTGTGTCCCCGTCCCCGTGTGTGCCCTCAGAATTTCATGACAAGAATGAAACTGATCAGGCAGCCTCCAGTTCCATAATTAGGGCCAATTGAAGGAGACAAAGAAATCTATGGAGATCACAGTGGGAAGTGGTAGTGATGAACGCTGGCTTTGAAACAGCATTTTGTACTCACTGGACCATCACTGTCTTTACATAAAAGCTGCCGGCCTCCTTCCTCCTGGCTCCCTCCCCTGGGGCAGGGCGGCCAGCAAGGCCGGCTCCAGACCTCCAGACGGCCCCCTCCACCAACTGCCTTTTCTGGGTCAGGCCTCATTTCTGGTGGCACATCTCAGAGGAGGCTGGGTGGGGGGGGGGGGGTCGGTGTGTGTGCGTGTGTGTGTGCCTGTGCGGGGGGTGGGCAGAAACAAAAGGCAGACCTGAAAAGCATGCTGTCTCCCAGAGGCATCTGGAAGGTGACTAACTTACGGCTTTCTGGGACGGGACCCTGTGTCTGTTTGTGTGTGCGCGCACACATGTGTGTCACTGCATGTGCACATGCATGTGCGGAAGCAGGTGTGCAGGCAAGGGTGTGCGTGAGCGTACATGTGACTGCATGCGTGCTGACCACATGCAGGATGGGAGATGTGTGGATGTGTGTGTACATGTGTGTGACAGCCTTGGAATCTGAGCCCCTTTCTTGCTCTTGATTTCTTCATTCTTCCTGAAAAAGTTAGGACAACAAAAGCAACCCAGGCCCAGAACTGGTGGCCTCGGGCTCTCCAGGACCCTCGAGGGAACGGGGGCTGCTGGCAGGACCGCAGGCCACAGGCGTCACCCCCCCGGCACCCTGGAAGCAGACCCTGGCTGAGAAGGACGGCCCGTCTCCTCAGCTGCCTGCTGTCCCGCTATGGGGCTGAGGTGCCGGATGACGAGGCGGGTCGTGCTAGCCGCCATGTAGAGTTCCAGCTGGGGACCCTGTGACACCACCCTGGGTGAGGTGGCCACTGGGCAGCGAGGGCACACCCCGCTGGGATGCGTGAGGGGCTCCGGCAATTGTCCTCGGCTGGCATCCCCACATCGGTGCCAACCTGTTCACACACGCAAGTGTGGTTTCCTCGTGCCCGCAGTAATCCTCCGACTTTACAGCAAATTATTAAAACTCACTTATATTTAATCTGCCTTCTGGAATTAATTGAATTTTTACGCTCAGCAAATGCCACAGTTTGTGCTGCCTCCCGATCGGTGGCTTGGAACAGCTAAATGACAAGGCGGCAGACCAACCGCAGGCTCTGCAGACAGGCTCTGGGGGTAAAAAGGCATTAAGAGGCTGGGTGGTGGTGGTGGGGGGGGATGGCCTGGGACAGCCCATCCCCACCTGATGCACTCAACCATGGAGCACAGAAGCTCCGTTTATCAACTCCCTCCGTTTATGGAGCAGGAGGGTGGGCTGCGCTCAGCACCTGGGGGGACTGTGCTCCTGGGGGACCCGGGTGGCAGGAGCAAGCCAGGAAGGACCCCTCCCCTCTCTGAGGGTGTTGCCCTAGTTGATCTCTGGCCAGGGGAGCTTTGCCGCCTCCCAATGACCGGCGGACAGGACTGAAGTGACTTAGCAGCAGCAGCGGCAAGTGACCGGGCCCTGGTCGGCCCCCAAAGAGGTCCAAAGAAGGCCATCTCCTTCCTCGAACTTGGCATTAGCTGCAGCCCAACACACGGGGCTTCCGGCCCCTCTGAACCCCGGCCAACTCCACCGCGGAGTTCCACACTCTGAAGGCGCCGAAGATCCAAGGTCACATGGAGTTCTGGCATGCTCCCTTCTTGCCGGGACACGTTAATCCGGGGGTGCTGACACCTCCGGGGGAGGAGGGGTGATGTTTGCAGAGCCTTGTTCGGAGTGCTAAGTGCATCCCCTTAAGTCTGCCAGGTTCAGAGTTCTAAGTGCGATGACACCAAGGCTGGTGCAGAAGCGGCTGTGTGTCTAACCCCCCCACGCCGCTTCCCTCTTGATTTCCCCGCCAACACCCAACTGTCTACAAACCAAGGAGGAGGCTGCCCACTGCTGGTTTAGAGATTCTGAGCAGAGCACCCCCCGCCCGCTGATAGCATCTGCATCCTAGACATGACTGATCCATCCAGCCGGAGGGGAGAGGGAGCTTTGAAAAATGCAGCCCCCTCCCCAACCCAGGGTCCATCTCAGGTCCCCGGAACTGGATGTGCTGGGTGGTAGAGGGCCTGGGGGAATGGGTCGGGAGGGGGAGCCTGTATTTTTTTTTAAACTCCAAGAAATTTGGATTCAGCCAGGCTGGGCTGGGAACTGGGAACCTCAGCCTACGAATTACGACACTGGAGGGAAAGGATTCCACTCCCACTGCTTGGGAGAAGGACTCCCTGAATGAAGGCAGAGGTCAGCGGGATTTACCAGGTGTGGAAAGTTCCCAGCAGCTGTGGGGGAGGGGCTGTCAAGACTCGCAGTGTTTTGTGCCAGGAGGTCAAGCAGGGCTTGGTCCTCAAGGGGGTCAAGTTTCCGGGCCCCGCCGGTCCCTGTCTCCCTCCATGCACGCGTGCACACACGCACTTCTATGGAGTCAGGGGGTAAGGACCCCAGAGGACCAGGTTCACCTGCATCCGTGCCTGTGACCCTTCCCACAGCCGTGATACACAAACAGGAGAGGCCTACTAGGCCCGCCCTCCCCAGCTCCCCCAAACCCTAAGCCCAAGAGGCATGCCCCCAAGTTTATGCCAGCCTCCTCATGCTGTGACTGTCCCGTTCAGGCTCAGCAGGGATCCCGGGGGCTCCCCAGTCTGCAGGCTCGGTGAGCGCCTGGGATGCCGGCCCGTGTGGCCCCGGCCCAGGCCAGTGGAGGCGGTGCTGGTGTCTGTTCTGCAGCATCCGTCACCAGATACACTGACCATCCAGGGGCTCAGCAATCTGCCATCAACACCAGGACCTTGGAAGTCTGCCCCCGTGTCCCGGTCCAGCTTCCACACTGCCACCTGCCTGATTCCCAGTTCTGGGGTGAGGGGATGGGATCAAAGGGGCTTCATCTTTGCCTTTCGGGGAGCCTCCCTCTGCCGCCTACTCCAGCTCCCAATGCAGAAGGAGAGAGGGAGGCAGGAGGGGAGGAGGTGAGCCCTTTCCCAAACCAGGCCAGAGGCGTTTCAGCAGGTCCTAATTAAAACCCTTCTCTGGGTCAGGCCCTGGGCCTGAGGCAAGGGTGTGCGTGAGCGTACATGTGACTGCATGCGTGCTGACCACATGCAGGATGGGAGATGTGTGGATGTGTGTGTACATGTGTGTGACAGCCTTGGAATCTGAGCCCCTTTCTTGCTCTTGATTTCTTCATTCTTCCTGAAAAAGTTAGGACAACAAAAGCAACCCAGGCCCAGAACTGGTGGCCTCGGGCTCTCCAGGACCCTCGAGGGAACGGGGGCTGCTGGCAGGACCGCAGGCCACAGGCGTCACCCCCCCGGCACCCTGGAAGCAGACCCTGGCTGAGAAGGACGGCCCGTCTCCTCAGCTGCCTGCTGTCCCGCTATGGGGCTGAGGTGCCGGATGACGAGGCGGGTCGTGCTAGCCGCCATGTAGAGTTCCAGCTGGGGACCCTGTGACACCACCCTGGGTGAGGTGGCCACTGGGCAGCGAGGGCACACCCCGCTGGGATGCGTGAGGGGCTCCGGCAATTGTCCTCGGCTGGCATCCCCACATCGGTGCCAACCTGTTCACACACGCAAGTGTGGTTTCCTCGTGCCCGCAGTAATCCTCCGACTTTACAGCAAATTATTAAAACTCACTTATATTTAATCTGCCTTCTGGAATTAATTGAATTTTTACGCTCAGCAAATGCCACAGTTTGTGCTGCCTCCCGATCGGTGGCTTGGAACAGCTAAATGACAAGGCGGCAGACCAACCGCAGGCTCTGCAGACAGGCTCTGGGGGTAAAAAGGCATTAAGAGGCTGGGTGGTGGTGGTGGGGGGGGATGGCCTGGGACAGCCCATCCCCACCTGATGCACTCAACCATGGAGCACAGAAGCTCCGTTTATCAACTCCCTCCGTTTATGGAGCAGGAGGGTGGGCTGCGCTCAGCACCTGGGGGGACTGTGCTCCTGGGGGACCCGGGTGGCAGGAGCAAGCCAGGAAGGACCCCTCCCCTCTCTGAGGGTGTTGCCCTAGTTGATCTCTGGCCAGGGGAGCTTTGCCGCCTCCCAATGACCGGCGGACAGGACTGAAGTGACTTAGCAGCAGCAGCGGCAAGTGACCGGGCCCTGGTCGGCCCCCAAAGAGGTCCAAAGAAGGCCATCTCCTTCCTCGAACTTGGCATTAGCTGCAGCCCAACACACGGGGCTTCCGGCCCCTCTGAACCCCGGCCAACTCCACCGCGGAGTTCCACACCCTGAAGGCGCCGAAGATCCAAGGTCACATGGAGTTCTGGCATGCTCCCTTCTTGCCGGGACACGTTAATCCGGGGGTGCTGACACCTCCGGGGGAGGAGGGGTGATGTTTGCAGAGCCTTGTTCGGAGTGCTAAGTGCATCCCCTTAAGTCTGCCAGGTTCAGAGTTCTAAGTGCGATGACACCAAGGCTGGTGCAGAAGCGGCTGTGTGTCTAACCCCCCCACGCCGCTTCCCTCCTGATTTCCCCGCCAACACCCAACTGTCTACAAACCAAGGAGGAGGCTGCCCACTGCTGGTTTAGAGATTCTGAGCAGAGCACCCCCCGCCCGCTGATAGCATCTGCATCCTAGACATGACTGATCCATCCAGCCGGAGGGGAGAGGGAGCTTTGAAAAATGCAGCCCCCTCCCCAACCCAGGGTCCATCTCAGGTCCCCGGAACTGGATGTGCTGGGTGGTAGAGGGCCTGGGGGAATGGGTCGGGAGGGGGAGCCTGTATTTTTTTTTAAACTCCAAGAAATTTGGATTCAGCCAGGCTGGGCTGGGAACTGGGAACCTCAGCCTACGAATTACGACACTGGAGGGAAAGGATTCCACTCCCACTGCTTGGGAGAAGGACTCCCTGAATGAAGGCAGAGGTCAGCGGGATTTACCAGGTGTGGAAAGTTCCCAGCAGCTGTGGGGGAGGGGCTGTCAAGACTCGCAGTGTTTTGTGCCAGGAGGTCAAGCAGGGCTTGGTCCTCAAGGGGGTCAAGTTTCCGGGCCCCGCCGGTCCCTGTCTCCCTCCATGCACGCGTGCACACACGCACTTCTATGGAGTCAGGGGGTAAGGACCCCAGAGGACCAGGTTCACCTGCATCCGTGCCTGTGACCCTTCCCACAGCCGTGATACACAAACAGGAGAGGCCTACTAGGCCCGCCCTCCCCAGCTCCCCCAAACCCTAAGCCCAAGAGGCATGCCCCCAAGTTTATGCCAGCCTCCTCATGCTGTGACTGTCCCGTTCAGGCTCAGCAGGGATCCCGGGGGCTCCCCAGTCTGCAGGCTCGGTGAGCGCCTGGGATGCCGGCCCGTGTGGCCCCGGCCCAGGCCAGTGGAGGCGGTGCTGGTGTCTGTTCTGCAGCATCCGTCACCAGATACACTGACCATCCAGGGGCTCAGCAATCTGCCATCAACACCAGGACCTTGGAAGTCTGCCCCCGTGTCCCGGTCCAGCTTCCACACTGCCACCTGCCTGATTCCCAGTTCTGGGGTGAGGGGATGGGATCAAAGGGGCTTCATCTTTGCCTTTCGGGGAGCCTCCCTCTGCCGCCTACTCCAGCTCCCAATGCAGAAGGAGAGAGGGAGGCAGGAGGGGAGGAGGTGAGCCCTTTCCCAAACCAGGCCAGAGGCGTTTCAGCAGGTCCTAATTAAAACCCTTCTCTGGGTCAGGCCCTGGGCCTGGCCTTGAGTGGAGATCACCAGCCAGTGATCCCACACTACCAGGCTCGGGACAAGGAGATGATGCTCAGGTACTGTATCTGGGGCTTCAGTGACTGTCTTGGTTAGCGTGGACTGCCATAACAAAATGCTGTGGACCTGGGGGCTTCCACAAGTACTTATTTGCTCACAATTCTGGAGGCCGGGAGCGCTGGCAGGGCTTTCCCCTTGGGGGACAGACCACTGCCTTCTCCCTGGATGCTTATAAGGACACTAATCCTATGGGGTTAGGGCCCCACCATCATGACCTCATTTACTCTGAATTACTTTCTTAGAGGTCCCATCTCCAAATACAGCCACACTGAGGGGCAGGTCTTCAACATATGAATTTGGTGTGGGGTGGGGAACACAAATATTCAGTCCATACAGCAACCCCCTGACATGCATCAGCCACACTGCTGGCTGTGTGGACAGAAGAGCACTTGAGTCTCTGAGTGTCAGTTGCGGGGAAGGGGGGCGGGTGTTACATGGAGCTAACAGATCCCCGTCAGAGGGCAGAGGGGTGCAGACGAGGCCTGACAGGCTCTCCGGGGCCCCCACAGAGGACATAGCCAGGAGGACCCAAGTTCAACAGCAGCTCAGAGAGACACCAGCCCTGCCCTCCTTCCCTGTGGCTCAGCCGCTGCCTGGCTTCCAAGGCTCACCACCTGCTCCCAGTTCCTTCTGGCATCTCCAGGATGAGTCCCTTCAAAGGTTCTGCACGTATTGCTTACACACACTCTCTCTCTCTCTCAGCTCATCTACTTCTCTCCCCCTCATCATACATTTTTCCACGGCAGGACCAGAGTATCTGCAACCAAAGCTGCCTCTTGCTCCTCTTTGCTTTCCCCATGATTTGCAGGAGCTCGATACACATCTACAGAACCAACGCTGGAGCTGGGGCACCTGGCAGTTTGGTCCAGGAGTTGACCCAGGTTCCAGCCACAGGGCCTTTGCACTTGCCGCTCCCTTCACACACCCAGCTCTATGGGGCTGCCTCCCTCATCCTCATCACATCTCTCACCCAAGGCTTCCCAGCCTCCTTGGCCTGGCTGTCTTGTGGAAAGCCGCACCATCCTGCACCGGCCTTCCCCTTTCCCTGCTGTGTCTTTTCTCTGTAACTCCATCTATCTACATCTTATTGATTCTGTCTGCTGTCTACCTCCTCAACTACTGTTGGGGAGGAAGTAGTAGTATTCCAGGAAGTCAGGAATTTCCGTCTGCTTTTTCAGGTGGAATTTCAGTCCCGGACCCTCAGTGCTCAGCTTACAGTCAATGCTCAATACATGGTTGCTGACTGCATGGGGTGAGCTCCCCATCCGTGGAGGTATTTAAGTCAAGCACAGATGATCTTTCAGGGCTGCTTCTGATCTAAGACTTGGCAGCTCTGTGACTTCCTGAGATGAAGCTCCGTGGGGAACTCTGCTCCCAGGCAGGGGACAGGAGGCCACCCCAGGAAACCAGCCCTTAGCGGGTCTCCCACACTCAGGTCTGGGGAAATCCCCCAGCCCCAGGTCCCTCAAGAGCAACGCAGCGCGACCCAGGCAGACCCTGCTGTCCCCAAACCTCCAGGACATGTCGCTTTGACCCCAGCTGTCCTGTTCACAGCCGCCCGGCCCAGGCGTACAGCTGACACAGGCTGCCTGGCAACAGGGCCAGGCCGGATTATCATACATTAAGACATAATTACTCTGTGGAAATTTACAATACAAAGCACCCTCCCCAACAAGTTGGCTTCAGAAGGATTCTAAGGATACAAAGCACTGCAGTGTCTCTGCCTGAGCCCCCCGACCCCCACCAGGCCCGCCCCGGCCAGAATTTCAAAAGAAGAGGGTGGGTTAGAGTTTGCAGAAACCCCATTCTGCAGAAGCCCAGTCCAGGGATGGGCCTTCTGGCTCTCTAAGCCCAACCCCTAGGGGCAGTCCAGGTCCCTTCAGCCCCACCCCCGAAGCCTCTCCGGGTTTCCCCCGTCCAGGAGGCTGAGGGGTCCAGGCTGGGACCCCTCTTTCTCACACCCAGCCTGCTCTGCTTAGGGTAGAGAGAACCACACATCTCAAGCCACATCCTGGCTGTGACCTGCAGTGAGGCGGAGTGTCTAACAGGCATGGAGCGATAGCGCCCGTGTTCAACTCTTTTGAGACTCCGTGGACTGCAGCCTGCCAGGCTCCTTTGTCCATGGAATTCTTCAGGCAGGGATACTGGAGTGGGTTGCCATTTCCTTCTCCAGACAGACATCACTGAGCACCTACTGTGTGCCAGGCACTGTGTTAGCGCCAGGATGCGACTGTGAACGAAACAAACCAGACCTCTCCCGGTTCTGGCAGCGCCTGCAGTCCTGTGGGGAAGACAGATGAGAAAATACACAGATAGTGCACTTCCTGTGTGTCAAGTGCACAAGCAGGGCGGGAGATGGTTGGCTTATGCAAAAGCCCGGGG
>SJYT01056739.1:19841-36422 GCA_006410635.1 Cephalophus harveyi
TGGTGAGGCTGGGGCGCAGCAGTGACGAGAAGATCGCTGGCTTTCACTCTAAGTAGGTTCTGAGCAGGGAGCCACCTGCTCTGATTTAAAGTGCCGGCTCAGCCTGGGTCTGAATCCTCCCACCACCTTCTTGGCCACGGGACCTTTGCACAGGTCTGTCACCCCCGGAAGCCCCTGGTTCCCTCCGCAAAACAAAAACAGCAACAGCTACCACAAACCCACTGTGCAGAGCTGCAGAGAGAACACAACAAGATGGGCTGGCACACGGGTGGTGGGGGGGCAGTGGGAGGGAGCTCACGGGGCCTCAGTTGCCCCATCTGTAAAATGGGCACCAGCGGCCAGGTCACCTGTGCCTATCATCTGGGAGCCCAGGTAACCCCGAGTAGATTCTTCCCCCAACACACAATCTACACTGAGGCTTGGAGGCCATGCTCTCAGTGTGATCAACCGTGTTCAGGGGAAAAAACCAATTAGGGGTTATTTATCCTCTGGCCATAAAACCCAGGGGCAGCCGAGCAGGAGCAGCTGCCCAGTCTCCACCCTGCTGGGTGTGGGGCCTGCTCTGGCCTCTGGGGAGAGGCCCCTGCAGAGCCAATCCGCCTGCTGGGCGCCGGCAGGAGGAGCTGGGAGGAGCCTGCACTTATCTTAAGGATCTCAGGGCCTTTCACCAGCCTCCAGGCTCGCTGGCTCCAGAGAACAAAGGCCAGCAGCCTCCCAGCACCAGGTGGCTGACAGTTCAGCGAGAGGCCCAGAGAGGGGCAGGGCCCTGCCTGCGGTCACACAGCCCTCGGTCCCTCCGCGGCTGAGGCGCCTGCTGTGCAGAGTGGGCCAGCTGTGGCAGGCTTGGCTGAGAATGACAAAGCGCTGGAGGCCCAGGGGGCTGTGTGAGGCCCCCCGCTTCTCCCGGAAACTCCCGGGTAAAGGTGGGCTTTGGCTTCTGAAAGTGTCTCCCGGGGTGGGCGACCTGAACCTCTGGACCACAGGCACAGCCTCCTCTATGAGATGGGGATGATTCAGGGGTGGGCAGAGGACTGGCCGAGACGGAGACAGGCTGGGGGCAGGAGAGAGCACCCTGAATCCCTTTCTTCACCACCCTGCGCAGGGCAGTGTGCTCTGGATGGCAGAGAACCGCGCCTTGGGTGCACAGCCCGCGTCTCTGAAAGGTCGGCACCCCAGAGCCTCAGTCCCCTACTCTGCCCTCGCGGTGTTCCGAGGCACCCGTCAGGGCCCTCACTGAGCTCCTGGATGACGGTGGGGGCAGGTCACCCCACCTCCAGGACCTCAGCTTCCTGTCTGAGATGTGGGGATGGGGCCTGCAGTCAGGGAGGGACCAGCCTGCTCTTATAAGCCCTGCAGCATCACCCAAAGTGGGTGGGGGCTGCCAGGGTGGCCCAGTGACAACCCAGGGAGGCGGGGGAGGTCTGCTTACGTCCCTCGGGGTTTGCAGTGGCCAGGCGCGGGGCTCCAAAGGCACACCTGGCCTGGCCAGGGTGAGCCGGGGGCCTGAGCTGCAACCCCAGGACGACCTCTCATGAAGGAAAGGGGCCAGAACACCTACAACACGCCCCCACTCTGGGAGGATAGAGTTCTGGAAAGGAAGGGTCTGGAGGGACTGCCTGCTGGGAGTGGAACACCTCCACTAGGAGTAGGTGCTGGGAGTCTGGGGAGGTTTGCAGAAGGAAGGCGCTCATGCTCACAGGTCAGCCGGGGACTCTGCACACCCAGCTCCCCCATCACTGGGCCACCCGAGCCTAGGAATAAGGACAGGAGGCAGCACCTGGGTTCTGCTGGCTCTGAAAAGAAAAGCTCGCCTCTGGACTCAATTTCTTTCCAAGTTCTTTTTAGAAAGATAAACTCTTTCCTCCTGGATTCTGTAAACCTACTGATTTTCAAATTCCAGCTACCTCTGAGACCAAGGCCCTTTAGATGTGCTTTTCTCCCCGGAATCCACAAGACTCAGAAGCATTCGGTAACACTGTGTATTAAGGATGTGCCATAAAAATAAATTGCATTGTTTTTTAAAAAGGGGCCTCTTAACAGACAACCTGGGCTCTGAGGTTAAACGTCCAATTTTGTATCATTATCAGCAGCGATGTCAGACATGTCAAAGGGGACCAGGGTTCCTGTGCCTACTCCCGCAGGACACCTGCCTGGCGCTGAGTGGGTTAAACAGGGCCCCAGGTTTCTTAACCTCTTCCAGGTAATGCTCCCCCATCGCTGCCTTAACACCAGAAGATTCCCTGGGACCAAATGCTCCTGAAGACAGCTGTCAGACACATTAGAAAACAGAAAGAAAACACACACACGCACACAACGACGCAACATACCAAATGCCAAAATATCATGAAAATTCAAACAGCTTAAACAAATGTAACCACAAAAGACTAGAATCCTAGAAAAGCAATCTCTGCAATTAAGCAGTTTTCTGCTATATAGTGATAATCACCCAATTATTCTATTAATGACAGTTCAACCTGCTTCCAAATAAAAGGACATTCCTCTATACCAGGATGCCAGCTGTTAGTTACAGATGTCAAACATCTTTAAAGCATGATTATTAAGGGGAAAAAAACTCTATAAAATGAACACATCCATATTCTCACCCCCCATTAAAAAAAAAAAAATCACAATTAGCCACGTTGGTTTTGCATTGCCTAAGTGAAAAAACATGAAGATAAAATGGCAAAGTTGAAGCAGAAGGCATTAGAAAGGGCAGGGGAAGGGCGGCTGTTCCCCCTCTCCCGGGCTGGGTCCAGGTGTCCCCCCGACCAGGAGAGATCTAGGGTGGATGCGTGTGTATTTTCACGTCATTGTCCTTCCAATGGAATCATCTCGGGACCAGGATGCTGACGCTGGATAATTTATCTCCCCCAGGGAAACACATGCCGTCAGACGCCTGGTGGAGGGGGCGGTCGGTCGGGGGGTGGTCAGGCAGTGCGGAGCTAGGCAGAATCCGAAACAACTCCGAAAGAACTCCAACTCCGAAAGAACTCGGGTCACCCGAGGTGGTGGCCGCCCGCCCACCAGCCCCAGAGCCCACAGACATATGCTCAGGCTCATTCCCTGCCAGTATTTCTCCAAACTCTGTGCACCTTTGACATTCGGGAGCGCCAAGGTGTAATAAATACCCAACTTTGTCTTCTGACAATAGGCAGCCCCATTTAATTAACTGGAGCGTAAAGAGCTGGGAGGATGGGGGAGGGGACGCAGGAGCAGACACAGGGCGAGGGGATTAACCTTTCGAGCAAGCCGCTGGCGGGCCACAGGGGTGAGGGTGGGGGGGTGGTGTGGGCGTGCTTGATAAATCGAAAAGCAGGGGCACTGGGAGTTATAGCCCCCACCCCCAAAGAGTAGATCCTGATAACCCTGTCGGGTTCCCTTGAGGGGCCCAGGAGGTCTTCAGGGTGGCAGGGACAAATGCCAGGCTGTCTTCTGCCCCGCGCTGATGGGTTAGGAGGAGGCCCTTAGGGGGCCTGGCCAAGGGGGCCTGCCATTTGGGAAGCCACCCAACGCTCAGCCAAGCTGCAAAGAGGACAGGCTGGCGCTGTGCTTTCTGCCACCTTCCAGCCTGCTCCCGGGGGCTTGGGTGGTAGCCGAGGAGCCCTTCGGAAGCACGATGGAGATGCTGAGAGGGAGCTGTGTGGTCTGGGGACCTGGCCCACAAGGGAGAGCTGGTGGCCTCCTGACCCCAGGGCCCTATGAGCAGAGGGAGAGGCAGCTTTGTTGAGTCTGGCTGCCGCTGACCTGCGGGGGTTAAGCCTCAGATTTAATAGGATAGAAGAGGCTATGTCAGAGGGCAGGAGAGGATTTCAGAGCCGCTGAAAGACACAGACCGGTGTCAGGAGGAGCCTGTCCTGCTCAGCTGCCAATCCGCTGTGTGACCTCAGGCAAGCCACTTTCCCTCTCTGGGCTGCAGCGGAATAAATGCACACGGGTTTTTTTTCCCAGGCTGAGTTCTCACTGCAGAGCTAAGGAAACACATCCTGGAGGGTCATTTATCCAGTTTACAACTTCCACGGCTGGCCCTCAATAGCTTCCTTTCTCCCCAACAAGAGCACCGGGGCCAAGCCAGCCCTGCACCAGCTGGACTCCCTCCAAGAAAAACTCAGGCTCCAGGGGCCGCCTGTCAGAACCAGACAGGAGGCCCGGGCACCCCTGCCCCCACCGAGGGGGAATGAGGCTCTCCAAACCAGTCCTCTGGAGGGGGTCCCTGTTCTGTCCCAGCCAAGGAATAACACTGCCCAAGTTCTCCCCCAAATCCTCCCACCCAGAGGAGGGTGGCAGAGGTCACCACAGGTCCCAGCCTTCATCCCCCTTTCTATGGAATTCAACCTTTGAAGAAATTGCTCTAGAATTCCTAGGAAGTTCCCCAGAAACGCGTGCAGGACACTCAATCACAACAAGTCCATTCTGAGTGCTATTGGCCAGAGGAGGGGAAACGCTTCCCGGGCAGAGGCTGGCAAGGGTGCTGTTGGCCACCTGTTCTGGCCTTACCTGCCGAGTGGCCAAGGTGTCACTACCAGGGTTAGTTGCTCAGTCGTGCCTGACCCTTTGTGACCCCCAAGGTCCTCTGTCCATGGGATTCTCCAGGCAAGAATACTGGAGCGGGCTGCCATATCCTTCTCCAGGGCATCTTCCCAACTCAGGGATCAAATCCGGGTCTCCTGCATGGCAGGCAGATTCTTTACCAATGAGCCACCATGGAAGCCCATCAGAGTGATGAAAGTCATCGCTTTGCTTCTGAGTTTCCAAATGAAGACGTATCCCTTGATATTGAAAGACAGCGGATCCCCAGGACACTGCTCCATTTCACAGCACTGAAAACTGAGACTCGGGCAAACAGTCCGGCAGCTCAGCACCTCACAAGCTTAAATGTGGGGCCACCATGAACAATCCAGCAATTCCACTCCAGGGTACACACTCAAGAAAAATAAAAACACGTCCACACAAAAACCTGTACACAGACGTGCGCAGCACCATTATTTGTAACAGCCAAGAAGTGGAAACAGCCAAAACACCCATCAGTGGGCGAATGGATAAGGCAAGCGTGTCCCATCTGTACGACGGAAGGGTGCTGTGTGCTCAGTTCTTTCAGTCATGGGCCTTAGGGACTGTGCGACTCCGAGGACCGTGGTCCACCAGGCGCCTCTGTTCATCGGATTCTCCAGGCAGGAATACTGGATTGAGTTGCTATGTCCTCCTCCAGAGGATCTTCCCGAAGATGGTAGGGTATTTGGTCATAAAAAGGAATGAAGTCCTGACACGTGCTATGACACGGATGAAGCCTGAGGACGTTATGCTAAATGAAGAGAAATCAGACACAGAGGACACACACAGTATGACTTCACACCTGTGAACCGTCCAGAACAGGCAAGTCCATGGAGAGGAGACGGAAAGGAGTGGCTGTCTAGGGCGTGGCCGTCCCTGGTAGCGCAGTCGGTCAAGAACCTGCCTGCAGTGCAGGAGACCCGGGTTCGATCCCTGGGTCAGGAAGATCCCCTGGAGAAGAAAACGGCAACCCAGTCCAGTATTCCTACGGACAGAGGAGCCTGGTAGGCCACAGTCTGTGAGGTTGCAAGAGTCGGACACAACTTAGCGACTAAACCACAACCACAAGGTTTGGGTGATTGGTTAAAATGGGGTGCAGCTGCGAACGTACAGGGTTTCTTTTGGAGTGAAAAATATTCTAGAACTAGATTACTGATGGTTGCAACACCCTGTATTATAATCACTGAAGTGCAGGTTGTAAATGAATTATATCTCAATGTCTCAAAAAACCAGCTGAAACTCTGAGGCAAACAAGCAAGCTGGCAAGGTCTGGGAGGCGACCACCAGGAGGCGCAGAACTCCCCGAGGGGCTCTCGACTCTACCTTATGTCAAGTCTGTGCAAAGATCCTCCAGGCGGGAAGGCGGGGGTGGGCGGTAACCAAGGGGCTGGAAATCAGTGTGTCGGGGGGTGTCATTACTGCCTCCAAAAGCAAAACGTCAGGGTTCAACCTTGGCTCTACCAAGTAGAGGTGTGTGACCTTGGGAAAATTACTCCACCTCTCTGTGTTTCTGTTTCCACCTCTGGACGCGGTACTGGTGATAATAGGGAGTGTGAAGGATGGGAAGCCCCTTAAACCCTCACCCAGGACTCCAGGCAGGCCCCTGAGCAGAGCCCATGGGGCCTCAGGAGCCTGACACCCACACAGCCAAAACCCCCTCTCTGCAGCCTGGGTCTCCCTGACATTCAGCCTTTGGGATCCCTCTCATGCTGACTACCCTGATGGAACGGACATCAGCAAGCCCCCTGGATGCCGGGAGTCCTTTCCCTAGATACCCTCGAGCATCTAGAAGAAGTGAGTGAGATCCCCTGGGGGGGGTGGGGGAGGGCCCGGAAACCTAGGGAGGAGAGCCAGGTTCTAGAAAAGCCTCTTTCAGGTTAAGGTTCCGGGCGCACACCTCACCTGCTCTGTCCTTCTGGACTCCCCGGGGCGTGGTGAGGACGGACTAAAGTGCGTGTGTGCACGGGAGGGAGTTTGGAGACTTTCTTTTTATTTATTTTTCTTCCCTCTGCACTGCAAAGGCTCGCAGGATCTTAGTTCCCTGGCCAGGAATTGAACTGGGGCCCCCTGGCAGTGAAAGTGCCGCGTCCTGACCTCTGGACCACCAGGGGATTCCTGAGACCTTCTAAAGAGACATGCCCTGCAGGAAACGATGTGAGGGTGCACACAGGCACACGCGTGGACATGCGCGTGACAGATCACTAGAGCTGCTGTCCTCCGGGGCCCGCTGGCTCCCACCTAGTGCCACTTGACCGTGAAACCACGCCTTCCTCCATCGGACTGCCACGTGGAGGTTTCGACCCCACCTCCATCCCAGCCCACTTCCCACTTCACTGATGGGCACCGCGGCCGCCTCTCGCGTGCCGCTCCCTTCCACCCCTCGCCCACCCTCGGCAGCCGCACGGGACGCTGCCAGCCAGCTCCACAGTGGCTCTGGCCCCCGCCTCCCCACCTGGGCTCCTGTCACCCCTGAACTGCCCATCCTGTGTTTGTTGTCAGGCGCAGGTCGATCCCTGTCCGAGGTTCCCCATGGCGTCCAACACAGCAAAAAGCACCCCCAGCTTCTGAGAGCCCCCCACCCCCGCCGAATACTGAAAAGGCTGCGCCAGGTCCCCGTAGCATCCTCTACCCCACCCCAGGTCACAAGCCAGCCCCGGCCAATGGAACTTTCCACAAAGATGGAAACATTCTCTTCCTACCCTATCCAATATGGTGGCCACCAGCCCCACACGGCAATCCAGCAGTGGGGCCAGAGTAACTAAGGAACGGACGTTTTGATTGTGTTTCATTTTGAGCCATTTCATTTAACGCTTTACCTTTCGATGGTTAACATGCGGCTAGGTCTGGTCCCTGGAAACTCCAAGTGTGGCCTACGGACTAGCCACATGGGAGCCACGCGGGCCTGGGGAGGGGGGACACAGATGACCTCAGAGCCTCGAGGGAGGGAAAGTCCCCATCTGCCTTGTCAGGTACCACCTCGACCCACTTGAATCAGAAGCTGCCCCTTAAGAGCCTGGGTGACTCGAGGGCATGGTACGGTCTGTGTCTCCTCCCTTCACACCTCCCCCATCTTCCGCTTTCAAAATCCCCTAATTCTTCAGAATCTGTTTCCAACACCACCTCCTCCAGGAAGCCCTCTCAGATGGCTCCAGCTGACTGGGAACTCACTGACCTCCAAGCCCCTGGAGTCATGTGCATCCCTCCATGGGCGTGCTTAGCTCCTCCCCTGTGCAGGTGGCCAGGAGGGCCTCAGAGGCATGACCTATGACTTACTTTCCACCCTCCGCTCTGCCCCTCCTGGGCCTGGCACCCAGCAGGTGCTCGAGCACTGCCCCGGCAGTTGCAGCTATGAGAAGCCAGACATCTTGCCAAATCAGGGCAAGGAGAACAGACCAGTGCAAGGAGAACAGAGTTGGTTACAGGCTATTTGCTTTATTATTCCTTCCACTCGGCTTGCCCCACCGGTCCGACCCGCTGGCCGCCTCTCTCCGAGCCTAGCGCCTGGGAGGTGACAGAGCCCTGAGTCAAAGGCATCAAAACCAGAAGGCAAGGCCAGGCAGGTGGAGTTATTGGTTTCAGTGAGCCAAATAAAGCCTCACATGCTTTTCATGAACCTCTCTCTCTGCAGGTTAGGAGCAGGGCCACAGCTCCGGCACGCAGCAGGTGTCAGCGCCCCGAGAGCTTGACGGGAGCCCACCTCCGGGACCCCAGAGGCCCCTGAGCAGAGGCGGGTCAAGGGCAGGGTCTTCCCTCCCCCAGCACATTCCCTCTCGCTGCCACACTTGGTAGCCTCCCGTGGATCCCGGGCTCTGAAGATCTTCCCTTACACCAAGGCCTCGAAGACCAACGCTGACCAAGGGCCCAGGCCCCCAGAAGCTCCCCTGGGAGCCTGGGGCTCACACAGGCCACACTTCATCACATCAGGCAGCTCAGCCTGCCCCCCAACAGCCGTTTCTCTGAAAAGCTCAGTGGAAAAGCTCAGTGCGAGGAGCCGCAGTTCAGCCTGGGAGCCTAGGGCTGCGGGTCACATCTTGGCTCTAACTCCGGAAGCTGCCAGAAACATCGCTTTTGTGTGTCCTCCTCTGCCGGGCGGGGGATAGAAACCCCCGCCTCCACCCCTCGGCTCAGGCAGGAAGTGGCCTCAGCCCCACACGGAGAGACGGTCTCCAGGGGCTGCAATATAAACATGCCTGTCCAGGCTGAGGGCAGGTGCAGAGTCCCGGAGAGACCCACCCAAACCCACACAAGCCTGACGTGGCTCCAAGGCCTCCCCACGGCACGCTAGGGCTACAGTGTCATCTAAAGTCACGGGTTCCCAAGAAGCAGGGTTAACAGGAGGCTGCCATCACCAGCTGAGGCCTGCCCTGAACCTCCAGGCCCAGTTGGAAACAAGACAGTGATAGCAATCACACTAAAGACAATACTGATAACAGGTGGCCATCTGTGGAGGGCCGACCAGGTACTGCACACCACGCTAGGCATTTTAAATGCACAGACCCTTTACTTCCCACAGCAAGCTCGGGAAATGTCACCCTCATTTTACACTCAATTAAACCGAGGCACGAGGCTTCCCGAGTGGTGCTGGTGGTAAAGAACTGGCCTGTCCGTGCAGGAGACACAGGTTTGATCTCTAGGTCGGGAAGATCCCCTGGAGGAGGGCATGGCAACCCATGCCAGTGTTCTTGCCTGGAGCATCCCATGGACAGAGGAGCCTGGCGGGCTACAGTCCATGGGTCGCACGGAGTCGGACATAACTGAAGAGACTTAGTGCACGCACAAACGGAGGCACAGAGCATCCAGGTAGCCTGCCCAAGGTCTCACCGGGAATAAACGGGAGAAGGATTCAAATTCCGGCCACTTGGCTTCTGAGCCCATGAGTTCAACCCTCATACATAAATAATGGAGGCTGCTCCTGCCGTTGAAGCTGGGAGCGGAGGAAGGAGTAACCGGTCCTAATGGGTGAGCTCAGAGAGACTTCCAGACTTCTGACCCCGGCCTGCCAGGGAGTGAAAGATCCCGTTCAGAGCAGGGCAAAGGGTTAGAGGTCAGGCTAGACAGACAGGCAGGGGATTCACTTCCAGGGGCCTCACCTCCCATGCTAGGAAGCTGGGCTCTGCTGAGGAAGGCAGATCCCAGCAGAACCATCCTGGAAACGCTAACCAAGTACACAGATGGTTCAAATATGGTGGAGGCCTGTTACACCCCACCTTGGAGGGGACCGCAATAACACCGGCAACCGTCGTATTCGAGATCCAAAGGGGATCTGATCCATATGGGGGCCCCCAGAGTGACTCCCGGGGGCGGACGCAGAGCAGTGGGGGTGTCTGGTTTCTCCCCTGCAGGCATTGCCCCTGCCGGCGACTCCACTGTTGTGAAACTCGGGGGCTCAGGAGCCCTCTGACTAATGCTCCCCACTCTCAAGCCGGGCCTGGGCCTGCTCCAGCTATAACTCTGCTAATGAGATGTGAGTTATCAACCACTCTGGATGGAGAAACTGAGGGAGGGAAGGCTGAGAGGGTTTCCAGAAGCCTCCTCACCTGGTGACTCGCCCGTTTCTGGGTCAGGAGTCTAGCTGGCTGCCCTAGCCATGGATCAATCCCTGTACACTGAAGTCCAGGATGAATATTCATGAGCCTATCTGGTTCCACACTTTCATTTTGGCCCAAATTAATAATTTACCACAGAGTTCCATAAAAATCAGACATAACTCATTAGCAGCTCCCCAAAAGGCACTCCAGGCTCCTCACTGATCCTGGGGAGGGGCCGGTCTTTCTTCTGTGACAAGTTAATGAGGCCCTTATTTTGAGCCACAACTCTCACTTGTGCAGGGATAGTGAACCTGGAACTTGGGGATCCCACTGCCGTGGGAGGCCACCCAGGTGTGAGCCCTCTCTTCCCAGCGGCCCCACAGGGGCGCCAAGGCCTCTGCTGAAGCCCCACCCAAGTATGACTCAGGACACTTACGGAGCTGTCCCTGTATATGCATAGACTCTCCTCCCCTGGCAGACAAGGCTGCCATCCACCTGGGCTTCCCTGGTGGCTCAGATGGCAAAGAATCTGCCTGTAGTGCAGGAGACATGGGTTCGATCCCTAGGTCAGCAAGATCCCCCGGATCTTGGGAATGGCAACCCACGTCAGTATTCTCTCCTGGAGAATCCCATCAACAGAGGGGCCTGGCTGCTACAGTCCATGGGGTCGCAAAGAGTCAGGCATGACTGATCGACGAACACTTTCACTTTCTTTTCTTTCACCCTCTACCTGGACGGGGATCCGGCAGGTGAATGGGGCGTGTGTATGTGTGCAACAGACTCTGTGTTCCAGAGAAGCACCCCCATCACCCGCCCCACACGCTCTTGCTATTAACAGCACCTTGCTATGCCCCCATGGAAAGGTAGGGCTTAAATCCCCTCCAACTGATCCCAGGCAGGCTCATCCCTCACTGTAATGAACAGAATGTGACACCATGTGACTTCTGAGGCTAGGTTCTCAAAGGCCATGCAGTTTCTCCCTTGTGAGCCGAGACCCCAGCCTTTGGAGCACTGAGCCCCCATACAGGAAACACGGCTTCCCCGAGGCAGCCATGGTGGAAGGAAGCCCAAGCCACACACAGGGGGCCACACAGAGATGCTGGACCCAGAGCCCCAGCTGGGGTCCTGGGCAGCAGCTAGCACCGCCTGCCGGGCAGGAGAGTGGGACAAGCCCTCAGATGACTACAGAGTCTGTCCAGCAAGTGTCCTCCAGCCTCCCAGTCTTCCCAGCAGAGGCCACAGGCCTCACAGAGCAGAGACCAGCCGCACTCCACCGTGTCCCTCCTGAAGGCCTGACCCGCAACACCCGTGAGCACAATAAACGAAATCCTCCTCTATCCCAGGGGATCCTGAACTCCCACAGGCACACCCACCAGCCCCCCCAGCTGCTGATGTGGCCCACCCTGCCCTGGGCCAGCATCCTGTGGTGAGTGCTGAAGCATAGCTGGCTGAAATCCGCCCATGCGTGAAACCTCAAAAGAACAGTGGTGGGCAGGAAGGGACATCTTTACCCCTGGGCCCTTGAGATCGAAGACAGAGGCGGATGGTACCTGCAACGCTCATCCCCGGGCCCGCCCCCCTCCATGCAGCTGCATGCCCTGCCTCACGGCACCCCGTCCTTTCTCCACTGCTCCCCACCAGGCGGGCAGCCCCACCCCGCAGGCCCCTCCAGCGAGCTCAATTAAGACCCAGGCACCATCTCCTCCTCCCTTCCTTTATGTTCCCGCCTGCCCCCTCTTCTCTTGTCAGATAATCACGGGAAACCGGCAAACGGTTGACACAGTTACCAAGACAACAGAAGTTAGGACTGGCGAGGAGGTCTGAAAGCTAATCCTAAATGAATTACAGGACAAGAGTGACAAGGGGGTGGGGACCTGCGTCAAGCAGCTTCAAAGAAGGCCCCGGCGTCTGAGGCAAGGCGCCGCCTGCCTTCCGCGTGGGTTCTGTCGCGGGCCGGGGAGGGGTGACGCTCGAGTCCTCTCCAGGTGGGGTGGCCGGAGAAGGGATTCATTCAAATGAAATTCTCCACTGGAGATAGTCTGGCAAGGCCACCCGCCACCCAGTTAAGACTCAGGGCCTGGGGTTCACCCAATTTTGCTTTCCTGATGTGGGGGGGGGCGGTGGGGGCCAGCAGAAAAGAGGCCAGGACGATCTAATCGAGGCGATTCCACGGTTTCTTTACTTATTTAGAACTTGCCATCTTGTGACCAGAGCAGCAGCGTGGGCCCAGCTGCCTGACAGCAATTTTGAATCTGGGCAAAGGGGCCCACGGGCAAATTCCGCCCTGACCTGGCCACTGCCCCTGGTCAAGTGTGACTCAGTCAGGCCCCTCGGGAACGATCCAAGACACGGGCAGCTCGAAGTCCAAACGTAGCCGCAGCAAATGATTCCACAGCACTTGGTCCAGGCCTCCTGCAGATTTGCTCCCCGGACACTCACAAGACCCCAACAAGGGAGGCCCTACCTCTGGCCCACTTGACAAATGGGGAAACTGAGGCCCAGAGAAGGTGAGTAACCTGCCCAGAGTCACACAGCGTGTCAGGAGCTGAGACCAGATCAACCCCAGGGCTCTCACCCCAGTCTTTGCTCCACCCGGCGCTGCAGCATCAGAAAATGTCACTGACCTCGAGGCCTGCCAGGCAGACCCCCGAACGTCAACTCCTGACTGTCCCCCACCTGAGGGGCAGGCCCACAACCCACTCGCACCCCAGGAGGCCCTCCTGGATTATCCCCACCCCCTGCTCGTTCACTGGCCAAGGACGCCTCTGGACATTACAGCCCCATGCTCAGACGTCCTGGGGACCGGCTACCCCCGCCTAGTTTCCGCACTTAGGACTGTGTCAGATCAGGTGTCATACTCGAGTGAGCCTGAGAATCCCCTGGAGGGCTCTAGGACACACAGATCGCCAGAGCCCACCACAGACTTTCTGCCGCAGTAGGTCTTGTTCAGGGCCAGGGGAGCCGGTCCTGACAACTTACACCTTCTCAGCTCCCAGCTGGTGCTGACGCTGCGGGCCTGGGAGCCCCGGGTGGAGAGCCGCTGGGGTGTCACTAGCCCACGCTCGAAGCCCCTCGCCCTGCCCTCCCCCTGCCGGACCCTGTGGCTCTGAGAGGCGCCCCCTGCCCGACCATTCACCTCCACGAGGGAGGCTGTCCGAGCAGCATCCCCAAATAGATGGGAGGGCGCGTGGCCACCTGCCCCGGCCTGTACCTCCAGACGCCCCGCCTCGCACTGCCTCCCCGCCTGTTCTCTCGCCTGGGCCACGGCCGTCACCTCCATGCTGGTCTCCCTCCTGCGCCCCCCACCCCTGACCGCCGGGAACCTCCTCCCTGAGCCCCGCAGCCAGGAGGGGATGCTCAAGGCACCCCGCCCCCAGCTCCCATCTCATTCCCTGCGGCCACGAGGACACCTTCGAGGCCTCAGGACCCTCACACAAGTGTGACCCTGTGTGAGCCTTTCCTCTCAGACCTCCCCAGGGCTAACCTCTCGCTTTCTCGGAGTCTCGGGACACACACTCTGGCTACCCGCTCCATTCTCCAGATTCTCAGCCATATTTCTGTGCACCGGGGCCGGTGCCTGGCACGTAGTAAACACGTTTGGGAAGTAAACCAACGAATTTAGTACTTTAAAGCCCTGGATTCCCTCCCACTTACAGCAGGACTGGTGTCACGTGTCATTGGCCTTATGACCCTCGAGACCCTCCAAGTGTGGTTCCGATCCACCCAGTGATTTCATTTCCCAGCACCCTGCTTTATCCCTCCTCACCAAGCCTTCCCGTGCCCCTAAAACTCTCCTTCCTGCCCTTCCGGGGAGGCTCAGCCCCCCAGGGGAATGGCCTGCTTCCACCAGCTGCGCCCTGCCCCCACTCTCCACTCCTCATGCCACTGCCTGGCCTCCAGAGGCGGAGAGCAGCCCACTGGGAGGCCAGGGAAGCCCCTTCCGTGGGAGGCTCCATCCTGCCCACTCATTCTCTCCTTCTCGTCCTCAGACCCAGGGCCTCGGAGTCTGACGCTCTCAGGGAGGAGGTCTCCACCCTCTTCAAGGACGCACAGGCTGCAGAGCCCTGCCACCAGTGGGCACCTCTAAGGTGCACCTCTAAGGTGCCTTCTCAGCACACCTGGTATGAACTTCACATGCTGAATGTCTTAAGAGTGGTTTCCCTGTTCTTTTTTAAGATTAGTGCATTTTATTTGTTTACTCATTCATTCATTCATTTTTGGCTCTGCTGGGTCTTCGTTGCTGCATGTCAGCTTTCTCTAGCTGCAGCAAGTGGGGGCTGCTCTTGATTGTGGCTCACGAGCTTCTCATTGCAGCAGCTTCTCTCGTTGCAGAGCACAGGCTCTGGGGCACGCAGGCTTCAGCAGTTGCCCCGCGGCATGTGGGATCTTAGTTCCCAGACCAGGGATGGAAACCCCTGTCACCTGCATTAAGCAGGTGGATTCTTAACCACTGGACCACCAGGGAAGTCCGGCTTCCCTATTCTTGTTCATCCCTCCCACTATATTAGCCTCCTTCCACCAACCCTCACCCCTTTGGCACACACCACTTCAAAAGCCTGCCTCCAACACCCGTGTCCTCCGCGGAGTCATTTCCTCCACCAGGGTAATGGATCCTGGGAGTTTCCAGAGCATTCTGTCCTCACTCATCTCACTCCCTGCTCATTCTAAAGCAACCTGAGGATGAGACACAGATTCCTTCACTGTCCCTATGGGGGCCACACTGGGCCCAGCTCAGATGGTGATCTTTAAGTGGGGACAGACTAGTTTCCAGGTGCCTCAGTGGTAAAGAACCAGCCTGTCAATGCAAGAGAAGTGAGTTTGATCCCTGGGTTGGGAAGATCCCCTGGAGAAGGAAATGGCAACCCACTCCAGTATTCTTGCCTGGAGAATCCCATGGACAGAGGGGCCTGGTGTGTTACAGCCCATGGGGTGACAAAGAGCCAGACACGACTAAACAACAGACTGGCCCGGTGTCCTTGGAGGACAGAACTATGTCAGACGCATGTGTGTTCCGTGTGAAAAGCAACATGCTAACAACCCACGGTGGTGTGGCGGGGCTGACCCTCAGAGACCACAAATGGCAAGAAGGGAGGGGTTAGGCCATCTGATCGCTGAGGTCCCTTCTGAGTCCCCTCTGAAGTCCCTTCTGTGACTTCCCAACCCCACGGGCCATTAAGCAAGTGGACAGATGCCCACTGGGCGGCAGTCCAGGCCTGGTCAGAGGGCGCTTCCTGTCTGCCTTGGGAGGAGCGGGAGAAAGACAGAGGAGGCCCTGATTCTTCAAGGTTGTGGGCTTCTGCTAGGGGCCTGGACTTGGGTGTTGGGGGAGAGACCAGGGCCCAGATTAATACCCCAGGCAAGCACTGGCCTCAGCTGTAATTTGGCCTGAGGACAACCATCAACCCAGCCTGAGCAGTGGAAGGCCTGGCATTGGTGGGAACAAGCCAGAAAAATGCATTTCCCCCTAAAGACTTGTAAAAAAAATTCTCACTGATTTTTTTCCTCTTACCCCAAGCTTTCACAGCTCTAAATATGCCACACTTAGTAATTTTACGAGCAAACTAAGCTATACATCACACAGTTTTATGTTCCTAAATTAACAAAAGGACTTTAAATCTATATGGAGCTCTTTAAAAAAAAAAAAGCACTGCATCTATTTTTATTCCCTCACCCCCAAATTCCCTCTTTCTTTCTAATATACACCCCCCATCTGCCAAGTGGCTTCAAAATTTTTGATTGTGAAGCTAGACCATCAAGGAGCGACAATTCCAAGTATGGATGCAGATCGGCTTTGCTGAGGACCCCGTAAGAGCTGAGGCCACTCTCCTTTGGGAAAGGCTATTGGAGGGGCTAGTAAAGCCTGACTTTTTTTTTCCCCCTGCAAACTAGAGTATGCTAAGACATTCTCGAGTAGATGAAGAGTTCACGTAGTCCATGTCTACCGATTCAATCTCACCAAAAACCTAAGAATTAGAAGTCAACAGGTCCCTTCAAGGTCTTCTGACATCCAGGTTCTTAGCTGCGAAGTACGGGGTAGACCAGATGACCAGAGGGGCCCGTGTACACTTGACCTTGGAGAGAAGGCAGCATGGTGGGGCTGCTGCATTCACACAGGTCCGTGTCCAAATGACATGGAGCCCTGGACTTGGAACAGAAGTCCGGGTCCAGACACTTCATCCCACGGCTGGCTGTGTCTCTGGGAGCTGGGTGGCCCTGGCCAGCTGCCCTCTGGCTCTCCTCTGCCTCCTGCACAGAAGGAAGCAAACCCTCCCAGCCTCTGCCCCTGCCCCATTCTAGGGCAGGGATCCAGGTATCATAATGACTGCCTGCTCCCAGCACATAAAAGGAACCTCTCCTGACTCCAAGAGCCAAGAAGATAAGAAGCGGAGGGTCTCCAAAGGGGCTATATCAGATTTCCACCCATGGAGTAAAAGTAACACGTTTAAGGCAAGAAAAAGGCTTAATGAGAACCAAATTGAGCAGGGGCGGGGTGGTGGGAACCAGA
>SJYT01056739.1:36478-61318 GCA_006410635.1 Cephalophus harveyi
AAAAAAAAAAAGAGAAAGAAAAAAAGCCGAGGGGGGGGGGGGGGGGGGGGGGGAAACCAGACCAGGCCCCTCAGAGAAGGGCTGGGCCGCAGCTGGGACAAAAGGGTCCCCCCAACCCCGCCTGAAAGCCGACAGATGGAAATGTGGCGGCCCCTCCCCACTTCCCAGGGGTATCGGAAGATTAATTAGTGACTGCCTGGAAAGTGCTAGATGGGAGCCGAAGCGCCTGTCCCTGCTGAGTTTCTGAGCTGTAAATAAGCAGCTTTCTCAATCACCACTGAAATAGCAATGTTGTCCTTTTATCTGACTCAGATCCCATTAGGCCCAACTTGCCCCCAGAACAGGCTTCGGGTGTTCCAGAGCTGCCCAAAAGCCCTGGGTTTGCTCATGACCCCGCGGCTTCCCACAACGAGCTCTGGACAAGCCAGAGCTGAGCCTGAGCTCTGTCACAGCTGCCAACAGCAGACACCCCCCGCCCCCCAGTTTCAGCTCCTGAGGGGGCCCCCGGGATCGGGCAGCTGGCATCTGGAGGCCCACAGCTCTGGCCGGCCCTCGCCTCCAGCCGCCTGCCCCAAACCAGGTAAGCAGACCCGGGCTGGCCGCACCGGGCTGGCCGCACCCCGGGGCCTTCTGGAAGCAGGTTGCGGAGGTGAAAAAGAAAACCAGGCAGCTTCCCACAGGCCACTTGGGCCAAGAGTCCCTTCTCTCGGGCACTGCCGCTCCCAGCAGGGGAAGCCCGCCATTTGCAAGCCTCTCAAAGGAGGTGCAGAGAAGGACCCAGGCCCGCTGAACCTCAGGGGCTGCTCCACTCAGTCCTCAGCCATGTCCGACCCGTGGGAACCCCAATGACTGTAGCCCACAAGGCTCCTCTGTTCATGGGATTTTTCAGGCAAAAATACTGGAGTTGGGTTGTCATTTCCTTCTCCAGGGGAGCTTCCCGACCCAGGGGTCGAACACACATCTCCTGGACCTCCCTGGACCTCCCGGGTTGTCAGGCAGATTCTTTACCCATTCAGCCATCAGGGAATTTGGGGGCGGGGTTGGTGCTGAGGGGAGGGAAAATGTTCTGGGGAGACTCGGATTCTCTGAGAGCAGGCTGTGTTGCTTTAGGCCAAGCCCCAGGCCTCTCTGGGCCTCAGTTTCCTCACTGGAGAATCAGGAGTGTCCTTCCCAGCAGTGGACAGTAGGTCCCCAGGGGAAACCAGGGTCACCCAGAGTTCAGCACGGGGCCGGGGTGGGGTCAGCTGACAGCTGAAGAATCCTCCCTCTGCGAACTCCAGGAACAAGATAAGGGGGCCGGCAGGGCGCCACTGCCAACACCAACGGCCAATTCCCTCCCTCGCTTGTTCAACAAATATTTATTAAGCAGGGACTCTGGAGCCAGGCTGCTCGGGGTCAAAGCCCGGCTGCACCATTTACTGCCCTCGCGGTCTCCACCTCCCATGCCTCAGTCTCTTCAGCTGGCAAATGGGAGTGCGTTAGCTGGTACGGAATGCCCAGCAGAGAAGCAGTGGCTGCTGCCACCCCTTCATCCTGATTATTTTCATCCCTGTTATTATCACTCTGGCGCTGAGTCGGGCAGGAAAGAAACACACAGTCCCCACCTGCGTGGAGCTTGCAGTCTGATGAAGCTCAGGAAAGGGGGTAACTGGCACGCGTGCACACAGAAGGGAATCTCAAGTGGTATTAAGAGACCCCCACCCACCCATCCACCAGCCCCAGCTCCCTTGACACACACCTGTGCCTCCTCCTCGTGGCATAGGAGGTATCCTCCTGGACACCAAAGCCCCCAAGAGTGAATGAACACCAGAGGCCAGGCACTGCGTCACAGGGTGCAAGGGGCCTCTCTGGTCCAAAGATCTGAATTCAAGTCCGGCTCTACTGCTAAGAGGCCCTTGTGATTTTCTGCAAATAATTCCACCTTAATAATTATTATTATCATAGCTGTCACTTCTCTGTGTGAACATCACCCCAGGCACTGTCCTCAGTGTCTCGCAAGGATTCCCTCGCTTAATCCCTTATACCAGATGTCAGCACACTTCCCCTGCAAGGGCCAGATAATGCGTGTTAGGTTTGACCGGCCTTGTCCCAGCAAGTCCATTTTGCTGCTGGAGTGGGAAAGCTGCCACAGATAATACATGGAGAAACGGGCCTGGCCGAGTGCCAGGAAACTGTTACTCACCAAGTCAAACGGTGGGCCACAGAGGGCTGACCCCTGCCTTACACTGACACTGAGGGAGACCCAAGTAGGGATCCCATTTCACAGACAGTAAAATTGAGGCCCAGAGAGCTCAAGTCACCTGCTGAAGTCACAGCTCGGGAGAGACAGAGAACTTCAAACCTATGCTGCTGCTCAGCCTCAGTCTTGGCAAACAGGAGGAGCCTCGCCTGATGCCAGCCTGACTGGGAACGAACTGCCCCTCCACACCCTCCTTGCACCCCAGGGAATGGCTGGATGGTAGGTTCTGGGTCCCAGCCCTCTGCAGTTGCACACTGTGATGGGATCTGGCTGTGGGGAAGAACGGGGTCCCAGAGGCTCTGGAGCACATGGGGTTGGCCCAGTCCAGGCCCCTCCAACCCTGGGCCAGCGGGGTGGGCGGTGGTCAGCTTTGCAGTCCAGCTCCTCCATTTCCCAGCTGGGTAAGCTGCTAGCACCTCTGAGTCTCACTTTCCTCATCTGTGAAATGGGCAGACGACAGCACTCATCTCGGGGGCTGGAGTCAGATTTACAGGACAAATTCTGGCAAAGCACTAAGGGAGCCTGAGGCCGATCACAAGAACCAGGTCACTCCTTTTACAACTCTATCTGCTACTCTAGGATGAGCCGACTGAAGTCCAGGGAAGCAAAGCCAGTGGACCACAGTACTTCTCAGTGAAGCCTCTACACTGTGACGGCGAAATTATGAAGTACAAACCCTGGTGAGGAAACTGACAAAAAAAAAAAAAGGAGGACACCCGTCCCTCCATAGACCCAGAGGACGTGTGCCCTGACCTCCCCAGGGTCCCAACCTGCAGACCTCACACTCTGCTTCTCAGGGATTCACACCAGCCACGACTCATTTCTCTTAATTGCTCTGGATTTCCTAGCCTGACACTTCCTCCTTTTCTCTCCGAGGCTCCCAGTGTAAATAGAAAATCGGTCACCTGATGAATAAATATGTGCCAGCAGCCACCCAATGGCAGGTGAAGTGGGGTGTAGATTACAAACACCTGTGCTTTAAAGACGCCCTGTACTTAAGAAGATTCATTCTTGCTACAAACGTGTAGTGAATGTCTAAAAGGCGAGACACAGCTCTGGGGTGGCGCAGGAGGTACAAAGCGGGTAGCGGGAGGCCCCTGGGAGCCGCCAGCCAGAGCTCGGCCTCAAAGAGCCTTGGCTCCGCTCTCCGCCACCCGGGGGTCTTCCTACGGGGGAGCCTGGGGGAGCCTTGGGGAGCGGGCTCTGAGCCCGAGGATTGGGCCCGGCACCCTTTTATAAACTGGGGATCCGGTTCTAATTTGGACCGGATCTGGGAAGTGCAGTGCAGAGTAAGAGAAGTGCTGGGTTTGCATCTCAGGCTATGAAGGAAAAGAGACAGAAGGCAGTGCAGATCCTGAGAAACAGGCTTCCTGCGAGAGCGGTGGAGACATCAAGCAAGAGACTCGGACCTTGTCAACTCCTTGTCAACTCCGGGGAAGGGACCCAGACCAGCCACAGAAAGACTCAGCAAAAGTAAACGGGCAGCTTTCACACAGAACTGAGAAGTCCTTCCCACTTTTTTCCTCTTCCAGCCTCCCCCTACTCTACTGACTGGGTGAAGATATTTGCCCTGGCTCAGATCTCCAAGAGCTGGGTCCTGCCGGTGCCCATCCCCTCCCCTCCCCTCCCGCCCCTCCCAGGGGGATCCGGGAGAGCTGCAGGAGCTACAGCCGGGATGGGGGGGCGCTTCTGAACCGAGGAATAACCTACCCCGCCCCCGCAGCTGGCCACACGCACCTATGGCCAGCAAAGCAGGTCAGGAGTAAACTGGCAGCCTCTGCAGAATGTTAAAAGCCCCAAGGTGAGAAGCCCAGAAACAGGAGAAGTCCCCTCTTCTCCTTATACACCCTCACCCCCCCAAATCCATGGATGCCCCAACTTCCATAGGAACTGTGTGACAACGCCCAGGGAAGATAAGACTCTCTAAGGAAGGAAGGGGAAATAAAAACAGCTCATTCCTAGAACCAGCCGTCACATGCAAGCCAGCCTTCCTGACCTGCGGGTCACGTGGCCTGCCTGGGGCAGGCTTGGTGAGTTGCTCCCGACCCCAGGAGACCCTGGAAGGGGGTGACAGTCAGCCAGCGGGACCCCAGGAATCACCAAGGTTGCTTCCTCCTTGACCAGGAACCCTGGCTCGCCTGGTTCCCTTTAGCCTACATGTAATTATTTTTAAGGTTTCAAAGTCTAAATAAGGTGAACACAAGAGGGGCTCCCCAAACCTCCTGCTGTCACCCCCTCCCCTCTCCTTTGGGCTTCAAGAGCGACTTGCCACGAAACAGAAAGTTACAGGGCAGGCTGCTGTCAGCGCGCAGGAAGGTTAGGGAAACAGGAAGCCACGCCAGCCACCCTCCAGAGCTTCCCCCGGCCCCCTCCTTCGACCTCGGCAGGCACAAAACCTTCCAGGGAATCCCAGGCAGGAAGGGGGGTGTGGGGGTGGGGGCAGGCGCGCCACGCTCGCGCCGAGACCATGCAAGGGGCTGGCCGGAGGCAGAGGAAAATAAGCCCCAGGACTGGGGGCTGGCGGGGGGCGGGGGCGAAAGCATGCTATCCGATCAGGGCGGCCTGCAGGAAAGTAACTTCACACCCGGTGCTTAATTCACCTTGGAAGGCTTGAGTGCCCCGGCCGCTCGCTGCGCGGCCACCACGGAACCGGCTCTAGGCAGACAAAAGGAGCGAGACGCGCTACCCGTGGCGGCGGTGCGGCGGGGGCGGCGGGCCGGGTGGGCGCTCCCCGCCGCACGTAGCGCACACACCGCCGGCTGGACCGCAGCGGGAGCAGCTGGGGCCGCGCGCTCTCGCCGGTCTGCTGGGAGCTCGGCGGACCCATCGCCCCGACCCAGGCCGGGGTTGGTTGGCGGGGGTGGGGGGCGCTGGGATCTGGAGGGGTAGGTTAGGGTAGGGGTCCGGGGCGCGCCGGCGCCGCGCGGGACCCGGGGAGGCGCACAGAGCTCGCTTACCTGGTAAGTAATACAGAGGCGGCTTCAATCCAAACATGATTCAGATTAGAATTCCATAGTGGCCAGAGAGGGATGAAGAAGGAAAAAAAAAAATCAAAACCCAGCGAAGAGACCAAAAGCGCCGTCCGAGCCACGGCGCTCAAAAATGTCCAAAACAATAAAATTAAGCCAGAAGAGCGATTCCGACGGCGGCGGGAGGTAAAAAAAATCTTTTTTTCTTTTCCTTCCTAAAATGATCAAAAGTCTCTCTCTCCGGCCAGCGACCGGGCAGTTTCGGCCACCTTGGCCCTGGCAGATCCACAATGAGGTAATTGACGACCAAGGACGGGCCGGAGCCTCCACGGCTGCCCGGTGTCTTCGCCGCGTGTGTATTTTCTGCCTTTTGGACTTGAGATGCAAATAAAAGAAGGAGGGGGGCGCACGGCGGAGGGAAGCAGGCGGGAGAGAGGAGAGGCGCGCGAGAAAAATAAAGGGGGGAGGTGAGGGTGAGGAAATTGGGGGGTTAAGATCTTCAGGGATTACTCATTTGAAAGAAAAAAGAGAGAGAGAGAGAAGCAGCCCCCAAGACGTGCGAGTAGCAATCTCTCCTCCATTCAGCCATTTGAATGTCAAGGGCGAGGGTCAAGGGACCTGTTTCCAACAGGGTTTCACGTTCAGAACCAGAAGGAAAAAGGAAGGGGGGGTGGCGGGAGGGGGGTATCTCTTGTTGCCAAGGAGAAATCGGCTTTGTTTTCGTTTCCCCTTAGCTACTGGGTGAGGAGGGGCGGGGTGGGGGGGCGGGAGAGAAGAGGAGGGGGCGAACGGGGAGGAGAGAGGAGAAAATTAATACCCAAACAGCCAAGAAGTACCGAGGGGGAGATTTCTTCTCGTAAATAAAAGAGGCAGCGACTGCAAACAAGTCTCGGGCAGCAGAAAGCAGGCCGAGGAGCTGGTTCCCCTCCCCCCGTGCCACGAACCCCCCACCCTTCTTTTGTTTTGGGGGGGGTTATCTCCCTGGCCCGGCGTCCCACCACTGACTCAGAGAGCAGGGCTGGGGGAAGGAGGAGAAAGAACTCGCAGGGGCACGGGCGCCCGGGCAGAAGGAGCAGGAGGAAGGCGAACGGGCAGGCGAGAGCGCGCGGCGGTGGAGAGCCCTCGATCAATTTTCATGCAAGAATCATTATCGGTAAATTGGAAAGCTGGCTGCCTGACAGCAGATTTGTCTCCCCTAATGAAAGCGAAAGGGTAGGGGCGCAGCGGCGGCGGCTCCTTCCGTCTCTACGCGGCATCTTCCGAGAGCTCCATGCTCCGCAGGGCGATAATAATAGTTTCACTTGCGAGCTTCCCCCCGCGCGGCGATTGCCGCGCCGGGCAGCAGATCCATGCGAACCGGGATCGGAGCGCAGACAACTGGGCTCCCCTCTCGAAACGCGGGGAGGGTGCTGCTGCTGACGGCGAGGTGCTCCCCTCTGCCCCAAAGCGGGGGCCTCTTGCAAACTGTGGGCGGCTGCGGGCGCCGTGGGTCCCCCCTCCGGCTGCCCAACTCCGCGCTCTGGCCGCCCGCCCGCCCGTCCTCCCCACCCACGTCTGACAGCTGCGGGAGCGGGGAGTTCACCAGCCGCTGGGGCCTGGGAGGAGGATTCCCAAATCGTGCCCTGGTAGCTCGGGCCCGCCTTTTGTGAAACCCACACGGGGCTGCGGAAATACACCGGCCCGACCCAGGCTGAGCTCCTAAGGCCAGTGGCTCCTTTCTCTCCTTTACCTCTCACCCTTCACCCCCACCCCTTAAAAATCCCTGTTGCAAGTGTAATCAAATGCTTGATACCATCTCCCACACTCTCCCTGCACTGGTGCATTATCAGATCCGGGAAGGCATGCTTCCAGGCAAATAGACCTAATAAATGCTATTACTGGGATTCTGCAAGCCCCGGCTGCACCATAGTAACGAGAGCCCTGGCTAATTTGGTTTAAGAAAACGACCAACTGCACAGAGTGTGTATGAGTGAGTGTGGCGCCTGTATCCCTCCTCCCCACCCGCCTCCCTTTCACACCAGCTCAAGAAGGCCCCATGTGATAATTCCCCAAATCGAAGGGGAAAAAACCCTGCCGCCAAACCACATCCTGTGCGCTCATTGTCCAGCCCAGCGCTTTTAAAGAGACAGGATCCATTTACCCACGCCCCCCCGCTCCCCGCGCCCAACACACACGCTTAAACGCTTGCCGCAAAGCCGCCTCTTGATGTGACAATTTATTTTCAAGCCCTTTTACCTTCTGAAGGCCCCCCTCGGTGGCACTGTCAACCGGAATCGCGACTTGGTAACACTAAGGGGTCACCTTTTGACCCCAGATACAATCACCTTGGTTTGAGGAACGGACCTGAGCCTGCAGGTACGCACTGGCGGGCCACTGCGGGTCACGGCAGGCTTGGGTCCCTGCCAACGCTTTCCAGCCGCTGCGTAAATCAAGGGTCCCCAGCGGCAGCACCCCGCCCCCAGCCCCTGGCTCCCCGCTAAACGCGGTGGCTTAGTGTGACAATTGGACTCCCGGAATATGATCCTCTACAGAAGGGCTCCTAAGGGCGAACTGGAGGAGGTGGGCGGACCTCGCGTGCTTCTGACCCCTCTCTGCAACTCTCCCCCATCACTACGCCCACCTCGCCAGAAAATCTTAAATGGGCTGGGCGGAGCGCCGGCGGCCGAGGGAGGGGTGGCGCTCCTCCCCGCCGCCGCCAACGGCTGAGTGGGTGCAGCGCGCTGCGGCGGCCTCCTCAGCCGGCTGGGCCGCCGGGGCTGCGAGCAGCTTCTTTGAGCCCCCCAGTCCCTGTGGCGCCCCCCATCCCCCACCGCGGCGTCCCCCACGCCCCCCTCCGCCGGTGGCCGGGCTCGTGCGGGCACCCGGGAGGGCGCTGAGGCTGCTGACCTGGAGGAAACCGGCCGCGCGGGGCCGCCGGCGCCCGCCGCCAGCATCTGGCCGCTCCGCCCCGCGCTGACCCGAGAGGTCGCGCCCAGCCCTCGGCGGCGGCGGCCCTTTGTTTCCGGGGCTGCGTGGCGGCGCGCTCCGGGCTCCCCCGCGCCTCCCCCTGCGTCCGCCGCCGCCGGCGGCCCAGCGAGGGAGACAAGGCCTGGGCCCGGCGGGGTCGAGTCCAGCACCTGCCCGCCCGACCTCGGCCCGGCCTCTGCTTCAGTCCCCGCTTTTGCCTCCCACCCCTGTGTCACGCGCATACTTGATCATCTGCGCCCCTCTGGGAATGGGGGGCACCAAGGCTCGCATGGAACAGCTCAGTCAAGCTGCTGCCCACCCCCATGACCCCTCATAAACTCGGAAAATTTCTGATTCTACTTGGGGTAAGGGGGAAGAAATAAAACTATTTTTCAAAGACCCTAAACTATCAGTTTCTGTTGTCATTCTTTTATTGGTTTTTAATTCTCCAGGATTACACGAACAACAGTAGTAATTAATACTAAACCTTCCTCTACTGTATATGCTAATGGCAGGAGCCATAAAAATTAATTTGCAAACATGTCATTACACAATAGCGGTACAGGCAATAAACGTGTAATTATGGGCCAATCACAGGCAGGGTACAGAGGCAGGGATGCTCCCCCAATCTGCTGGGCGCCCCCCTCCCCTGCTAAAGTGGAGAAGAGGGTGCCAGAGAGAAGTCTGCCTTCTGGGAGCCACCTGTGGAGAATGCTCCCAGATTGGGGGATGGCACCGGGGGTCTCCCGTCTTGAGTTTTAAGGGCCTGGCTTCTATACAAGACCCCTTGGAGACAGCCACTCCAGGGCCTACGGAGACTGAGATGGTGGGAGGGAGAGGTGTGCTGGAGACGTGAAGAGCTCCCTGGCCAGGCTCACTGGTGGTCGGGGAGCAGAAGAGGAGACCCTGACCCCACCCCCACCCTGTGGGCCTGCACAGCTTATTTCTGCTTCCGGGTCAAAAGGCAAACATTCCCCCCACCCCCGCCCCCAATAAGTATTTGAATTTCTGCATCAGACTATCTCAAAATGCTGGGGCCAAGCTCTAATTGCTCTTAGCCACTCCCTGGGGCAGGAGGTAAGCTGTAAGATTCTAGTGATACCCTCAGCCTCCCTTGGCCCTGGGCCTGGGTGGCTCAAAATGGGTGAGTGACATTTCCTGGTGACAGGGACGTTTGTAAGGGAGGAAAATATGAGATCTACCATGGGAGGGTGGCTGCACCACAGCTCCCAACCTGATGCCAAAACAGCTGAAAAATATAAAGCAACCCCTGCCATGCCAAGCAGCCCGCTTAACGGGCGGCCTCTCCACTGAATGGCTCGGTTGTTTGCCATAATGGGGCTGAACGGGGAGCTGGAAGGCTCTTCCCTTTCCCACCGGCCCTTGTGGCTTGGCTGTCGTTTTTTGGAACCCATCACTAAGGCCATTCATCTCCAAGGGACTCACCCCTCCTCGGATGGTGCCTATGGCCTGGCTGGGCGGTGGGAGGGGCGGCCCGTCTGGGCCACACCTGAACCAGCTGCCAGGTGCCCAGGTGAGAAGGACCGCCTTCTTCTGGGGACCTTAGCTCTGCAGGATTCTCTGCAAGGATGGGGACCTGTCTCCACCCCCTCTCCTCTCTCGCGGCCTCTCCTGCTGCTATCCCAGCTCACCTCTGAGCAAGAGTCAGGCGTTTATAGAAAAGAGGCAGCAGTCGGTGCAGGCTGAGCCTCCAGGCTCCCCTTTTTACAGTTGGGGCCACCGCAGGTAAAAACCTGTCCACGCAACCAGCCTACCTGGGGTCAGAGGGAAGCTTCAGGCATGCCCTGGGCCCAGCGGAAAGAAAAGCGCTTCATCCCTCAATGGGGCTGGCTGCTTCTTGGAGGTGGTGCCAAGTCCACCAGACAACCCCCCCCACCTTCCGGCCACCGAAGACTCGGGGGTACCCTCCTTACCACTCTCCCCAGCTGCACCGTCAAACGGAGGGACCCCAGCCTCCCTCTAGCAGGGCAGCGGCTGCCACAGAGTAGAGACAGCCTCACTGGCCAAGAGCGTCAGCTGCATGCGGTAAAGATAGCTCCCAGCACGTGCTGAGAACAGTGAGGCCGCAGAGGGGTCTGGGGCACGCCACAGCCAGTGGGATGTCCGGCTCCCGGCCGCAGGGCTCACGGCCTCTGTGTGCCCACTGGCACTCTGGTGGCTGCCCAGGCCAGGCTGCGACCTCGCCTTCTGGAGGGGGCACTGCTCCCCAGGGACTCCAGGGAAGGGAGGTGAGGGAAGGCCATGGTGCTCACCTGAAATGCCCCTCTGGTCTGCCCCCTCCCCCCAATTCCCTCCCTGGAATAATCATGCCAGCTGCTATTTCCTGAGCACTCAGTCAGTGCCAGTTGCTGTTCTAAGCGCTTTTCACGGATAATTCATTGGATCCTCATGATAACCGTGTTCAAGGTCACCCTTAAGAGTTCCATTTTCTAGATGAGGCCCAGAGAGGTCAAGTGTCTCATCAAAGGACACACAGCCAGGAAGTGGCAGAGCTGGGGTTTGAGGATGAGCTGGTTCCAGAGTCCATGTCCATAACCTTGAGAGTTGGACAGACCAGAGTTCAAATTCCAGCTGGGCCCCACCCACCCTGTGTGCCCTCAGGCAGTGATGTCACCCTTTGAGCCTCAGTTGCCTCACCTGGAAAATGGGATGAAATCACCGCTTGCAATCTAGGAAGATGCAGCTGGTAACCATTCAGGTGCCTGGCACAGAGTAAGGACTAGGTAAGGGGGAAGAAATAAAACTATTTTTCAAAGACCCTAAACTATCAGTTTCTGTTGTCATTCTTTTATTGGTTTTTAATTCTCCAGGATTACACGAACAACAGTAGTAATTAATACTAAACCTTCCTCTACTGTATATGCTAATGGCAGGAGCCATAAAAATTAATTTGCAAACATGTCATTACACAATAGCGGTACAGGCAATAAACGTGTAATTATGGGCCAATCACAGGCAGGGTACAGAGGCAGGGATGCTCCCCCAATCTGCTGGGCGCCCCCCTCCCCTGCTAAAGTGGAGAAGAGGGTGCCAGAGAGAAGTCTGCCTTCTGGGAGCCACCTGTGGAGAATGCTCCCAGATTGGGGGATGGCACCGGGGGTCTCCCGTCTTGAGTTTTAAGGGCCTGGCTTCTATACAAGACCCCTTGGAGACAGCCACTCCAGGGCCTACGGAGACTGAGATGGTGGGAGGGAGAGGTGTGCTGGAGACGTGAAGAGCTCCCTGGCCAGGCTCACTGGTGGTCGGGGAGCAGAAGAGGAGACCCTGACCCCACCCCCACCCTGTGGGCCTGCACAGCTTATTTCTGCTTCCGGGTCAAAAGGCAAACATTCCCCCCACCCCCGCCCCCAATAAGTATTTGAATTTCTGCATCAGACTATCTCAAAATGCTGGGGCCAAGCTCTAATTGCTCTTAGCCACTCCCTGGGGCAGGAGGTAAGCTGTAAGATTCTAGTGATACCCTCAGCCTCCCTTGGCCCTGGGCCTGGGTGGCTCAAAATGGGTGAGTGACATTTCCTGGTGACAGGGACGTTTGTAAGGGAGGAAAATATGAGATCTACCATGGGAGGGTGGCTGCACCACAGCTCCCAACCTGATGCCAAAACAGCTGAAAAATATAAAGCAACCCCTGCCATGCCAAGCAGCCCGCTTAACGGGCGGCCTCTCCACTGAATGGCTCGGTTGTTTGCCATAATGGGGCTGAACGGGGAGCTGGAAGGCTCTTCCCTTTCCCACCGGCCCTTGTGGCTTGGCTGTCGTTTTTTGGAACCCATCACTAAGGCCATTCATCTCCAAGGGACTCACCCCTCCTCGGATGGTGCCTATGGCCTGGCTGGGCGGTGGGAGGGGCGGCCCGTCTGGGCCACACCTGAACCAGCTGCCAGGTGCCCAGGTGAGAAGGACCGCCTTCTTCTGGGGACCTTAGCTCTGCAGGATTCTCTGCAAGGATGGGGACCTGTCTCCACCCCCTCTCCTCTCTCGCGGCCTCTCCTGCTGCTATCCCAGCTCACCTCTGAGCAAGAGTCAGGCGTTTATAGAAAAGAGGCAGCAGTCGGTGCAGGCTGAGCCTCCAGGCTCCCCTTTTTACAGTTGGGGCCACCGCAGGTAAAAACCTGTCCACGCAACCAGCCTACCTGGGGTCAGAGGGAAGCTTCAGGCATGCCCTGGGCCCAGCGGAAAGAAAAGCGCTTCATCCCTCAATGGGGCTGGCTGCTTCTTGGAGGTGGTGCCAAGTCCACCAGACAACCCCCCCCACCTTCCGGCCACCGAAGACTCGGGGGTACCCTCCTTACCACTCTCCCCAGCTGCACCGTCAAACGGAGGGACCCCAGCCTCCCTCTAGCAGGGCAGCGGCTGCCACAGAGTAGAGACAGCCTCACTGGCCAAGAGCGTCAGCTGCATGCGGTAAAGATAGCTCCCAGCACGTGCTGAGAACAGTGAGGCCGCAGAGGGGTCTGGGGCACGCCACAGCCAGTGGGATGTCCGGCTCCCGGCCGCAGGGCTCACGGCCTCTGTGTGCCCACTGGCACTCTGGTGGCTGCCCAGGCCAGGCTGCGACCTCGCCTTCTGGAGGGGGCACTGCTCCCCAGGGACTCCAGGGAAGGGAGGTGAGGGAAGGCCATGGTGCTCACCTGAAATGCCCCTCTGGTCTGCCCCCTCCCCCCAATTCCCTCCCTGGAATAATCATGCCAGCTGCTATTTCCTGAGCACTCAGTCAGTGCCAGTTGCTGTTCTAAGCGCTTTTCACGGATAATTCATTGGATCCTCATGATAACCGTGTTCAAGGTCACCCTTAAGAGTTCCATTTTCTAGATGAGGCCCAGAGAGGTCAAGTGTCTCATCAAAGGACACACAGCCAGGAAGTGGCAGAGCTGGGGTTTGAGGATGAGCTGGTTCCAGAGTCCATGTCCATAACCTTGAGAGTTGGACAGACCAGAGTTCAAATTCCAGCTGGGCCCCACCCACCCTGTGTGCCCTCAGGCAGTGATGTCACCCTTTGAGCCTCAGTTGCCTCACCTGGAAAATGGGATGAAATCACCGCTTGCAATCTAGGAAGATGCAGCTGGTAACCATTCAGGTGCCTGGCACAGAGTAAGGACTCCATAAAGAGAGCTGGAAATTACTGTGTTTTGAGTAATAGCAGTTAACCACAGACGGGCCTCAGGACACCCAGGACTGCCCTGCTGCGTGCTTTGCCAAGGGCGTTATGTAATCTGGGACGGCAGACCCACAGTGACCATCACCCCAATCTGTACATGAGCACATTGAGGCCTCAAGAGGTGAAGTCACTCACCCAAGGGTACCCAGGGTATAGACACACCCGCTTTCTCCCTCCGTCCAGTCTGTTCCTTAGGTGAGTGAACAGGTGTGAAAGTTCAGTCTCAAGAGAAGCAAGGCCGAGGCTAGAAGAGAAAACGAGAACTTCCAGCCCGTCAAGGTCATGTCTGCAAACCCAGGTTTTGCTTCCATCTTGGCTTGGCACGCTTACTTTTGCTTTCCCATGACTCCAGGCTCCCCACCCACGGAGTGCCATCCCCTCTTAGGGGTCTAACCGGGTCCCCCACGGCCTCCTCCATCGGCCCCTGTGTGATGGGCTCAATGGTGCCTTGCCAAAATATACGTCCACCTGCAACCATGAATCTTACCTTAATTGAAAAAGGAATCTGTTCGGGTGTCATTAAGTTCCGGATCCTGAGTTGAAATAATTCTGAATCATCAGGGCTGGCCCTAAACCCAGCGGCCAGTATCCAGAAATACAAGTAGACACGAGAGAAGACACATGGCAAGAACCCCCTTGAAGACAGTGGCAGAGGCTGGAGGGACGCGGCCACAGGCTGAGAAATGGCTGGAGCCACAGGAGCTGGAAGAGGCAGGGGGGGCCCTCCCTGAGAGCATCTATAGGGAGTGCAGTGGCCCTCCTGACACCTAGATTTCAGATTTCTGGCCTCTGGAATTGGGAGATAACCCATCTCTGAGGTTTTGAGCCACCCAGTTTGGGGTACTTTGTTACAGCAGCCACAGGAAACTCACACATCTTGTCACTTCTGTGAAAATGGAATGCCCTCTTGTCCTGCCAAGCAGGGGAGGCCCTGGGCCGTGTCCAATGCTGGACACTGCAGGCCTTGGGCCAGCTAGGTCACTCTCTCCTGCAGGCCTGCAGCAAGGGCTGGGAGGAAGATGAAGTGTCTAGGGCCCGTGGGCAGGTGTGCGCTCCGGCCGCCTGTGCTCCGTGAAAGCGAAGTTCAACCCCTGTTGGCTGGGGGCCTTCTCAGTGACCTGCCTGCCCTCCTGCCTCTCCCTCACTGGCGACACACATTTGTTGGCTGGAGTTTGGGCAGCAGCCTGGTCTGCTGGAGATCATCGAGGATGGCTATCTGCCCGGGAAATGGTCAGCTGGCCAGCCTTGCCCGATCAGCCTATAAACTGAGGGCTCTGCCAGCCTCGAACATCCTGGCCGGCCCCACGAGGCGCAGGGTAACAACTGCAACAGACAACAGGGAGCCTGGCACCCGGTTTTTCACCAAACCCGTTTCCCTTTTCTCTTGGGCGCATACCCAGCTTATATCTCTCAGCCTGCCACGCAGAGGTGTGGGGTCAGGTGACCACACTCTGGCAAAGAGAATGTGGTGGAAGTAGTGACTCCCCATCTCCAGGCCCAGCACAGGAGCGCCTCTGTGCTCCTCTTCTGGGTCTGCTCACCAGACGCCAGCTCCCAGGACACAGACGACAAGGCGCCTCCATCACACCCCTAAATGTTGTGGAGGCAGAAGTCCCAGCCTCCCCCCCGCACCCACCGCCCACACCGATTATACGTCATGTTGGCACATGATGAAGAAATTTCTACTGGGGAACTTCTACTGGGGAGTGTGTATAGAGGGCATGATGCGAGGAGCCACTTAGCTCTCAGCGGCTCTTCATTAGAGCAGCTAAGGTTAGCGATAAACACGTACAAATAAGGAGTGCTATGCACATCTCCTTTATGGGTATTTACTTAAAGACCAGCATGGCTCTGGATGCTTTAAATACGTTCTCTCACATCATCCTCACAGTAAAAGTAAATCTATCATTGCCCCTAGTTTTCAGATGAACAAACTGAGGTCCAGAGAAATGTCCTGCCCAAGGTCACACAGCCAGTAAGAGGGAAATCTGCTTCGAACCCAGATCCTGTATGTTCAACTACTCTCTCTGGCATCCCCCTCAACTTTCTTTAGCGGGATCTGGCAAAGGGGCTTAAATCCCCCCTTTTAATGAAAAGTCAAGCAAGCAGACAAACAGGATAACGCTGCACGCTGCTGTCTACACACAGAACTGTGCACCTGACCTTCAGGTTGGGGCTGCCGGAAAAGCTCTGGCTTTGGGAGCTCTTTACAAGACGTCCGCAGTGCTGTGTGTGACGTGATGGCGCCAAAGTGCTTCCTCCCCGCGGGCTGCACGGAGGATGCCAGAGAAATCAGACAGATGCTGCATCTGGGGCTGCGGGGGCCACACACCTCCCCTCTGAGGGGCGACCCTCACCTGTCCCCGTGCGCCCCCCTGCCCCAGGCTACAGACGGGCCTCTTCTGGAGGTGGTCTATCATTAGTCTCAGACAGCTCTGGTTGTCAACGTCCAACGCAGTGCAGAGCCAGCAAGCCCAGGGCTGGCAAGCGGCTGTTGAAAAGCAGGGAGGAAGGTCTCCGAGGTGGGGTGGGGGAGGAGGGAACACGCGGGGGTCAGGCCTGGAGGCCCCTGGTGTGGACAGGGCGACAGCCGTGTGACCGTCTGCTCAGATCCTGCTCCGGGCACCATGCTGCTCAGCTGCCTGGGGGCAAGCTGACAAGGCTTTCTTCTCCCCACCGGTGTCTGCCCACCAGGGACCAGGCGAGAGCCTGTTCGAGGGAAAAAGGCATTTGTGAACAGCCCTTCCCGCTGCCTGCTGCTGGCGTCTGCCGGGCAGGGAGTCACTGCCGGGACGTAATTACCCGCCTCCGGATGACACATGGATCTGCCTGTCTACCCCTGGGCCTGACTACTGCGGGTCGGTGTAGCCCTCTGGCCGACACGATGTGGTTCTTAAGAGGCAGCTTTGTGTCTGCTCTTCCTCATGCTGGGCACAGCTCTCGGGGGGAGCCCTGGCCCCTCTTTTATTCTTTTCTGCCTATATCTTGCAAAAAATCCCCGCCTCTGGTGTGTGTATGGGGGTGGCCTGCCACTTCCTTTCCCTGCAGCACCTCCCCTGCCCAGTCTCTCTACTGTGTCCCCCAAGACCTGAGCTGTCCTTTCTTTATCCTCCAATGGGTCACGCCTGAACTCAGGGGTCTCCTGACTTGTCCCCAGCAAGAGAGTGTCTCCCTAGAGAACAGCTCTTCTGTTGGTCCGTTTTCAAAGCATGGATGTGATGTGACTGACATTTGGGGCCAGATCATTCCTTCTTGTGGGGGCCACCCTGTGCATTGTAGGCTGTTTAGCAGCATCCCCCTGGATGCCAATGGCACACCCTGGTTGTGACAATGAAAATGTCCCCAGAAGTGGCCAAATCTGCACACACACACCCCTGGAGGGTACAAAAGTTCCCCTGACTGAGAGTCGTTCATGTAGTATAAACCAGGAATTCCCTGGTTGTTCACGGGCTCCCACTGCTGGGGGCCCAGGTTCAATCCCTTGTCGGGGAACTAAGATCTTGAAAACTACATAGAACAGCCAAAAAAAAAAAAAAAAAAAAGGATCCAGCCATGACTCTGAGTGACCTGATTTTTAGACTTGGCACTGCCACTGACCTTGGGTAAACAAGGGCCCCCTTCTTGGCCCCAATTTTAGCACACAAAACTAGAGGGCCTGAATGGGGATGCTATGGTCTTTCAGCTGACATGATTCTCTGAGGCTGCATAGAACCAATGGTTCCAAAGTAGAGATGAGCTTGGGATTCAAGAAACAGGGTCATAAGGAAAGAAATCCAGTGATGTCACAGTGTTCAAACAGAGAAAAGGAGAGAGTAGCCAAAATGTCAGGTGGGCAACCCCAGAGCTTTGTGGCCTTTTCTCCACAGTCCTCTTTCTCTCTGACTTGTACAAATCCTGCCCTGAAATAAAAGATACTTGCTATCAGTCATTCACATTCTAGTACGATTTAGCCCCACCTCTACTATCACCGATGGACGTGAGTCTGAGTGAACTCCGAGAGATGGTGATGGACAGGGAGGCCTGGCGTGCTGCGATTCATGGGGTCGCAAAGAGTCGGACACGACTGCGCGACTGAACTGAACTGAACCACTATCATCACAGAATCAAGACTGTGGCCCCAGCGGGAGCCATCTCATGGCTAACTGGAACAGCTGAAGCACGTATTTGGGAAAGGCAAGGCAAAAGAGCCATTCTGCCCACTTGGGTTTAAACTGTGGTTTCAATTTCATAACATCATGTGAGGAGGTGAACTTCCGGGTGCCCAGTCCGTTTCAACAGCTGCCATGGGGGAGAAAACAGCATCAGTCCAGAGCTGGGGTCGGAAGAAGTTGTGTGGCTTGGATGAACCATGATACAGAGGCCGGTGCCGCAGAACCGCCAACAACCCAGGCGCTGAGTGGCCAGCCCCCCAGACTTCACAGGATCACCCTCCTGACAGCACCTGGCAGTCACCAGCTTGGGCTACACTGAACAGAGCACCGAGGCCAGGACATTCTCAGTTGGTGACCACAATCCTGACCCGTGTGTCTCAAAGACAGCATTTCCGGTTGTTTGTGAGGGTGGATGATCCCAGAAGCAGCTCTGCTTCAGCTTTGTGCTGGGAGGCAGGGTGACTGTTCCCGGTGTGTGTGGGTGGGGAGCATTACACCTGTTTCATCCCATAGAACGGGAGCCACGTGGGCTCGGGAGAGGCCGCCGGGTCCAAGTGCAGCTCTACCCCGTGGCAGGTACAGGACGGCTGTGGCCTTCTCTGGCCTTCAGTCTCCTCTTCGGACTAAGTGATCCCCCAGGCTTTCCAGCTCTGCGAGCCCATGATTAATAAAACTCAGACGCACCATCTGCTCACTCTGACATTTAAGAAACAGAACAGGTTTCCAAAGAGAAAGCTGCCCCGTGCAGCTTGCTTTTCCTCCTTCCCCTGCTGATCGAGCGCGGGTTCACACCCTCCCCGCATCCCAGCCCGACTTGAAAAAATCTCAGACACACACACACACACAGTCACACACAGAGCTGTCTCTCCGGTTCCTCCCTGCAGGACTAGCTGATGCCCTGGTCAAACTCGGAGCTCCCTGGGCCCTGCACCTGGTATATAACGCCTTCTTCGGCTGGAGGGAGAGACGTGCATCTTGACGGCACGGCCCCAAACTTCACAACTCAGGTGGCGCTGACTCATCTTTCCTGCTGGTTCAGCTCCTCCTCGGCGCTGGGGAGTGAGAAGTGCTGACCCCCTTCACAGATGGGGAAACTGAGCTGGAGACGGCAGGGTCGCCCCAAGGGCACAAAGGTGACAGGCAGGGCGGCAGGGGTGTCACCTCGGCGGAGTCTGTGCATGTCGAATGTCTGCGTCCTGACTCGTCACACAGGACACCCTGAGGCTCTGTCCTGAGGATGCCCATCCCTGTCCAGGGAGGCCTGGTCTCTAAAGAAACAGGTCTCAGGCCCACTCTGCTGCCAGAGACACGGGACACGGACCCTCTGGCTAAGCCTGTGGCCCTTTCACATCCACCAAGGGGCCTACGACTGAGGGGGTCTGAAGCCAGGCCAAGAGCGGGCGGGGGGTTGCGGGGAGACGCAGCCCAGCCAAGCTCCAGAGCCGAGCTCAGGTAGCTGAGCTGAGGGCCCGGTCAGGCCCGGGCGGCTGAGTGGCAGCCAGGTGTCCGGACGGGCCTCCCCTGTGGCCTCCTCCCACTGCCCAGGCCCTCCGCTCTCAGCCGGTGGCTGCACTTGGCCGCCTGCTGCTGCCCTGACTGCTCGGGACACAGCGCCGGCCGCTCCTGGCCACCCCAGGCAGAGCACAGACCTCGCTCCTGTCCTCTGTCCCTGCCACGTCCACCGCTCCCCCTACCCCCCTGCGTGGAGAAGTGGCCTGGACTTCCTGTTTCTCATAATGGCCAATAAAATCAACCCAAGGAGCCAGATAAAAATATCTCTCCAGCTTCTCAAGGGCACTGGGCCAAAAGGGACAGGGAAACTGGAGTCCCCAGAGCTGACCTGGCACAGATGCCCTGCTGGCCCCAGGGGCATATACAGATCCTGTGAAACCTGCACTTAGGTCTTCATGGCCTTGAAGGTCAAGGGGGACTGAGCGCAAAGCCTGGGTTCTCTGGATGAGTTGGGGGCCTGAGCCAGGGTCCCAGGTGGCACTAGTGGTGAAGAGCCCACCTGCCAGTGCAGGAGACATAAGAGACGTGGGCTCGGTCCCTGAGTCGGGAAGATCCCCTGGAGGAGGGCATGGCACCCCACTCCAGTACTCTTGCCTGGAGGATCCCATGGACAGAGGAGCCTGGTGGGCTACAGTCCACGGGGTCACAAAGAGTCATGCGACTTAGCATGCATGCACTGGAGTACGACCCACTCAGCGTCAGAGTGAAGGGGGTGCCTGCCAGCCCTTGTGCAGAAGCACAGCCAGGCTGAAGTCAGGTGCTGCCCTGGGAACATCAAGTCCTGGACTGGATTAAGAAGACGTCAAAGCGGTCATGTCTCTTAAGCACCTGCCAGAAACAAATACACATCCTCCTGAAGGATAGTGCCTTCAACCTATACCTGCCAATTAAAAAATACATAAAATATATATTTTAAAAAGTATAATGACCAGCACACCGTCGAAGATAACCAGGCACCCAGGAAGGACACTCTTCCCGGTTGAGAGTCAGCAGCTGCAATGGCTGACAGGAGCTGATCTGCAGTGACCCCAGAGGGCTGGAATTTTCACAGTCTAGACGGCTCTGCCGGCTCCGATCAGGACAGAAAAGACAGGCCCGAAGGGACGTGCAGAGGACCGGAAACCTTAACAAGGGAAGAGCGACAGCCTACCATCGCACCAGGATGCAGCCCCAAACGAGGGCAAGGATGCTCCCTGCTTGTCACTACCTCCTGGGAACCATGCCTGACCCCCAGCAGGAGTTCAGTAGCTCCCTGTGGACTCGCGAGGACCTGAGACCTTCAGGGAGGCGAGCGTGGGGGCAATCTGCCTCTTCCAGGTAAATCTGGTGAATCATTCTAGTCAGTGAGCAAATAGGTGAGAGGAGGTGATTAATCCTCAATTTCCCTCCACTGTGACATTTCTCTGTGTGAAGGTAGGCGCTCATGAAAAAAAAAACAAACTCAGCCACAGAGCGGCCTCCACAGCGGAAAAAAAACAACCCAGAGGTGTAATGGCTGCTGCAAAAAAACTGAATCCTTTAGGCCAAAACAAGCAAGCCCCCACCGCTATAATTTCGAGTTATCCGTTCTTTATTACAATTCCTGGCCTTGGCTCTCAAAGCATCTACCAGGGAATCTTTCTGTGGGGGCAATTTTGGTGCCTGCAATTAGCTGAACAGGCATCTTTTGTCCCCGCTAAAGCACTCAATTGCAGGTGTAATTAGGTTCCCTCACCCCTGAAATCTGCAGAGAGCCGCCCGCCTTGACTAACTGCACCCACAATTAAGTGCTTACGGGCATGTGGCTGGAGCCGGCAAACATGTGCACGCAGCTAATAGCGGGGGCACCGAGCAGCCTTTCAAAAATAGACACTGTGTTGGAGAGATCCAGCCTCTTTCCATTTGTTGTTCAAACGGCTTTGTCCAGCTGGGAATAATGAGAAAAGACAAACACGCCAATTAGGCTAGGTCCATACATAAATAAACCGCACAGCTCCTTAATTAAGCCACTTACAGGAGTGGGCAAGGCCGGGAGAGGAAAGGGGCAGGAGAGCCACGGCCCTGCAGGGCCAGCACCCAGCCGGCGGCCTGGATGCCATTTGGGCCAAGATGGCGGAGCCAAGAGGGAGGCCTCCATCCCTCCATCACGGGAGGCTCCTGACCACTCCGGGCAAGGGATGCTGGTGGGGGTGGGGGCAGGCTTGGGGGCTGGAGGAGGGTTGTGGGGCTGGGGAGGGGTCTCCAGCCGGTCCCCAGGGCAAGAGGAAGGCAGGAGCTAGGGAAGGGACTAAAGGAGACTGGAATCCCACCAGCAGGGGACGCCAGCATGGGACTGGCTCTCCTTTGCCCTCTTCCAGGAGCTGGCCTGGCCTGGTACACGACCTCTTCCCTGAAAGCAGGCTCACCTTCTCTCTACCCCGCTGCCTCTTCCCTGGGCCCCAGAAGAGTGGTGAAGTCCAAAATCAAATCATTTGTCTGCTTCCCAGGCCAGCTCGCTTGAGGCCTTCAGTGGACAACACCCAGGCCCTGGCCTAGCCTCCCCAGCCACAAACCGGACCCCGGCTACGATTCAAGACAAAGGAAGGACACTTGTGACCAGGGCTGAGGCCTGCCAGGAGTCGGGGAGGGAAATGCCTGTTGGTGGCGGTGGGCAATTCCATATCTTAGGCCCCACCGTCAGTGCCAGCCCTGCTGCACACTTCCTCACTCCCTGCCACGCTGCTGGATTGCTTCTCGACAATAAAACCTAGCAGATTACAGTTGCTGTAATCAGGCGAGGGAGCAAAGCTTCCCGCTCCCCCAGCAGTGCCACTGAAAGCCATTTGCCTTTTGCAGAGCTCAGCAGTCCCGGCTGGAAGCAAAGGGCAAAGGCAATATTTAGATAATTAAAAACCCATTGCTGATGGGCCAGCCGGGTGGCGACAGGTGGCTTTGGGGTGGACCAGCAATGGTTCAGAATGGCCAGCATGCCTTCTCTCCTCCCCTTGCAGCTATGGTTAAAGGAGACGAGAGGTCTGGGAGGCAGGCAGGTGACCACTGGGAAATTCCACCCCAAGAAGAAGTGGGCTCACGCCTGGACTCTGCTCTAGAGTCCCTGCAAGACTGGGGCGGGGCCGTGCCTTCGCTTCACCCCTGTTCCAGCCACACGGGCCGGCCTGGACTCTTCCTGCCTCGGGGCCTTTGCACTGGCTGTGCTGGCTGCCTGGAACTCTCCTCCCCCAGCCAGACACATAGCCTCCCTGCCCCCTTCAAATATCACCTTCTCAGGAAGGCCCATCCTGGCAGCACACCGCCCTCCCCAGTCGCCCCGTGCTCTCACTCGACTGTGGGGTTTCTGCAGCGCTTCACCCCTTGATTCACACCTGACATTTCTGGCATCTTGTTCCGTCTTTTTTTACAGGACTCGGATCTGGCATCCCCACCACCACTTCAGTGGTGCCTGGTGTGGTGGCTGGTGCTTGGGACTCAGTTCTGAATAAGTGAATGAATGAACGATGCCCAGGTTGGATACAAAGCAACCCAGGGCGCTGCCTTGGAAGGAGGGCTGGGCTGGAGACCAGGCAGGGAATGTACTGTGGAGGCTTGGGCAAGGGGGTAGTGTCCCTCCCCATGTGAGCTGGAGTTGGAAGGTGTCCCTGGCCTCAGCCCTGCCCCAAGTCTGCAGCCCCGGGCAGCAGAGGAGACCACAGGCCAATGTGGCCAGTGTCTCCTCGTTTAGCTTTTGAATTTTTAAAGATTGACTTGGCGCCAAGAATCACTGAGCTCCTAGGAGCGAGCCCTGTGCCTCTGTCTGACCCTCTCCTGCCCTTCACTCCTCTAGGCCGATGCCCGTGAAAATCGCAATCGAGATCGCTGTTCTTCACAATGGCCAGGCCTCGATGATCCGTCGTCATGGGGACAGTGGGAGCAGGGACCACCGCAGCACACAGAGAGCCCGCAGCCCCGTCTCAGGCCCCGGCTCCTTTGCCCAGCAAACACCACCCGCAGCTGCTGCGGGACCCCCCGAAGAGCAGGTTGGAGTTTCATCCCCTTTGTCCCCTACTCCACCTCGGCTTTAAGAGGTCTTCCCAGGACAGGTGATGGGCAGGGCCTCTTCGCGCCCCACTTGCTGGGATGGGCCCTGCGGCTGGCGTCGGGGGCACCCTGGCTGCTTCGGGCCCCATGGTCTCCCGCTTCTCCAAACTCTGAGAGCGTGTGGCCCAGGCAGTATAGTCCTCGCCTCACCACCCCCACCGCACCAGGTCTGGGAGTTTCTGGAGCCTTCCCGATCGAGTCTGACCAGCGGCCGCGTCTATCACGCCTGCTTCTCCATGGAGGCCCCAGAGCCCCCACCCTGTCCCCCCAGCCCCTGCTCAGTTGGGTTGGATCATGTCTTAAATGCAGAAACAGGTGAGAGATACCCATTCCGGGCAAGGGAGCCTCCTGGGGCGGTGGTGGGAGTCCAGGGGCCCGGTGGCCTGGGTCCGCACCCACCTGTCACTCATGGCCCCTGACTTCTCTCCACGTCCGGCTCCTCGCACCACTGAATATGGATGCAAGTGTGGAACACCCCAGCCCCCACCCCATGCACCCTGTTATCTCTGAGATGTGATTAATGTCCCCACCCAAGGTTGGGCAGGGACCGCCAGAGCATATGTGCTTGCCAAGTGGCAGACACTGGGAATGGAGGAGGCTTCAGGAAGGGCCCTCGCCTCTTTCCACCCTTGGAGCCAGCTTCACCGTAAGTTCACCAAACGGGTTCTGCTTCCCCTTTCCGAAGGAGTCTTCATCTCAGCCTGAGCATCGGCCTACTTCCCTAAAGGAAACAAGCCCGCGGGGCCCTGCGGAGAACTTGGAGCGTCCTGGCCTTTGGCCAAACCCACAGAAGCTTGGCTGGTGACCTGGCCAGTTCTCCTAATCCCTAGGAAGTTGCCGGCCTCCCTGTTTGGGACGCTTCCCCTTACATGTCCCCTCCACGTTCCCCCGTGTCCCCTTCTCGGGGCCCTCGGGGCCTGCGTGCTCGTGGCCGTCTCCAGACATCTCTGTCCTAAGCCCCCAGCCTCTGCCACCTCCAGCATCTCTGAGTCCCTAGGTCAGGTAGACAGCACACAAGCACCGAAGGCCTGCCTGGTATACAGCAGGAGCCCCATGAGTGCAGGTCAGGAGGCAGAGGCCCTAGAGGCCCACCACCTGAAGGAACTTGGGAAACGGGTCCTCCTGGGCCTGACCTCGCGCATGAGCTTCCAGCAGCGTCGAGGGAGGGGGTGAAACAGTGGATCCGCAGGGGCGCTGGGCTGGGGGCTGCTTTGTTTTGGCTTCTCGGTCCCTGGGTTTGGAGCTGGGGTCTTGACCGCACGCAGCTCCAGAAGAGCGGGGGTCCCGCCCACTTCTGCTTTCACTGGGTGTCACCACTAACCACCCAGCCGGCCTTCCTCTTATCAGCAGCTGTCACGCCCAGAGGCTGCGGTGGCTTTGTTTTTTTGTCCCTCCCTCCAGGGAGCCCTGATAAGGAGGCCAGCCTTTACCCTCTGCTGCTACCCTTGGTGGCCTGGAAAAGCCTCCCCATAACGGAGGGACGGCTAGGGGTTTCTGGTGGTAACCCCAGTGACTCCACCCCTCGTCCCCAGGAGGGCAGGGGGAAACTGGGAGGGTTGAGCTCCCCCTTTGGGAGAAGCCCACCTCCCAGGACACCTGGCAGTGGCTCCAGGAGGCCAAGATGGCAGCCTGGAAGGGGTGCGCCGGGCAGAGAGCCAAGCCTGACAGCTGGTGGGCCTCCGCGAGGAAGCCTGTTTGCAGGACTAGCTCGCTGGCTGGTTTATAATCTTGGCACCGTCGAGCAGGAAGTGAGGAGCCAGCCAGCAGCTCAGAGGGCAAGCCTTGCTTGCG
>SJYT01056740.1:0-40893 GCA_006410635.1 Cephalophus harveyi
TTCACAGTTCACGTATTGCTGTAACTCTTATAAGGGAACTCCAAGTTCTGCAACTCACAGAAGATGAAATACTTGGTGGTTGACATAAATATGGTCTGTTTTGGTAATGTTTTGAAAATTAACTTTCCCCAGTCACTGACCTTCCTCTTTCTCCTCACCATTTCTAGACTGTTGGCTTTCTGGCATGAGTGTTCAAGTGTGTTCCATTGGATCACACCAAATGCCTATTATAATCCTGGTTTTGAGGGAATGGTGTAGGCTGGAGTTGTTCACCTGGAAATGGAAAAGATGATGTTCAGGAAGAAATAGTTATTGCACTGCTTTTTGGTTTTTTTGCCCTGTTGCTAAGAATCTGTCTGGGTATTTGACATTTCAGTGTTAAGACAGTTCCCAGGGTTCTGTTGGGGAAAAAAGTGGATGCTGAGTGACTGACCACATCTCCTTACAGCTGGTAGTTTATATCCAGGTATATATCTGAAAATTCCCTTGAGTGATTTGACTGAACACTTTTCATGGGTGGTGGCCTCTGGGGGAGGTTCTTCTCTGCTATGCCTGGAGGAGATGTGCTGTCCAGGGAGGTGGGGTGGAAAGTACATATTGCTGAAGTGTGCAGTTAGGAGCCACATATTCTGCTTTAATTTTCAGGCTTTTCTCTGCCTAACAGCTGTGACTGATGGCCGTGAGGGGGGAGGTTTGGCACACATTTGGTATTTCCTAAAGCACTCTGGAGGAAGAACAGAACATCCTCCTGAAGGCATTCTCTGCAGAACCCCTTTCAGGATTAAACAGTTTGAGGCTCTGTTATGACTTTCATGGAGCCATGTCTGTTTTCCTATTGAGGTCATCGTCTCCTGCTCCCCAGTGAATCCAAGGGAAGTATGAGTCATTGTCAATGAAAATCACACTGGGAATAGATGACGTTGCCCTGTCACAACTCAAGAGTTGGGTGTTCCTGTATATGATACATTGGGCAACCTGATGAGCCTGTGGAGGTTTACAAGTAAGTGTATGTGTATTTTGAGTAAATATGAATGAATTAGGATAGCTTTCATTTCAGGCCTGGCCTGAGAACCAGGAGACCTGGAACTCTGCCATTAACGGGCTTTGTAATTTTGGGTGAGCAGCTTGACGTTTTGAGGTTTCCAGTTTTCCATTTAAAAATAAGATTACATGATCTCCAAGGCCCCTTTTGGCAAACTGGTTCTATAATTTTCCTTTAATTTATCACAAAGAGTGCTCAGCCAGACAATTCTATGAAAACTTGTTTTTAACTTAAGATCAATCAGATGAATATCACCAATGTAAAAAATAAATCATTATCAGGTACATATGGTATTTGTAGTGTTATTTGTTTCTTAAAGGCTAATCTTCAGTAAATTGCTTGCTCATTTGGTATGCAACATGCTCTTGTGTATTGCATACTGTATTTGTATTTTATATTTGGTAATGCCATTGAACATTGCATATGGTTGTTCTGAATTTGTCAATAATGTTCAATGTGCATTCCATATTGAACAGCCATGCAATCCTTATATGGTTATACCCTTTTGCACTTTAAATAGAGTGTAATTAATGTTTTGTACAATCAATTCACACGTATTTCCTAGTCTTGTACCTTCCCAAGTTATGCTTTTAAGATGGACATGATGATTAGAACAGTTCTGTATAGTAAAAGGGCTAATTTTACTTATGTAGCTAACTGACCCTAAGGAGTAGTATTTTTCAGGGAAAAATCTGTAATAACGTTATTGACTTTTTAGGAATATTTTTGAGTAGCACAATCATATGTATTTAACTTGTATGCTATTAAATCTTAGTTAAATATGACTTTTCAAATCTTATTTCAATTCTTCAAAGCTCATATCTTGATAAGGGTAAATTTCACTAATTGTGAATACAATTATTTACACAATCTGCATATTAATACTATTTTATTATGAAAGCTTAAGAAGATTAAAGATTAGTGATAATTCATTCTTTTGACTTCAATGTGTATATTTTAATTTTTAAAGCATATACTAGGAAAAGTTTTATTTTGTGTGAGAAAGCATCAAATTCTATGGTTATGAATTAGCTATGAAGTCTCATTTTCAAGGAGCCATTCAGGACATATGCTGGCACATTCTGTTACCAGCTAGTGATCCAAATGGAGAAAAAATTTCCATGAGAAAGGCAAATTGCCTAATGAAAAGGACCCTAATAATCCAGAGGAGCTTATTGAAAACATTTCAGATCGTCCAGGTTGATGATATGCATTTTGAAATATTTTAAATCAGAAGTCTTTGTTGTTGATCGCTGTGTTTTGTTAATGACCTCATGATTTCACTCTCTTAAGTGAAAGCATGCCCTGTTCTGTAAAACATGTTTATTTAAGACAAAGAGGTCCTTCTCCCTTGCTGCCAGCTAAAGCACATACTCTGTCTGCTTTGCTGTACTACTCATTTTTCTGACTCATCTTTGGGTTCAAAAAATTACGTATTTGTTTGGCTGTTTGCAAAAACCTTGCAGTATTGTTTTTCTCATGTCTGAATTTGTTCATATTAAAGCTTTCATAATACCCTTCAGTTTCTGTGTTAAACCGATGTTTAAATTGGAAAGAAAGTGGGAACTTTGGCAGTTGAGATAATTCACTTCATCTGGTGGCCAGCTCTGTTAACAATCACATCATATGCCAGCACTTAGACAAGATGAAAAGAGGCCTCGGGGCACTAAAGCTACACATTCAGAGTGGAGGGAAAATACAGTTAGAGTTCTTTGTTTCATCATTTTATACTCTAAAATGGGAAATTATTTTGACCAGAATCTTAAAGTGTTCAAAGAATGATTTAAAGGTTATGTGGTGGCTTCGCCATGGAAGCTGAATGCAGATTTTTGATCAGTATGCTAGACGGAAAGTGTTGCACCCCATGTCAGCAAATGATGTCTTTTATTCCCTGTGTATTGAACGCTGTGAGGAAATGGTGATATTGTTAGCATATGAATAGCATCAAAGCCCTCCATTGGAAGATAAACCTCCATCTTCTGAAATAGATGCGGGGCCTGCCCTCCTGCAGGAAAGTGCCTCTCTTGCCAACAGCGTGCTCCCTCTAACCCCTGAGCGGTTTCTTCCACAACAGGCACGTTGATATTCTGCACCGAGTTTGCTGGTGCATGACCGCGCATTCCATCACTTAGGAGAGAACATTTTAACATCAGATTGGCTTTGTACAGGAGGCAAGGGAGGAAGGCTATTAGCTAAAATAAATTTTATATTTTAAAGTTTGTGGCGGGGTGGAATTGACATTTTCTTTATGGTTTTCATTATTATTTGTCCTAAAAATGAGAGACTGATCTAAGCCGTTGACAAGAAATAGAGTGGCTAACTGCCTCTTCATGTCTGAATGCAGACATGACTCTCTTTCACTCTTGCTGGATTCTTCAATCAATCCTGACATGCCAGACAGACACAATTTAAAAATAATGCATCGGTCCCCTTCTTCTTTGTTTACATGTTTTTGGAGGTTGATAAGTCCTCCTCATCAAGCTCCTTCTCTTTCCACCTGTCCTGATGATCAACAAATCCTGTGGCTACTCAAGATGGAATTTTAGTTCCACAGCAGAATTACTGAGGCTTTTAAGACCACCAGCCACATCAAATAGGTCCTGAGATGATAAACTAACAGCCCATAGCAGGGCAAGTAATTCCAGATGCTTTGGATGTTTAGTCTATTAGCTCACTGGGACATGTAAGGAATAGTCAGTTTCCATTAATGTTCAGTTTATTATTGGCCAAGATGCTTAGGGTATGATGCTGCTAGTCATTTCCTATAACAACTTTATTTATAGAGGAAGTCTTTTCTGAAAGGTACATGGCTAGAACTTCGTTTCTGAGCTCATATGTTATGCTGACCAAAAATGTCTGTCAAAACTTAAATCAGTGTCATAGATTATATTTTCATTTTTATTACTCTTGGAGTCCTTTTTTTTTTTAAAATCATGTTGCCAGCGGTTATATTGACATTGATCAAAGTTTAGGTCAGCTCAAGTCCAGCCTTATGGTTTAGAAATAAGCAGAGCATAATGTTGACATGATTGATTTCCAGCTACTTATTCTGTGTGGTTTCTCTTGCATGTTTAAAGACATATCTGTGTACAAAAGCAAAGAAACAACACCTTTGTTTTATAAAGAACTGAATATACTCTTGATGGAAAACTGTTTTATATGTCATTGTAATAGAAGACCTTTTCTTACTTTCTATCTCTCACTCATACACTAAGTCATTGTTCCCATGGTCTCCCTGAGTGATACACATTGAGAAAGTGAATCTTGGTGAGTCAAGTTTGTCTGATTGTGAGATTCTGGATTGCTTCCAAAAGGGAGGTTGGAATAGAAAGAATGAACACAAAGCCTTCTGGGACATGTTAGGAATATCAAGTACTGTCTCCAGATTTTCTAATTAGTGTTCAAGACAAATGCTCAGGAAATTACAAGAGTGTACCTGATTTAACTCAAATTTTAAACATAGTGGATTTTAATAAGAATTAGTATTCTGACTTTTAAGTGATATCATTTTTGGCTTCAGCTTATTTAGTTATATTTTAAGGCTCAAATTGTTTCTTTTTTATTTTTTTTTAACCGACATATTGATGAGATGTCATTGTCTGAACTAGATTTTCCTCTCTGATGAAGAGACTGTTCCATATAAACCTAATCAATGAAGGTGAAAAGATTCAATACTTAATTCAAAAATGGGTAAGTCATGGGAATGGTAGGGTATAAAAGCCTGCTTGTTCTTCTAATTATTTGATCATAATATCCCATGTAAATGTAATAATTTATACATTTTAAACAATGCTGTATGCAGAACTTGGAAGGGCAGAGCTTGTAAAGAAACAAGTGATTTTACTTATAAAAAGAATAGTCCTACTTAATGATGTCAGAGTTGGATGAGCTGATGGTTTCATAAGTCAGATTTCAAGGCATCTAAATTACTGTGAAGTTATTGCCAGCTATCCTGATTGTTTGGGATAGCTGTTAAACATCACACACAGTCATTAATCCCCAGGCTGGCAAAAAAGATGATTAGAGTGGCCTGTAAAAATAAGAACTATCGTACTAGCAGATTAAAAAAAAATCACTTGGCCAAGTATTGTTTTGAGACTAAATAGAGTATGGAAAAATGTTCCACCAGTGCATTTCAGAGCATGAAATGCTCTTTTCTGTAAATAATGATTGAATAAGGTCATATTTCTGTCCTGGAATCAGGACTTTAGTGATTTGGTAATTTGCCAGCAAGTCTAGGGGCTAATTTTAGAGCCTGATTAAGCTTTGAAAGCATTTCTATATGTTTCATTCATTAATATTACTAATAATATCAACTCCCCAAACCCACCCTTCTCCTGGTTAGACAAGAACTCCTTTTTAAGGTCACAGAGAAATTTCAAGTTTCTAATTATGAACCTCAAAAAATTACAGAGAGAACAAAAGTGAGAGAGAGAGATAAAGAGAGAGATTCCCTGTGAGATCATGTGTCTGTGGGGGAGGGGCAAGAGATAGCTGAATAATTTCTAAGCCACCTTCAAAGTGTATTTTTATTCAGAAGTTTACTGAGTTATTTCAAGTTCTCTTTTAAACTATTTCCTTTTTATTCTTATAAAGCATCATTATTTAGCAAGGACTTCAGAATACTTTTATTTCAAATTAAGATAGCAACCGAATGTGGTGCTGTGCTTAGTCGCTCAGTCAAGTCCAACTCTTTGCAAATCCATGGACTGTAGCCCACCAGGCTCCTCTGTCCATGAGGATTCTTCAGGCAAGAATACTGGAGTAAGTTGGCATGCCCTCCTCCAGGGGAATCTTCCCAAGTCTGGGATCAATCCCAGGTCTCACTGCAGGCAGATTCTTTACCACCTGAACCATCAGAGAAGCCCAAGAATACTGGAGTAGGTAGCCTATCCCTTCTCCAGGGGAACTTCCTGACCCAGGAATTGAACCTGGAGGAGCCTGGTCGGCTGCAGTCCATGGGGTCGCGAAGAGTCAGACACGACTGAGCCACTTCACTTTCACTTTTCACTTTTATGCATTGGAGAAAGACACGGCAACCCACTCCAGCGTTCTTGCCTGGAGAATCCCAGGGACAGGGGAGCCTGGTGGGCTGCCGTCTATGGGTTCACACAGAGTCGGACACGACTGAAGCGACTTAGCAGGAGCAGCAGCAGTTCCTGCACAGGAGGCGAATTCTTTACCTGCTGAGCTACCAGGGAAGCCCAAGAGCCTATATAAACTACCTACAATTCGTCATGAACAGCTCTTTTATCTCAATATTTAAATGATTAGATCACTATTTTTTTTTTTGCTTTATTCAAATTGTATATTAATTGGTCAAATGAAATAGTTGGGGGAGTGAATAATTAGGAAAAGCTTGTAGAAACATCTAGGTCCTTAATCGGGAAACAATGGAAAAAGTGACAGACTTTATTTTTGGGGGCTCCAAAATCACTGCAGATGGGGACTGCACCCATGAAATTAAAAGATGCTTGCTCCTTGGAAGAAAAGTTATGACCAACTTAGACATAATATTAAAAAACAGAGACATTACTTTGCCAACAAAAGTCCATTTAGTCAAAGCTTATGGCAGAAAGTGAAGAGGAACTAAAAAGCCTCTTGATGAAAGTGAAAGAGGAGAGTGAAGTTGGCTTAAAACTCAACATTCAGAAAATGAAGATCATGGCATCTGGTCCCATCACTTCATGGCAAATAGATGGGGAAACAGTGTCAGACTTTATTTTTTGGGGGCTCCAAAATCACTGCAGATGGTGACTGCAGTGATGAAATTAAAAGATGCTTACTCCTTGGAAGAAAAGTTATGACTAACCTAGATAGCATATACAAAAGCAGAGACATTACTTTGCCGACTAAGGTCCATCTAGCCAAGGCTATGGTTTTCCAATGGTCATGTATGGATGTGAGAGTTGGACTGTGAAGAAGGCTGAGCGCTGAAGAATTGATGCTTTTGAACTGTGGTGTTGGAGAAGACTCTTGAGAGTCCCTTGGACTGCAAGGAGATCCAATCAGTCCATTCTGAAGGAGATCAGCCCTGGGATTTCTTTGAAAGGAATGATGCTGAAGCTGAAACTCCAGTACTTTGGCCACCTCATGTGAAGAGTTGACTCATTGGAAAAGACTCTGATGCTGGGAGGGATTGGGAGCAGGAGGAGAAGGGGATGACAGAGGATGAGATGGCTGGATGGCATCACTGACTTGATGGACATGAGTTTGAGTGAATTTTGGGAGATGGTGATGGACAGGGAGGCCTGGCGTGCTGCAATTCATGGGGTTGCAGAGAGTCAGACATGACTGAGCGACTGAACTGAACTGAACTTACTGATGGTTTTTCCAATAGTCATGTATGGATGTGAGAGTTGGACTATAAAGAAAGCTGAGTGCAGAAGAATTGATGCTTTTGAACTGTGGTGTTGGAGAAGACTCTTGAGAGTCCCTTGGACTGCAAGGAGATCCAACTAGTCCATCCTAAAGGACATCAGTCCTGAATGTTCATTGGAAGGACTGATGTTGAAGCTGAAATTCCAATGCTTTGCCCACCTGATGTGAAGAACTGAGTCACTAGAAAAGACCCTGATGCTGGGAAGATTGAAGGCAGGAGGAGAAGGGGACAACAGAGGATGAAATGATTGGAAGGCACCACCAACTCAATGGACTTGAGTTTGAGTAAGCTTTGGGAGTGAGGGACAGGGAAGCCTGGCGTGCTGCAGTCCATGGGGTTGCAAAGAGTCGGACACAAGTCAGTGACTGAACTGACTAACTGACTTAAGGAAATATTTTAATGTCATGTGTATGGCTCAAAAATATACTAACATGATTTAAAATATGCTACTTTATGAATCAAGTAGAAGTTTCCCTTTGTAGTAGGGAAACATTTTGAGTACCAAAGAAATGATTTTAAATTATTTTTCTTTATGAATAACTAGGAGTTATTGAATCAGTTCAGTTCAGTCGATCAGTCATGTCCAACTCTTTGCGAACCCATGGATTGCTGCATGCCAGGCCTCCTGTCCATCAACTCCTGGAGTTTACTCAAACTCATGTCCACTGATTCAGTGATGCCATCCAACCCTCTCATCCTCTGTTGTCCCCTTCTCCTCCTGCCTTCAATCTTTCCCAGCATCAGGGTCTTTTCAAGTGAGTCAGTTTTTCGCATCAGGTGGCCAAAGTATTGGAGTTTCAGCTTCAACATCAGTCCTTCCAATGAACACCCAGGACTGATTTCCTTTAGGATGGACTGATTAGATCTCCTTGCAGTCCAAGGGACTCTCAAGAGTCTTCTCCAACACCACAGTTCAGAAGCATCAATTCTTCTGCACTCAGCTTTCTTTATAATCCAACTCTCACATCCATACATGACCACTGGAAAAAACACAGCCTTGACTAGATGGAGCTTTGTTGGCAAAGTAATGTCTGCTTCTTAATATGCTGTCTAGGTTGGTCATAACTTTCCTTGCAAGGAGTAAGTATCTTTTTATTTTATGGCTGCAATTACCATCTGCAGTGATTTTGGAGCCCCAAAAGATACAGTCTTTCGCTGTTTCCACTGCTTCCCCATCTATTTGCCATGAAGTGATGGGACCAGATGCCATGATCTTTGTTTTTTGAATGTTGAGTTTTAAGCCAACTTTTTCACTCTCCTCTTTCACTTTCATCAAGAGGCTTTTTAGTTCTTCACTTTCTGCCATAAGAGTCCTGTCATCTGCTTATCTGAGATTGTTGATATTTCTCCCAGAAATCTTGATTGATTCCAGCTTGTGCTTCATCCAGCCCAGTTTTTCTCATGATGTACCCTGCATATAAGTTAAATAAGCAGGGTGACACTATACAGTCTTGACGTACTCCTTTCCCTATTTGGAACCAGTCTGTTGTTCCATGTCCAGTTCTAACTGTTGCTTCCTGACCTGCATACAGATTTCTCAAGAGGCAGGTCAGGTGGTCTGGTATTCTCATCTCTTTCAGAATTTTCCAATTTATTGTGATCCACACAGTCAAAGGCTTTGGCATAGTCAATAAAGCAGAAATAGATGTTTTCCTGGAACTCTCTTGCTTTTTCCATGATTCAGCGGATGTTGGCAATTTGATCTCTGGTTCCTCTGCCTTTTCTAAATCCAGCTTTAACATCTGGAAGGTCACAGTTCACATATTGTTGAAGCCTGGCTTGGAGAATTTTGAGCATTACTTTGCTGGCATGTGAGATGAGTGCAATTTAAGGTAGTTTGAGCATTCTTTGGCATTACCTTTCTTAGGGATGGGAATGAATCCATTCCAATCCTGTGGTCACTGCTGAGTTTTCCAAATTTTCTGGCATATTGTGTTGCAACACTTTCACAGCATCATCTTTTAGGATTTGAAACAGCTCGAACTGGAATTCCATCACCTCTACTAACTTTTTTCATAGTGGTGCTTCCTAAAGCCCACTTGAATTCACATTCCAGGATGTCTAGCTCTAGGTATGGGTTGGCAGTGGTCTGCCGCAGGGACAGGGGCTTTGGGTGTGGGTATGGCATAAGTCCTCTTGGAGGAGGTCACCATTAACCCCACCATAGAGTTGCCAGAACTTAGATAGTACTGGGAAATAGACTCTTGGAGGGCACAACAGAATCTTGTACACCAGGACCCAGGAGGAAGGGAAAGTGATCCCACAGGAGTCTTGCCTGTGGGTGTCCAGGAGTCTCCAGCGAAGGCGTGGGTTGGTGGTGGCCTGCTACAAGGTTGGGGGCATGGACTGTAGCAGTACATACATGGGATCTTTTGAGGGAGGTCTCACACGCTAGTAAAGTAATGCTCAAAATTGTTCAAGCCAGGCTTCAGCAATATGTGAACTGTGAACTTCCAGATGTTCAAGCTGGTTTTAGAAAAGGCAGAGGAACCAGAGATCAAATTGCCAACATCTGCTGAATCACCAAAAAGGCAAGAGAGTTCCAGGAAACATCTATTTCTTCTTTATTGACTATGCTAAAGCCTTTGACTGTGTGGATTACAATAAACTGTGGAAAATTTGGAAAGAGATGGGAATACCAGACCACCTGAACTGCCTCTTGAGAAACCTGTATGCAGGTCAGGAAGCAACAGTTAGAACTGGACATGGAACAACAGACTGGTTCCATATCCATATCAGGAAAGTAGTATGTCAAGGCTGTATATTGTCACCCTGCTTATTTAACTTATATGCAGAGTACATCATGAGAAATGCTGGGCTAGAAGGAGCACAAGCTGGAATCAAGATTGATGGGAGAAATATCAATAACCTCAGATATGCAGATGACACCAACCTTATGGCACAAAGTGAAGAAGAACTAAAGAGCCTCTTGATGAAAGTGAAAGAAGAGAGTGAAAAAGTTGTTTTAAAGCTCAACATTCAGAAAACTAAGATCATGGCATCTGGTCCCATCACCTCATGGCAAATAGATGGGGAAACAGTGAGAGACTTTATTTTTCTGGGCTCCAAAATCACTGCAGATGGTGATTGCAGCCATGAAATTAAAAGATGCTTACTCCTTGGAAGGAAAGTTATGACCAACCTAGACAGCATATTAGTATGTCAAGGCTGTATATTGTCACCCTGCTTATTTAACTTATATGCAGAGTACATCATGAGAAATGCTGGGCTAGAAGGAGCACAAGCTGGAATCAAGATTGATGGGAGAAATATCAATAACCTCAGATATGCAGATGACACCAACCTTATGGCACAAAGTGAAGAAGAACTAAAGAGCCTCTTGATGAAAGTGAAAGAAGAGAGTGAAAAAGTTGTTTTAAAGCTCAACATTCAGAAAACTAAGATCATGGCATCTGGTCCCATCACCTCATGGCAAATAGATGGGGAAACAGTGAGAGACTTTATTTTTCTGGGCTCCAAAATCACTGCAGATGGTGATTGCAGCCATGAAATTAAAAGATGCTTACTCCTTGGAAGGAAAGTTATGACCAACCTAGACAGCATATTAAAAAACAGAGACATTACTTTGCCAACAAAGGTCCGTCTAGTCAAGGTTATGGTTTTTCCAGTGGTCATGTATGGATGTGAGAGTTGGACTATAAAGAAAGCTGAGCACCGAAGAATTGATGCTTTTGAACTGTGGTATTGGAGAAGACTCTTGAGAGTCCCTTGGACTGCAAGAAGATCCAACCAGTCCATCTTAAAGGAAATCAGTCCTGGGTGTTCATTGGAAGGACTGATGTTGAAGATGAAACTCCAAATATTTTGGCCACCTGATGTGAAGAGCTGACTCATTTGAAAAGACCCTAATGCTGGGAAAGATTGAAGGCAGGAGGAGAAGTGGACGACAGAGGATGAGATGGTTAGATGGCATCACTGACTCAATGGACATCAGTTTGGGTAAACTCCGGGAGTTGGTGATGGACAGAGAGGCCTACCGTGCTGTGGTTCATGGGGTCGCATAGAGTAGGACAAGACTGAGAGACTGAACTGAACTGAACCATTATCTTCATTTACCTCCACCATAGTTTCAGTTCAGTCGCTCAGTCGCGTCCGACTCTTTGCGACCCCATGAATAGCAGCATGCCAGACCTCCCTGTCAATCACCAACTCCCGGAGTTCACTCAGATTCACGTCCATCGAGTCCATGATGCCATCCAGCCATCTCATCCTCGGGTGTCCCCTTCTCCTTCTGCCCTCAATCCCTCCCAGCATCAGAGTCTCTACCAATGAGTCAACTTTTCGCGTGAGGTGGCCAAAGAACTGAAGTTTCAGCTTTAGCACCATTCCTTCCAAAGAAATCCCAGGGTTGATCTCCTTTAGAATGGACTGATTGGATCTCCTTGCAGTCCAAGGGATTCTCAAGAGTCTTCTCCAATACCACAGTTCAAAGGCATCAATTCTTCAGCGCTCAGCCTTCTTCACAGTCCAACTCTCACATCCATACATGACCACAGGAAAAACCATAACATTGACTAGAAGGACCTTAGTTGGCAAACTAATGTCTCTGCTTTTGAATATACTATCTAGATTGGTCATCACTTTTCTTCCAAGGAGTAAGCGTCTTTTAATTTTATGGCTGCAGTCACCATCTGCAGTGATTTTGGAGCCCCCCAAAATAGTCTGACACTGTTTCCACGGTTTCCCCATCTATTTCCCAGGAAGTGATGGGACCAGATGCCATGATCTTAGTTTTCTGAATTTTGAGCTTTAGGCCAACTTTTTCACTCTCCACTTTCACTTTCATTGTGAGGCTTTTTAGTTCTTCTTCACTTTGTGCCATAAGGGTGGTGTCATCTGCATATCTGAGGTTATTGATATTTCTCCCGGCAATCTTGATTCCAGCTTGTGTTTCTTCCAGTCCAGTGTTTCTCATGATGTACTCTGCATATAAGTTAAATAAGCAGGGTGACAATATACAGACTTGACACACTCCTTTTCCTATTTGGAACCAGTCTGTTGTTCCATGTCCCCAGTTTGGCCCCAGGTAAATAGCAGGACAGGAACACAGCTCCACCCATGAATAGAAAATTGGATTAAAGATTTACTAATCTAGAGCCAGACATCTTGGAATGTGAAGTCAAGTGGGCCTTAGAAAGCATCACTACGAACAAAGCTAGTGGAGGTGATGGAATTCCAATTGAGCTGTTTCAAATCCTGAAAGATGATGCTGTGAAAGTGCTGAACTCAATATGCCGGCAAATTTGGAAAACTCAGCAGTGGCCACAGGACTGGAAAAGGTCCGTTTTCATTCCAATTCCAAAGAAAGGCAAATAGCATATTGGGCACCTAATGACCTGGGGAGTTCCTCTTTTGATATCCTATCATTTTGCCTGTTCATACTGTTCATGGGGTTCTCAAGGCAAGAATACTGAAGTGACTTGCCATTCCCTTCTCCAGTGGACCACGTTCTGTCAGCCCTCTCCACCATGACCCGCCCGTCTTGGGTTGCCCTGCAGGCATGGCTTGGTTTCATTGAGTTAGACAAGGCTGTGGTCCTAGTGTGATTAGATTGACTAGTTTTCTGTGAGTATGGTTTCAGTATGTCTGCCCTCTGATGCCCTCTTGCACCACCTATCATCTTACTTGGGTTTCTCTTACCTTGGGTGGGGGGTATCTCTTCACGGCTGCTTCAGCAAAGCACAGTCGCTGTTCCTTACCTTGGACGAGGGGTAGTCTCTCCTTATAAGGACACTAGTCCCATCACAGGGCCTCTGCCCTCCTGATACCAGTAAACCTAATTACCTCCCATTGGCTCTACCTCCTAATACCCAATCTACTGGGGGTTAGGGTTTCAATGTATGAACTTTGGGGAGACACACAACACCCGGAAAGACCTAAGTACTTATAATCTTGGTGGCCCTCCTTATGGCAGGTGACCTGAACATAAGCAACAGTGAAAATATCTGGGGCAGAGGTGGCACTAAGAATAGGAAGGGCAGTATCATTTCTGTGAAAGTACAAAAAGTTATTGCAGCCCATCTTCTCCCATGACTATTTTTTTTTCCTTTCACAAGATTTTGAAAATAACTAAATAAGATGCCAACATTTAAAAGTCAGGATATTCTACTTAAAATTCTGGGTTACCATCTTCTGTAAAAACCCTGGGTGGCCTGGCACCCTTAGCCCTGATTCTAGCAAGACAACATCCAGCTGAGCAAATTGTTATTGGCCCAATTTTTTTTTCCTTTCACAAGATTTTGAAAATAACTAAATAAGATGCCAACATTTAAAAGTCAGGATATTCTACTTAAAATTCTGGGTTACCATCTTCTGTAAAAACCCTGGGTGGCCTGGCACCCTTAGCCCTGATTCTAGCAAGACAACATCCAGCTGAGCAAATTGTTATTGGCCCTTCACCCCAACCCCCGACCTGCCTGTTTGACTCATTACTGCATTCATCCAGTCCTTGGGGGAATTTAGGTTAATAACCTTTCTCTAAGTAATAAACAGATTGTTTGTTTTTGCCTTTGGACTCCTGCAAAAGGTATTAAGTAGGAAAGCTCAGGAGGAACACTGAGATGGGAAGAAGGTGAAAGAAAAAATTTCAATATGCAAATTGGAACTGGCCCACTTAGAGGAAGCAGGGAAAAGCTAGTCACAGAGAGGAACAGGCAAACATCAGCTGAACAGTCAAAACCCTGATGCTAGAGCAAGAAAATCAAGGATGTGGGAATGTTGACAAATGACGAAAGGCAGTCAGGGAGAGTCATGCCGAGGAAACCAAAACACTGTTCAGCCAAGAAAAACACTTCCAAAACCACTAAGCTTCTTGCCAGTGAGTCTCTGGAAAAGACAATGTTCTTTATAACCAGTCACAGTTTAAAGTATCACCGTGATTGAAGACAATTCAAAGTGCAAGGCAGAGAGAGAAGCGGGGATGGACTGTGACAGAAATTTGGCTCAAATCTGAGATGCACGTGTATAGCTATGTTGTTTCATTGGCTCTGGTTTTTTTTTTTTTTTCCTGTTACTGAGAAGCTGAACTAATATGAAGAAATTAATTACACAGAACATCTACAAATTTACTTCTCTGATTTAACTATTTGCCCTATATTTGTTACACAGCAAAACATTATAGAATAGTGTCATTGTATGGCTTCTATATCTCTCAGATCTGGTCAAAATGGTAAGTTATATTGTTCAAAAGTTATTTACCCAAAATTTTGGACCTGCATTTCAGTTAAGTTCCTCCAGATGGTGGTGGGAGGCACAATAGTGCTTGTTCAGTTCAGTTCAGTTCAGTCGCTCAGTCGTGTCCGACTCTTTGCAACCCCATGAATCGCAGCACGCCAGGCCTCCCTGTCCATCATCAACTCCCGGAGTTCACTCAGACTCACGTCCATCAGGTCAGTGATGCCATCCAGCCATCTCATCCTCGGTCGTCCTCTTCTCCTCTTGCCCCCAATCCCTCCCAGCATCAGAGTCTTTTCCAATGAGTCAACTCTTCACATGAGGTGGCCAAAGTACTGGAGTTTCAGCTTTAGCATCAGTCCTTCCAAAGAAATCCCAGGGCTGATCTCCTTCAGAATGGACTGGTTGGATCTCCTTGCAGTCCGTGCTTGTAATCCATTACAAATCACAGTTCAGGAGAGGAGCAAGAGTTTAAATGTAAATATTGCCCTGCCAGCAAACTTACTGATTCCATAGGTCTAAACAGGTTGGAGTTGCAACTTAAGTTTTTTGTCTTTAAAAATTTTCCCCTAAGAGGTTCTGACCTAGGGGAATTGCTGATTGATTGGGGAATCACTAGATTGACTGCAGTTTTACAAATATGATTTCTTCAGAAAATACTAATCCCACCAAAATTAGAGATAAACATAAGAAATAATTTTAAAAAGCAAACTAAATAAAACTTACACAATTATTTCAAATGCTAATCCAGACTAGATTGTTCTGTGTAGGAATTAGTAAACTACACAAAGCAAAACTAATAAAAGCATCTTCCTAGGCACTTTAAGTTGCTTTCAGAGTAATCCTTTAATGAATCTCTAACTAAAATACAGGGCTTCCCTGGTGGCTCAGTGGTAAAGAATCTGCCTGCAATGCAGGAAATGTGGGCTTGATCCCTGGATCAAGAAGATCCCCCCAGAGGAGGAAATGGCAACCCACTCTAGTATTCTTGCCTAGGAAATCCAGTGGACAAAGGGCCCGGACCGTTACAGTCCATGGGATTGCAAGAGTCAGACCTGACTTAGCAACTATGAAACCTTAATGTTTGTTAGATATGTTGTTTTGGCTCACTTTCCCACAATGTATATTTTCTACGTGTACGTGCAGAAAGTGAAGAGGAGCTAAAAAGCCTCTTGATGAAAGTGAAAGAGGAGAGCGAAAAAGTTGGCTTAAAGCTCAACATTCAGAAAACGAAGATCATGGCATTTGGTCCCATCACTTCATGGGAAATAGATGGGGAAACAGTGGAAACAGTGTCAGACTTTATTTTGGGGGGCTCCAAAATCACTGCAGATGGTGACTGCAGCCATGAAATTAGAAGACGCTTACTCCTTGGAAGAAAAGTTATGACCAATCTAGATAGTATTTTCAAAAGCAGAGACATTACTTTGCCAACAAAGGTCCGTCTAGTCAAGGCTATGGTTTTTCCTGTGGTCATATATGGATGTGAGAGTTGGACTGTGAAGAAAGCTGAGCGCCGAAGAATTGATGCTTTTGAACTGTGGTGTTGGAGAAGACTCTTGAGAGTCCCTGGGACTGCAAGGAGATCCAACCAGTCCATCCTAAAGGAGAAAAGTTATGTCCAACCTAGATAGCATTTTCAAAAGCAGAGACATTACTTTGCCGACTAAGGTCCGTCTAGTCAAGGCTATGGTTTTTCCTGTGGTCATGTATGGATGTGAGAGTTGGACTGTGAAGAAGGCTGAGTGCCGAAGAATTGATGCTTTTGAACTGTGGTGTTGGAGAAGACTCTTGAGAGTCCCTTGGACTGCAAGGAGATCCAACCAGTCCATTCTGAAGGAGATCAGCCCTGGGATTTCTTTGGAATGAAAGATGCTGAAGCTGAAACTCCAGTACTTTGGCCACCTCATGCAAAGAGTTGACTCTTTGGAAAAGACTCTGATGCTGGGAGGGATTGGGGGCAGGAGGAGAAGGGGACGCCCGAGGATGAGATGGCTGGATGGCATCACGGACTCGATGGACGTGAGTCTGAGTGAACTCCGAGAGATGGTTTTGAACAGAGGCCTGGCGTGCTGCGATTCATGGGGTCACAAAGAGTCGGACACGACTGAGTGAACTGAACTGAACTGAGCATGGCCCGCCCATTAGAACAAGACCCAGTATCCCCCTCAGTCAGTCTATCCCATCCAGAAGGTTTCATAAGCCTCTTCTCCATCAGAGGGCTGCTGCTAAGTTGCTTCAGTAGTGTCTGACTCTGTGCGACCCCATAGATGGCAGCCCACCAGGCTGCCCCATCCCTGGGATTCTCCAGACAAGAACACTGGAGTGGGTTGCCATTTCCTTCTCCAATGCATGAAAGTGAAAAGCGGAAGTGAAGTCGCTCAGTCGTGTCCGACTCTTAGCAACCCCATGGACTGCAGCCTACCAGGCTCCTCCACCCATGGGATTTTCCAGGCAAGAGTACTGGAATGGGGTGCCATTGCCTTCTCCTCCATCAGAGGGCAGACAGAGTGAAAACCACAATCACAGAAAACTAACCAATCTAATCATGTGGACCATAGCCTTGTCTAACTCAATGAAACTGTGAGTTATTGAATAATCTATAATAAAACACATGGAGGATGCCAACTAGATTTCAGTGACTCCAAATCAGGCATTCATCCATTTATTCATTCACTGTCATAAACATTTATTGAGGGTAGCAGGTGTAGAGCAGAGGACAAGGTTCAGTTCAGTTGATCAGTCATGTCCGACTCTTTGCGACCCCATGGACTGCAGCATGCCAGGCCTCCCTGTCCATCACCAACTCCCAGAGTTTACTCAAACTCATGTCCATTGAGTCCGTGATGCTATCCAACCATCTCATCCTCTGTCGTCCCCTTCTCCTCCCAGATGTGTATAAGAGACAGAGTCTGTTTNTTGCGACCCCATGGACTGCAGCATGCCAGGCCTCCCTGTCCATCACCAACTCCCAGAGTTTACTCAAACTCATGTCCATTGAGTCCGTGATGCTATCCAACCATCTCATCCTCTGTCGTCCCCTTCTCCTCCCACCTTCAATCTTTCCCAGCATCAGAGTCTTTTCAAATGAGTCAGTTCTTCACATCAGGTGGTCAAAGTATTGGAGTTTCAGCTTTAGCATTAGTCCTTCCAATGAACACTCAGGACTGATCTCCTTTAGGATGGACTCGGATCTCCTTGCAGTCCAAGGTACTCTCAAGAGTCTTCTCCAACACCACAGTTCAAAAGCATCAATTCTTCGGTGCTCAGCTTTCTTTATAGTCCAACTCTCACACTTATATATGACTAGAGGACAAGCTATGCAATGGCAAAAGCCCATTGATTAAGGTAAGGAATGATAAAAGCTTGTATGATAAGGGCAGAGAAGAGGAGAGGGGAAGTAGGGGGCTTTAAGAGTAGCATAGGAGGAAGAGTGGGATGTAAGTGAAACTTCAGAAGCACTAGTACTGATCAGCTTGAATGTGAGAATACTTATCTGAGCTTTGTCCTTTAACTATTTATGAGGCCAGAATATTACATTCTATGAGCTCAAGAAGAGGCTCTGTGGGGTTAGCCTGCTCAACATGCTATCACGTTGCCTCCCCTGTGATTGATATCTCTTGAGAAACCACTATTCCATTAAGCACAGAGGTTGTTTGTCAGTCTCTACTGCTATCAATATCTTTCTGGTATGAAAGAGGTGATGCTGTTGATCAAGGAGATATTATTCCTTACCCAAAGTATGGGAAAGAGTATTGTTCTAATTCCCCATGGTTCAAAAGTGTTAATTAATATACTAAAATGATGCATGTTATGAGACAAAGGAAAAACTCCAACTATATTGTCCCCATTACTTCCTACTGACACAGCCATACTCCCAGAAATAGCCATTAAAGCTCAAGAAGATATGTTAAATTCTCAGGATAGTATGTTAACACAAGAGAGTATATTATAATATATTAATATTCTCTCTCTCTTTTTTTTTTTTTTGCCATTCTTTGTACATGGACTTTTCTATGGTTAACTTGAAGCATCACTTTGCCTGAAGGAATAGGGTTAGAATTTTTAGAGTAGCGTTGCAAAGAGTCTATACTCAGCTTTTGATACTTACAAGAGATACTTGAGGTCAAAGCAAAGTGATAGACTTGAAGTCTTGCAATATCTAAGAGAGACAGAAGCTCCCCAAATTCCTTGACCTACCCCTTTAACACATTGAAAGGGGCAGACTTCGTGGATAAGACCATAGAAAATAATATACTTTAAGTAGGGCAAAAGAAGACTGGAGAGAGTACACATTCCAGACCTGCTCCTCTTGTTCCTATGGGGTGGTTGCTGAATACAGGAGACTGAAGGGGGAAATGTGACCAGATCTATACTCCCTGGGGTTTTCACTGCAGTGCAGACATTGTGCTCAATTGATTGGGAGGAATGTTTGTTCTTTGGTTGGGGCAGTAGAGGAAGGTATTCCACAAGCCTCACGAACCAGTCTGGGGGTTGGCGACACGAAGGTAAATTCAGTGGCCCAACCTAGCTAGGTGGAAGGAGTCAGAGTGTATTTTCTGAGCACTCCTGAGTTCCCAGAAAAGAAACAGAAGCTGGTTAAGCTGATAGTCAGTGGTCTCTGGCCTTTTGTGGCAAGGGGTGAGGTGCCCTGGCAGCAGAAGCCGCAGTGTTCAGAAGCTATGATGGCTGAAATCAAGGTGGGGCACAAAGAAGATGCTCAGCGAGTTCCTCATGGCCTTTTCAGGACCGTGTTGATGGCACACTAGCCAGGGAGCACCGGCAGGGCTGGCTGGGACTCAGTAGTTGAGATGAACAGGAGGAGAATGTTGGCAGACCTAAGGCCTCTATTTTGCCTTCAGTCACATTGCCTTACAAAAGTACAGATGACACAATTTCCTTTCCCCTAACTACTTGTCATCTCGGAGGAGCAGAGGAAATGGATGGAAGTCAAAAGGGTGAAGTTTTACTAAAAAAAACTTTAAAATTATTGCATTGGGTTGAATTTACTGGTTTGGGCTAAAATATAGGTTTCTGCAACTGACCAGGCGGGGAACACATAGGGTTCATGAAATTGCCTATCTATAAGAAATAAAGTAGCTGCTTTGAGCATCTGAATGAAGTTTGAGTGAACTAACTGGATGTCGGACCTTGTGAATTGTGTCTCGTAACTGCTTTTTATCATATACTCTATTTGTGCCTTTTTATTCTACCTCTTGGGAAATTTACTCAAATTTTTCTTCCCAAATTCCTATCAAAATTTTAATTTTGAGGAACATTTTCGTGATTTCTGATAGTTCCTATCACAGAAGCTTCTACTTTTATTTGTTATGGATATAATATTCTGTCACATCCCTTCTGTTATCATGAGAGTTTTTAAAACAATTCTCTGTACCGTTGTACAATCTGTATAGTTCTTTAAACAATTCTCTTTCAAACAATTCTCTTTTGTGGATTGTCTTTTTTTCTTCTGAGGTTACCCGTTCTATTTGTTCTTCCTGGCCCTTCTCTCTTTTAATGTTTACAGATTTATGTAGAAGACATCAAAAACCCTAGATTGAGTGTCTGAAGCTCCAAATGGGTCTCTGTAATTCATTCCTCACCAGGCATTAGAGCACTCAGTCCAACTGTTTGTTCAGCTCATGGTTATGTTCTTACAGTTTGATGTGAAAATGGTAAATACAGGAGAGGAGGAACTCAATGGTCAAACTCACCTCTCCAGTTATTTTTTGTACTCTCATGATTTCCAAAATTATATTTCAGTCCAAATTTCTCTGCTGAAATTCAGATGCAAGTATCCAATTACACACTGGACATTTTCATGTGGGTGGAGGGCCCTGAAATGTGTCAGCCCACCTCGCTCAGTCTCCTTTTCCTCCTCCTCCTATATATGTTCTCTCAGTGCAACCGTCCAGTTCCATCAGTTCTGCTTCCAGAATATCTGTTGAATTTTTCCACTTTGTTTATCTCCTTTACCCATAGAACATGTGTATGTCCTGACCACTATAATTACACATTTGAATGATCATAGCATCTCTTTATCTGGTCTTCCTTCTTCCAATCTCTTTATATACACAGTTCTTTCTCCAGAATGAACTTCTAAGATGAAAAATCTGACACTAACATTCCAAATTGATCATCACCCATTTCAATGACTGTCCATTGATCTGAAGGTAAATCTCGAGCATCTCACTCTGGCTTACAAAACCCTTTCTGATCCGACCCCTGGTCACTCATCTGATCTTTCAGATGAGTTGTTGTTCTACATCACCTTCTGTAACCTACTCATACGAAGCGTCTTGTAGAATTCAGGATGCATTTTGCTCTCTCTTACTCTGATACTGTTATTTACGAGCTGCATGGTGAAAGTGGGGCTTATGAAATTGAAAAGGCCACAGTTATAAGAGGAAGTTGAAGAGAGAGTTCTGAAATAGCATAAAGGGATCATGAGTACCTAATGAAGCAAAGAGAGCAAGTAAGATACAGATGAAAAAGTGCCTGTTAGTTTTTACAACAGCAAAATATGAAATTGTGTTTACTTGTTAAATTGGAAGGGATTTTCAGGTGGCTCAGTGGTAAAGAACTGGCCCCCCAGTGCAGAAGATGTGGGTTCAGTCCCTGAGTCAGGAAGATCCTCTGGAGAAGGAAATGGCAACCCTCTCCCGTATTGTCTGGAAAATCCCATGGACAGAGGAAAGTTCCATGGACAGAGCTCTTCACTGGCCAGCTACAGCCCATGGCGTTACAAAGAGTTGGACATCACGGAGCACACACACTGATCAGTAAGTTTTTTCGTTTTCAAAATTAATAATTAGAGCCTCTCTCTTTATTTGAAAATAGACAATGACTAAATAGTATTCACAAACTGTAGAATTTAAAAGATGGTCATTTTGTGAACTTATTGAAATCAGTGATAATGAGTGGAAGCAGATTGGTATGGATTAAAAAGAGGATGTGAGGTGAGGAAGTGAACATAGTGTTCGTAGACAATTCTTCTAATATATAGGATTGTGGTTTGCAGGAGTGAAACCATATGGTGATTAAAGTCCAGATAGAGTGTTTATTATGTAGCTCTGTGTTAAGGTGGTATAGATGTGAGCATGTTTATATGCTGACAAGAAGTTAAAGCCACATTAGGTTCTCAGGTTGATTTCTTTATGCCTGTGTTCCCAGTTTTCAGACATCACTCCCCACCCCCCACCCCTGCTGATACTTCCAACTCCAGGGAAAGGCATAGTGTAGGTTCTTGTTGGGATCTTCTCCCCTAACATCACTTGTATGCCTCTTGACTTAATGGACCTTAGCTCTAGATGGCAAGATGTAGCCTCCCCATCACCTTCACAATCCCCCTGTAGGAGTCAACTTCCTGTTGTCCCTGTGGGATGTGGGGGATTGTCTTCCATCTGGTTGTCAGTTGCTTTACGCCATTGCCTTTCCCATTCTCCTGGATTCATCACTTGGGTCTCAGTTCACTTTGCCAGTATTCCTACTTAAAGTAGGCTTTAGCTAAAGGTTTAGGGGATAGTAGGTAGGCTGCAGTCCATGGGGTCGCTAAGAGTCAGACATGACTAAACAACTTCACTTTCACTTTTCACTTTCATGCATTGGAGAAGGAAATAGCAACCCACTCCAGTGCTCTCGCCTGGAGAATCCCAGGGACGGGGGAGCCTGGTGGGCTGCCGTCTATGGGGTCGCACAGAGTCGGACACGACTGAAGCGACTTAGTAGCAACAGCAGCATACTCTTTCTCAGCCAGTTGATTCAAATGACAGCCATTATTTAACAGTAATACTTATATATCTATATCTATCCATCTGTCTTAGAAATATTTGATAAGGATACCAAAGTACAAAGTAATTCTTATTGCATAATTGCAATTAAAATTTACCTCAATTAGTACAGATCAGGGACATTATAATTTTTAAAAGCACAAGCATATAATATCACTATTTAAGTTTAGAATTATTACATAATTACCTGCCATCTTCAAATTAAAAATATTATAGATGTGGCTATTCATTATTTTCTTAGCTATATTTTTAAAATAAAATGATAAGTTAACCCTTCTTCCATTCCTATTAACTCCACATTAAAGAAATAAGAGACTCTATATGATCAAAGTCAGCAGAGGACAGGCATGTTGAAAGTTCTCTAAACTAGAAAACTCTCTATTGTCAAAAAGTGTCCGAACACAATTTGGAAGCTGTAGGGTTATTTTAGGAAATCTGAATATGGAAATTACCTGTCAAGGAATGGGGTGTTAAGGTCAGAAAAGTTGTTATAACCCAAGTCAGGTCACAGTTAGTCTTGTTATACGGCAAAGTACTGGCCTTCTTGCAGGGTTTTGCAACAGAAGAGGGTTAGAATTCTAGCTTCTCTGATCTTCAGTCATCTCACTGTTCCATATCTTCCACTTGGCAAAGAAAATGAAAAATAAATGCAGGGGAATTTGTTTATTTTTTATAGAAGAAAAGTTCTGTTTGATCATACTCCTGTTTGAAATGTTTTTTAAAAAAATCAGAAAACACAATCTTATAAACAGAGAAAATAATATTGTGTGTAAATTAATAATCTTTATGTTTTACTGATTTAGCTAAAAAGAAACTTAAACCATTTTGTGTGCCTTTTATTTATTTAAAGAATGGAGGCTTCCCTCTCAATCCAGTTCCTTGGCATTTGGAATTGAATGAACCATGATAAATTTCAGTGAAGCAGACCAATTTTGACTAAATAATAAAAGTGATTTTGTTGAAAGAGTATCAGAGTACACTCTGGCATCAGACCTAGCCTTTTGAAACAACTTTATATTGACATCTTTTTATTTTTTTAATTAAAAAAATGTAATTGAAGTATAGTTGATTTACAATGTTGTTTTAGTTTCAGGTGAACAACAAAATGATTCAGTTACACACATACATGTATCTATTCTTTTTAAGATTCTTTTCCTTTCTCAGTTCAGTTAGTTGCTCTGTCGTGTCAGACTCTTTGTGACCCCATGGACTGCAGTACTCCAGGCTTCCCTGTCCTTCACCAACTCCTGGAGGCTGCTTAGACTAAAGTGCATTGAGTTGGTGATGCCATCCAACCATCTTATCCTTCTTCATCCCCTTCTCCTCTTTCTTTCAATCTTTTCCAGCATCCGGGTTTTTTTTTTCCAGTGAGTCAGTTCTTCCCATTAGGTGGCCAAAGTATTGGAGTTTCAGCTTCAGCATCAGTCCTTCCAATGAATATTCAGGGCTGATTTCCTTTAGGATTGACTGATTTGGTCTCCTTGCAGCCCAAGGGACTCTCAAGAGTCTTCTCCAACACCACAGTTCAAAAGCATCAGTTCTTCAGCACTCAGCTTTCTTTATGGTCCAACTGTCACATCCATACCTGGCTACTGGAAAAACCATAGCTTTGACTAGATGGACCTTTGTTGGCAAAGTAATGTCTCTGCTTTTTAATATACTGTCTTGGTTGGTCATAGATTTTCTTACAAGGAGCAAGCGTCTTTTAATTTCATGGCTGCAGTCACCATCTGCAGGGATTGTGGAGCCCCCCAAAATAAAGTCTGTCACTGTTTCCATTGTTTCCCCATCTATTTGCCATAAAGTGATGGAACCGAATGCCATGATCTTCATTTTTGGAATGCTGAGTTTTAAGCCAACTTTTTCACTCTCCTCTTTCACTTTCATCAAGATGCTCTTTAGTTCTTTTTGTTTTCTGCCATAAAGGGTGGTGTCATCTGCATATCTGAGGTTATTGACAGTTCTCCTGGCAATCTTTATTCCAGCCTGTGGTTCATCCATCCCAGCATTTCTCACGATGTGCTCTGCATGTAACTTAAATAAGCAGGGTGAAAATATACAGCCTTGACATACTCCTTTCCAAATTTGGTGGAACCAGTCCATTGTTGCATGTCTGGTTCTAACTGTTGCTTCTTGACCTGCATACAGATGTCTCAGGAGGCAGGTCAGGTGGTCTGCTATTCCCATCTCTTTAAGAATTTTCCACAGTCGTTGTATACACACAGTCAAAGGCTTTAGCATAGTCAGTAAAGCAGAAGTAAATGTTTTTCTGGAACTCTCTTGCTTTTTCGAATATCCAACGGATGTTGCCAATTTGATCTCTGTTCCCCCCGCCTTTTATAAAGCCAGCTTAACATGTGGAATTTCTTATTTTACATACTGCTGAAGCCTGGCCTGGAGAATTTTGAGCATTGCTTTGCTAGCATGTGAAATGAATGCAGTTGTGCAGTAGTTTGAACATTCTTTGGCATTTCTTTAGGATTTAAAGGAAAACTGACCTTTTCCAACCCTGTCTCCTCTGCTGAGTTTTCCAAATTTGCTAACATATTGAGTGCAGCATTTTCACAGCATCATTTTTTAGGATTTGAAATAGTTCAACTGGAATTCCTCACCTCCACTAGCTTTGTTCATAGTGATGCTTCTTAAGGCCCACTTAATTCACATTCCAGGATGTCTAGCTCTAGGTGAGTGGTCACACCATTGTGGTTATCTGGGTTATTAAGATCCTTTTTGTATAGTTCTTCTGTGTATTCTCGGAGAAGGCAGTGGCACCCCACTCCAGTACTCTTGCCTGGAGAATCCCATGGATGGAGGAGTCTGGTGGGTTGCAGTCCATGACGTCGCTAAGAGTTGGACACGACTGAGTGACTTCACTTTCAGTTTTCACTTTCATGCATTGGAGAAGGAAATGGCAACCCACTCCAGTGTTCTTGCCTGGAGAATCCCAGGGACGGGGGAGCCTGGTGGGCTGCTGTCTATGGGGTTGCACAGAGTCGGACACGACTGAAGCGACTTAGCAGCAGCAGTCTGTGTATTCTTGCTACCTCTTCCTCTGCCTCTGTTAGGTCTATACCCTTTCTGTCCTTTATCGAGCCCATCTTTTCATGAAATGTTCCCTTGATATCTCTAATTTTCTTGAAAAAATCTCTAGTCTTTCCCATTCAATTGTTTTCCTCTATTTCTTTGCATTTATCACTTAGGAAGGCTTTCTTATCTCTCCTTGCTATTCTCTGGAACTCTGTATTCAGATGGGTATATCTTTCCTTTTCTCCTTTGCCTTTCGCTTCTCTTCTTTCCTCAGCTATTTGTAAGGCCTCCTCAGATAACCATTTTGCCTTTTTGCGTTTCTTCTTCTTGGAGATGGTTTTGATCACTGCCTCCTGTACAATATTACAAACCTCCATCCATAGTTCTTCATTCTGTCTATCAAATCTAATCCCTTGAATCTATTTGTCATTTCTACTATATAATTGTAGGGGATTTGATTTATAGGTCATACCTGAATGGTCTAGTGGATTTTCCTGCTTTCTTCAATATAAGTCCTTATTTGACAATAAGGAGTCCATGATCTGAGCCAGCTCAGATCCTGGTCTTGTTTTTGCTGACTCTATAGAGCTTTTCTTCAGCTGTAGCTGCAAAGAACATAATCAATCTGATTTCAGTATTGACCACCTGGTGATGCCCATGTGTAGAGTCTTCTCTTGTGTTGTTGGAAGAGGGTTTTTGCTATGACCAATGGGCTCCCTTGGCAAAACTCTGTTAACCTTTGCCCTGCTTCATTTTGTACTCCAAGGCCAAACAGCCTGTTACTCCAGATATCTCTTGAGTTCCTACTTTTGCATTCTTGTCCCCTGTGATGTAAAGGACATCATTTTTGGTGTTAGTTCTGGAAGGTCTTGTAGGTCTTCATTGAATTACTTCAGCTTCTTCAAAATTTGTGGTTGGGGCACAGATTTAGATTACTCTGATACTGAATAGTTTGCCTTGAAATGAGATGGCTGGATGGTGTCACTGACTCGATGGACATGAGTCTGAGTGAACTCTGGGAGTTGGTGATGGACAGGGAGGCCTGGTGTGCTGCAATTCATGGGGTTGCAGAGTTGGACATGACTGAGCGACTGAACTGAACTGAACTGATATTGAACAGTTTGCCTTGAAAATGAACAGAGATCATTCTGTTGTTTTTGAGATCCAAGTACTGCATTTTGAACCCTTTTGTTTACTATGAGGGCTACTCCATTTCTTCTAAGGGTTTTTGCCCATAGTAGTAGATATAATGGTTATCTGAATTAAATTTGCCTAGTCCAGTCCATTTCAGTTCACTGATTCCTAAAATGTCTGTATTCATTCTTGCCATCTCCTATTTGACCACTTCCAGATGGTGACTGCAGCCATGAAACTAAGACGCTTACTCCTTGGAAGAAAAGTTATGACCAACCTAGATAGCATATTCAAAAGCAGAGACATTACTTTGCCGACTAAGGTCTGTCTAGTCAAGGCTATGGTTTTTCCTGTGGTCATGTATGGATGTTAGAGTTGGACTGTGAAGAACGCTGAGCGCCGAAGGATTGATGCTTTTGAACTGTGGTGTTGGAGAAGACTCTTGAGGGTCCCTTGGACTGCAAGGAGGTCCAACCAGTCCATTCTGAAGGAGATCAGCCCTGGGATTTCTTTGGAAGGAATGATGCTAAAGCTGAAACTCCAGTAATTCGGCCACTTCATGCGAAGAGTTGACTCACTGGAAAAGACTCTGATGCTGGGAGGGGTTGGGGGCAGGAGGAGAAGGGGACAACAAAGGATGAGATGGCTGGATGACTGACTCGATGGACGTGAGTCTGAGTGAACTCCGGGAGATGGTGATGGACAGGGAGGCCTGGCGTGCTGTGATTCATGGGGTCTCAAAGAGTCGGACACAACTGAGCGACTGAACTGAACTGATGTTGATTTATGGACCTAAGATTCCAGGTTCTTATGCAGTATTTTTCTTTACAGTATCAGACTTCACTTCCATCACCAGTCACATCCATAACTGGGTGTTGCTTTTGCTTTGGCCTCGTCCTTCATTCTTTCTGGAGCTATTTCTCCAATATTCTCCAGTAGCATATTGAACACCTATCAGCCTGGGGAGTTCATCTCTCAGTGTCGTATCTTTTTGCCTTTCATACTGTTCATGGGGTTCTCAAGGCAAGAATACTGAAGTGAATAAAAAGAAATTTTCCTTTCTAGGTTATCATAAAATATTGAGTATAGTTCCCTGTGCTACATAGGAGGTCCTTGTTGGACATCCATTCTATATTAAGTAGTGTGTATATGTTAATCCAAACTTCTAATTTATCTCCCCATCCCATGTCTATTTTTAAAGGGACATGTCTTTGCTAATGTTCTTTGATTGTAACAAAATTATTCACATGTGTAGATGTTACATTAAATATGTCAATCAAATCAGATGGGTTCTAAGGTTCCCTGAACTGTTACTGGATAAGTTTTAATTTTTTGAGAATGTGTTGTCATTTTCTTCTTGACATGTTTCTAACACTGTTTTGTTTCCTAGGTTTGACTCATTTTGTTACCAGATCCTGGAAACATAGAGAGGAAAGCCAAGGAGTTAATAATGTATTATAAGCCGTGAGTTTATTCATACACTGCCTGACTCACCCTCCAAGAATTCCTCTCAAGAGGATTTATTGCTATTACAGTCAGTACTAAAGATAAGTTGGGATTTCAGATGCTTTGGTATCCACTTATCTAAATAATAGTAATTATTTTGCTTCTAGCTTTCTCTAATGTTACTTAGTTTTAATAGCTAACAGTATTTCTATTTGATTCTGCAGTAAATATCAGTTTCACTAAATCATTAGGGTTGGGTCCTACAGTTATAAGAATATTGATTTTTATGTAAACCAGCAGAAAATGTTAACAAATCATATAAAATGTTTGATAGTTTATTGGGGTTTTTCTGATAACCACTTTACTTTCCAGCAGGCAGCATAAAGATTGGAGATACTGGGTTAGGGGTGAGTTGAAAGAGCAACTGGGAGGGAAAGAGTGATGATAAATGCCTTGACATTCTTTCACACTAAATAAGAAGTTATATCATATTCACAGTGTTAAAGGATGACAGAAATATTGTGCAGCTTAAATGATTAGTCGGGGGCTTGTGTTCCCAGATTATATGATTTAGTAGCTATGCATTGGGTTTTATGACAAACAATGTCCTTTGAAAAGTCAACCAATAAAGAGAAAACACAGAAAAACTGACACTTTTGGCTACAGCTTCTATTTCCTTATGCCTAGTAACTTTAAAAATACAGAAGCACAAGTGTTAAAATGAAGAAGTTAATACATATGGGGAGTCCTGAAATAGCCCTACTGTTTTAGAAAATTAAGTTCAGAGTATCTACTATGGGAATTCAATAAAACTTTTGGCCTTCAATATAAGATAGACCATAAATCAATGAAGTTTAAATAGTTCTGCTCTCTTGAACACCTGCTTATCTGTCTTGAGAAAATTCTGTAGTGTATTAACCATCATTTTATGACATTAAAAAGTAATGCTCACTATTGCTGTACTTGGAAAGGCTATTAACGTTAAGGGTATGTCAGCCATTCTATTATAAACCCTGATTTCCAAGAGTTTAATATAACCCAGACAACACATGTAATAAACCCTAATGCAGGAATCTGAAACTTGGATCATTATTTTCTCTATTTAAAGGCCAACTGCCTCATAAGGACTGTCTCTAGCCATGGCAAATATCTTTAAGATAAGTTATAATTTAAAAAATTTACCAAATGCTAGTTTTTTCCTTGCTGTGATATTTTCCCTCTAATTTAAGATAAAGGCTCTGAAAGGAAGGCTATGTGAAAAATAGCTTTTGAATGAAGTTAATCTATGTATTTGCAGAAGAGCCCTCATCTCCCCATCCCCAATAGAATTTTATGCCTCTTTCTCCAGAGAAGAACCTTTTGGTCCATGAATATGGTTCACCTTCTACACTTGTTATAATAAATTACCACAAACTTAGCTGCTTACAACACTGTAAATGTGTTCTCTTAAGGTTCTGAAAGTCGGAAGTGTGAACTCAGCTTCACTGGGCTAATGTCATAAGTGTCAGCAGGGCTGGTTCCTTAGGAGGTTCCGAGGGGAGAACAGGTTTCTTTGCCTTTTTCAGCTCCTAGGTGCTGCCTCTATCCCTTGGCCCGTGTTTGACTCTTTTGAGACCCCATGGACTGTAGCTGGCTAGGCCCCTCTGTCCATTGGATTTCCCAGCCAGAATATTGGAGTGGGCTGCCGTTTTCTTCTTCAGAGGATCTTCCTGACCCAGGGATCGAACCCGAGTCTCCTGCATTGGCGGGCAGTTTCTTTACTGCAGAACCACCAGGGAAGCCCTCAAATATCTGACTTACACATAAAAATGACTGACCTAGGCCCAGCCTAATCTGGGGAGGAAGGAATATGTTTTGGAGGCATGACGAAGAAAGATGTGGAGAAACAGTTCTATTTCTTGCTCACTGATCATCTTTGATGTTGGGCAGGCTAAGATGTGGTGATCAGCAGCCTTATTTTTATTTTGTTCAGTCGCTAAGTTGTGTCTGACTCTCTGCAACCCCATGGGCTGCAGCATGCCAGGTATCCCTGTCCCTCCCCATCAAAGTACTCCTGCAAAAGTGAGAGAGTTCTTTTATGATGGGTGCTGAGTGGCTAGAGGTTATTAAATTTGCAGTGGAAGGAGGTATGTGGAGGTAAGTGTTCCTTTACCTTTTGTATTCCTTTCTCCCTCTCTGTTATAGGATCTTTTTTCCCAAGGAAATTATGTTGTAAAGAAGATTTAAAAAAAGAAGCTTAGGGTCCCAGACAAGCTTGCTGACAATGTCTTGTTAATCCTTGGTGTAGCCAATATATATATATATATATATATAAATATATATACACACACACACACACACATACACACACACATATTTAGAGAACAAAGTGTAAAGAGTATAATAACACAAGTGGTAAAAGGCAAGTGGATCAAGTTAAAAAATAAGTATGTACTGGATTTATTTCTACTTCATGATGATTTAAGTGAGGGTGGTTTTGTTTGTTTGTTTTTAAGCTACTGAAAACCAACCACCATTTATTGTTGTTTTTTTCAAAAATACTCAAGGATTTTCTGAATAATGAATAGGCAATTAAAGAACAAACTTTTGGAGAGCCATCTGGTTGAATGAGGAGATTTCTTTGTGGCCCTCTCCATCAGTGGTCTCAGGATTAGCCTCAGGCTTGATGGCTCACCAGTACTCAGAAAGGTACTTATATTCACAGTTGTGATGTATTACAGAGAAAAGATTCAGATCAAAATCAGCAAAGGGAAAAAGCTCAGGGGCAAAATTCAGGAGAAACAAGCTTCCAGGTGTCCCCTTTCAGTGGAGTTGAACAGGGGCATGCTTGATTCTCCCAGGAATGATGTGTGACACGTGTGAAGTGTTGTGAAACAGGGAAGCTCACCTTTGTGTCAAGGTATTTTTTGGGGGGGTCACTCACATAGGCACCTAGCACCTATGTGGTCAGGAAACTAAGATTCCACATCCTGTGTGGTGTGGCCCCAAAAAAAGGTATAATAGGGCCCAAGACCTAAGGCAGTCTTCTTTTAGATAGCTATTTTTAGAGTCATTTTTCTTTTAAAAGCATCTGTATTAACCATTAGCTTTCCCAATGACTCAGTAGTCAAGAATCTGCCTGCAATGCAGGAGATGCAGGAGACGCGGGTGGGTTTGATCCCCAGGTCTGGAAGATCCCCTGGAGGAGAGGATGTCAACCCACTCCAGTATTCTTGCTTGGAGAATCCCATGGACAGAGGAGCCTGGCAGGCTACAGTCCATAGGATCACAAGGAGTCAGATGCAGCTGAGCATGCACACACTTATACCAATCAAAGAATGCATTCCAGTGTCTCCAAGGGGCTTTAAGATCTTCTCTTTTAAAGGGTGCCCATTCAGGTAGTTTTCTAAGTCAAAGTTTTCCCAAAGCGGTCACTGCAATTCCGAATGATCCAAAAGTTTACCCATTTTCCAGAAAGACACAATATCCTGATCCTCAGTGGTTATACCTATAGGAAGCAATTTTTGAGAGAGGCAGAGTTTTTGACCAGGTGGAACCCATATTGCCTTTAGTATCCCTGCTGCTGCCGCTAGGTTGTTTCAGTCGTGTCCAACTCTGTGTGACCCCATAGACGGCAGCCCACCAGGCTCCCCCATCCCTGGGATTCTCCAGGCAAGAAAGCTGGAGTGGGTTGCCATTTCCTTCTCCAATGCATGAAAGTGAAAAGTGAAGGTGAAGTTGCTTAGTCGTATCCGACTCGTAGCGACCCCATGGACTGTAGCCTACCAGGCTCTTCCATCCATGGGATTTTCCAGGCGAGAGTACTGGAGTGGGGTGCCACTGCCTTCTCAACCGTCTTAACTGTGAGGGGCCCTTTTTCCAACAGCTGTTACCAACCACAGGCAATCATGTTTTCTTCTCTTTTGAACAGAGTAAGAAGACTTACCAAGAAGTATCACCAAACAAAATACAGGTATGCACAATAAAGTCAGCCAGCGCAAAGCACAAAGAGAGTGGAGCTCAGATCAAGAGAGACCCTCGAACTCCCGGATCTGAGAGAAAGCAGTGAATCAGTGGGTCTGGTGGATATTGACATCTAGTTGCTGACTGTCCTCAGAATCTTTGGGAGTTTTCCTTGGGTCTTTATTCTGATACCAGAAACTGTAAAAATCCAGGAATAGCAAAATTAAAACCACTAATCAATTGATAGTACTTAGTAAGGGTTTATTGTCCATTTAACAAAAGTTCATAAATTGGGAGCTTTCAAAGTCAAAGACTGATATAAAGCTCAGGGGCTGAACAGGATGGTTTATAAAGTGAAAATGAGGAAGTTGTTTACTCTTTCCGGTGATTGGTTATTACAACTGGGGTTTCCAGATCGGAAGAGATAGGTTAAAAGTGCTTTATTGTTTTGTTGTTTCAGTCCCAAAGTCGTCGTGTCCAACTCTTTTGCGACTCCATGGACTCTAGCCTATGGACTGTAGTCTGCCTGGTTCCTTCTGATTGTTCCAGGCAAGAATACTGGAGTGGGTTGCCATTTCCCTCTCCATGGGATCTTCCCCACCCAGGGAAGGAACCCATGTATCCTGCATTGGCAGATGGGGTCTTTACCACTGAGCCACCAGGGAGGCTCATATCCTTTTTAGGAAGATGACTTAAACTTTTTTTATGATTGTCATTTACGGCATTTATTGTCTTATGTGGCATTTATAAGAAATAATATGTTCATGTAATAAGAGGTTTCACTTAATGTTCATGTAATAAGATATGTTCAGTTTTGTTTACATGGCTAAAATGGTTTTGGCTGCTCAAGGAATTTTCAAGTGCAATCTCCATTTTGTGTTTAATTGTAAGAGAAGGTATATGGTCCCTGTTACTCCACGTTAGCCAAAACAAGAAATGCCTCAATGTTTTAAAGCATGCAAATACTTCCATTTCAAAAAGTACCACATACGATTCAGTGGCATATTTAGCAATCCTTCTTTTTCATAATTTACATTCTCTTAACCAATCTAACAATTCCATCTGAGAAAGACATTACGTGGAAAGATTTTCTTTCCCTTTAATCAGATATACAATCCCTTGGAAGACTCAAAGGAGACATAGAATCAACATTTCTCCCTGTTTAAAAAAAATTAAGGAAGATAATTTAGGTGATGTAAAGTGTTTTACTTAACACTTCATGACGTGGACAACCTTTTTTCTGAGAATTGCAAGATGGAGAGGAAAGTGGTAAGCTTTAACAGGGTTCTCCAGGCAAGAATACTGGAGTGGGTTGCTATTTCCTTCTCCAGGTTTATTTAACAGGGTAAGGAATACAACACGGCTAGGAGACGAATAGAAACTATCTGATTGGCTGGGGCCATGGGTCACGTAGTTTGAAGTGAGCAGGTGCGACGTTGGCTTGGCATTTGGGGAGTGGCTCAAGCCGTAGGCTGCGTGCCTTCCTGGTCACGTGATGCACTTACACACGTTGCGAAGTGTTTGGTGACGTGGACCCCGGGGCAGAAGCAGCTCCATCTTGGGCTTAAGACAGTTCAAGAACTGAAATAGAATTCGCTTATGCTGACCCTCCTCCCTTCTCCTCATCTCACCTGGTGCTTTATTGACTTGGAAAGCAAAGCCAGAGCGAGCCAGTTGAACCCTGTCTGTGTGAACGGTGGAAGGACCTGCCTCTCCTCCCTCAACGGAACATGGAAAAAAGTACGTGGAATCTTAAGAATATATTTATCAGGCATGTGAATTGTAATGTTTCGGTTTGGTAAAGGAAGTAAGTGGATTAAACTGTTTTGTTCTTAAAGTAGGCTCTTGGATGGAAGACCCTCTGCTTTGAACTTAGAATTGGCTTGGTTTGGTGGGTAATTCAATCTCTCTGGCTTGTGTTATTATTACAGGATTGGGTTAGTGTGTTACAGTGTAAGCCTAAGGGGTTATGTCTGTGATTGTACCCTAATGTCCTGAGTTTAGAGTTGTTTGAAGTTCATGGCTTATTTTATTAGAAAAATACCTGGGCTTTGGGAGAGTGCCAGAGGTTCTCAAGTTTCATATATTGTTGTAATGGACGCGTTTTCTCCCTTGTAAATATCAGCGGCATAGATTTTATTGGTATTCAACAACTTTTCAATCCAGAGAGCCCTAGATTCAGCACAGATGTCTGGTTCTTATGACTGCCACGGGAGTGTACCTAGTGACATTGCATCAGCTGGTTACCACGAGCCTTTAATGTCTCACCCCCAAAGGAAACAGAACTGCAGTCTGAAAGTCTCCCAGCTACTACTGCATCTGGCTTTCCTTAAGTCCTGTGGGCTTTTCCTTCTCCTCTCGAGGGACTTTGGCACTGAAATAGCTTCCATTCCACACGAGACAGGAAAACACATCATTTGGATCAAAATAACGTCTTTCTTTTTTCAAGGATTATGATATATTTTTAAAATCACAAACATCTGTCAGCAGCATGAAGCCCGCATGATTTATAAAAGGCATTTCTGTAAGGGCTTTTGTGTATGATGACTTACTGATCTGACATCATTTAACCTAGGCATCTTTCTGCGTTTATTTACTTTTAAGTTTCAATATACCGTGTGAAGGCTATTTTTGGACCCACTGTGAGGAAACTACTCATATGGAATGCATTTCCCAGGAAGACCATGTGTTTTCAGTGATGAATCAAACAAAGCCTTGCCCCTTATGCTAATAGAGAAGAATGCCTCTCCTTCTGTCTCTGTGTTCTTGTCTCTCCACTCCTTGTATCCTGAGCCAGGGAGACAGCTGTTTTCTCCCGCACGCGGGAGGAGAGGATGAATGCTAAGCTGAGGTATCTGGCTGGCTGTCAGAACAATAGGAAACTGCACACCTGTCGGCTGTTGGCAAGCAGGGCTGGTGAAGTGACTAACTCCTAGCTCTCCTCGACAAGCACATCACTGGCTGTGTTTCTCTCTCTCTCAGTTCACAAAGGCTTAAATTTCTCCCTTGAGGCATGGGGGGTGGGGTGGGTATTAAGCAGTTTTACTACTGCTTCTAATCAACAGCTTCCTTTAGACAAGGTGGATTTTCTTGCAGGACGTGGTTTATGGCCCCTTCTCTACCCCCTTTCCCACACTGGTCCCCTCACCCTCCCTGGAGCATTGGTAACCAGGGTTTTTTCTCCCTGTGTAGTCTCTGCTTTGCATCTGTAAGCGTTTTTTCTTGTGCAGCCTCACTTGGCTTCCTAGAGGCAATCTGAAAGCCCCTTCAGCTAATGGCTCATTTAGCAATCAATTTGTCAAATAATGTTCACAGATGTTTTTCTGATGGAGCAGCATGCAGTGCAGGTAATGACTGAGTGAGTGATCATTTATGATAGGTGACAGGATCAAGGCATTGCTTTGCTAGGCGGCTCAGGAGTTAGGGGTTACTGGTCACCTTGAGAGAGAACATACTCCTTTTTAACACATTAAACCAGCCCTGCGATTCCGTTACCACTGAATCATGGGCTTGCAGCTGAAGTACTTCCTTATATCCACAGCTGGAAGAGTTACACCGATGTGAGACCTAGAGGAATAGAAAAGTAGTGTCTCTCTTAACTTGGTGCTTCCTGGTTTTTGAGCTTTGACTATAATGCTGGGGCTCGGAACATAAAGTGAGCAGAAAAATATTACACACATAATAATATCATAGTGGTTTGCAACTGCCTTCATACCTGTGGACCTTTTCCAGCCTCAAACACAATTCAGAGTCAGTCAAGAGAAACACTCATTTTACCAGAAATGTGGAAAACTTTGTAGCTATTAATGTGGAATGATCTGTCAAAGTTCTAGAATATTGGAATCCAACTACTAAAGCCAGGACAGAACTGCTGAGCTGAGCAGTCTTCAGATTCCCACAGCTGCACGAGCTATGCTTTCTTTCATGGTCCTGAATTGTTTCCATTACCCTGAAAAGGGTTATAAAACCTACAATCAATTTAGTTTCTGGGGCATTGTGTTTTGAATACCGTTTAATAGGGTGTGACAAAAACACATAATTTCTCCACATGTTCTTACGTTGCAAGCAGATCTTCCGTGGTGCTCGGCAGTGCACCAAATCATGTGAACAGCACCGGAAGCTTTGGGATTAGAAATAAAGGAAGAGCAGCAGATAGCCAGAATGTTAACTGTGTGAGGAGAATTTTAAATTTACTAGTTGACCACAACGCCATCAGCAAAATCTGTATCCTCTCCTTTCAACTGAGCTCGGTGCTAGCCAGAGATAAACAAATTTAATTATTTCATACACGAAAAAGAGAATCATGTTTCAGAATGCACAAGATGAGCTTGAACACAGATGGACAGAATACATTTAATAAGAACATTAATAAGGAGAGATTGGTTGAATCATCTGCAGCTGTGGATGTTGGAGGATAAGGATTTCTATTCCTTTTGATGAGCAGGAACTGAACTGCTCTTCCAACTCGATGCCCCAAACGTTTGTTTTTTTCCTTCCTTCTCAAACGAGCAGGCTCATTTATTTTAATGAGAGTTTTTGACTAAGGAAAGAGACCAGTGCGCGGCTCTGTCACTGCTCCTAATCCACTTAGGCACTGAGTGTCTGGATGTCTCTTTTGTGGTTGTGTTGTCTTCTGACACTGCATCAGGTTACTGAGGAACAGGATCTGTTGGTGCTTGTTAAAATTGCTAAATTTACATACTCTGGAAATTGCATTATTGGGCATATATGTGATGTGGATATTTTAGGTAACTTAACAGCATACAGGAACACACATTGTTCAGCTGTAGTAGACAACCTACAGGAACAGATGAGCCAAAAAATTGTCAGAGTGTTCCTCAATGGCACCAGCCCCACACTACTCTGTTTCAGAGCAGGTATAGGTTTGCCTATTTTGAGCTGCCTATGGAGAACTTTCTCCTACAGGGCAAGAAATACTCTGTTGTTCTAGCTTTACTTTACCTTTGTGTCTGGGAATCTGGGTTGGTGGAAGTTTTTAATAGCTTTAGCTGTTCAAGTTTTGTTTGGAAATTTAACTAGGTTGTGTGAAAAGCTTTTCTAGGCAAATTGATTTACCATTTACTGAACATTATATTAGCACTTTATAGATATAATTTATTCCTCAAAAGAGGTATATGTGTTAGATGTTGCTGCTACTGCTAAGCCGCTTCAGTCGTGTCCGACTCTGTGGGACCCCATAGACAGCAGCCCACCAGGCTCCCCTGTCTCTGGGATTCTCTAGGCAAGAACACTGGAGTGGGTTGCCATTTCCTTCTCCGATGCATGAAAGTGAAAAGTGAAAGTGAAGTCGCTCAGTCGTGTCTGACTCAGCGACCCCATGGACTGCAGCCTACCAGGCTCCTCTGTCCATGGGAGTTTCCAGGCAAGAGTACTGGAGTGGGGCGCCATTGCCTTCTCCGGTGTTAGATGTTACTGTCTCGTTTATAAGTGAAGAATCTGAGTGTTGAGAGATTTTTTTTTTTTAATTGCCAGCACAAGCTGTGATATGAACTGAACTCTTATTCCAAAATTCATGCTGTCATAGGCTTTCATTAAAAATATGTTGTAAAAATTTCAAGCAATCAGAAAATGTCAAAGAGAGTTAAACTCTGTTCATGCTAATGCAAGTTTCATGAATTTTTTTGATCATTTCACCATACATATATACACCTATACTGTGGGTCTGAAATTTCATATAAATGAGATCATAATAAACTTTGTAAATTGTTTTTGAGAAGTAATATGGATATATTTTCAGTAAATTTCTATGCCATTATTTAAAAGGCTGTGTAATATTAATGTATATATCAAGCGAATTGATATAACCAGTTCCATATTGATGGGTATATAAGTTTCACTATTACATATAATGTTTTAATTTTTGAGCATACCTCTTCCCTTTTTCAGTCATGTTTTAGCATCTCTCTCTCTCTTTTTTTAGAATTTCTATTTGGGTTGAAGACAATGTGCATTTAAATGTTGAGATAGGTTATAAATATATAATTAATGAAGATCATAGGCTCTGGAATCAGTTTGCCTGGGTCTGAATTTCAGTTCCTCTACTTAATTTTTAAAAGCAAGAGGATAATAAATAAAAAAGAAACTACTATTTGAAGTTTGTTATGAAAATGAAATGACATGAGTGGGTAATGTAGTGTCCAGTGTGTGAGTGCATAGCATGAAGTGGTTCATCACTGATAGCTCTATTGTTATTATTACTGGATATTTTTTGCAAAGCTATTTCCTAGAAAAGATTTACCAATTTATATTCCCACCAACAGTCTAAGACTGCACATATCACCTCTTTCCTCCTTCCTGGAAAAAAAAAAAAAAAAGAAACAAACTCTAGCAAATTGCATTCCTGGGATAAACTTTCCTAGCTCATGGTTTATTACAATGCTGAATCTAATTTGCTAATACTAAGGCTTTTTATGTCTTCATTTGTGAGGCAGTTTGGTTTGTAGTTTCTTTTCCTTGAAATGTCTTTCTTTGATTTTTGTGTCAAGCTAGTCCTGGCATATTCTTGTGTGATTTTCTTAAAGATTGGTATGTCCCTGGTAACGTTTCTTCCTTAAATGTTTGATAGAACTCACCACACCAGTGAAGCCAATTTAGGGAGTTTTCTTGTGGCAAGGTTTACATTTGATAGATACAGAAATACTCACATTTTCAATTACTTCAGGGTCAGTTTTGATAAGTTGCTTTTTCAAGGACTTACTCAAATTAGCACTTACTGTAATTTTTTCCTTTTAAAATATGCTGGATATTATGATACGTTTTTCAGTCTAGACATTGATATTTTATGTCTTCTTTTAGTTTCTTCATCAGTCTTTCTAGAGGACTATTATTTTATTAATCATTTTAAAGAATCAATTTTATCTTTGTTGATTTTTCTCTATTTCAGTGATTTCTGCTCTTTATCTTTGTTCTTCTGCTTACATTAGGTTTAATATGCTATTTTTCTATGTTAAGGTAGCATAGTATTTTAAATTTTTCTTGTTTTTAAAACTATAGATTTTACTCAATGCTCTATTTCATTGTATCCCACAAATTGATATATAATATTTTCATTATTCATTTCAAAATATATGCTAATTTCCTTTGTGATTTCTTTACTGACCCATTGGTTATTTAGAAATATGTTCCTTAACTTCCAAATATTTGGGACTTTTTTAGAAATTATATTGCTACTGCTACTCTCTAACTTACCTCCATTGTTGTTGATCGTATTTGATAAGCTTTCAAATGATGTTTATTGGACTTGTTTTGCACAGCATATGGTTTAATCTAGTGAATCTATGGTTTGCACTTGAAAAGAATGTTGGGTATAGTGTTATATCAGTGTCAATTAAGGAAATTGGTTGGTAGTGTTATTCAGATCTCTCATATCTTCTATACACTTGTTAAAATTTTTATTTTGGGCTGCACTTGGTCTCTGTTGCTGGGCACAGGCTTTCTTTAGCCATGGCGAGTGGGAGCTCCTGTCTAGGTGTGTGTTGGCTCCGCATTGCAGTGGCTTCTCTTGTTGCAGAGCATGGGCTGTCGGGCACGTGGGGTCAGTAGTTGTGGCACATGGGCTTAGTTGCCTCTTGGCATGTCGGATCTTCCTGGACCATGAATTGAACCTGTGTGCCCTGCATTGGCAGGTGGATTCTTAACACCTGGACCACCAGTGAAGACCTTTAGTGCAGTTTTAGAATCACAGAAAAATTGAGAGACTTTCCATGAAGTACATGCCTCACATAGTAACAGCCTCCCCAGCTATGAATATTCTGCATAAAAATAGCACATCTGTTGCACGGAATAAGCCTATAGTGGCACATCACTATCTCCCAGAGTTTATAGTTTACATCAGGGTTCATTTCTGGTGTTGTAAATTCTTTGGGCTTCTGCAAATGTATAATGCCGTGTGTCCACTAGTATAGTATCACACAGAATAGTTTCACTGCCTTCAAAATCCTCTACACCTATTCGTCCTTCCCCTAACTGCCAGGCCCCAGCAACCACTGAACGTTCTACTGTTGCATAGTTTGCCCTTTCCAGAATGTCATATCATTGGAATCATATAGTATGGAGCCTTTTTGAATTGCCTTTTTTTAAATGATACTGTTCATTTACGGCTTCCCTGTTGGTTCAGATGGTTAAGAATCTGCCTGCGGTGCAGAAGATGCAGCATTGATCTCTGGGTTGGGAAGATGCTCTGGAGAAGGGAATGGCTGCCCACTCCAGTGTTCTTGCCTGGATACTTCATTTAAGATTCTTCCAGGTGTTTTCCTGGCTTGATAGTTAATTTTTTTAAAAGAGATGAGTAATATTCTATGGTCTGGATGTACTGCAGTTTACTTATCTACCTACCAACCAAAGAGTATCTTGATCTCTTCCAAGTTTAGGAAATTATGAATAAAGCTGATGTAAATATTCACGGACCGGCTATGGTATGGATATAGGTTTCCATGTCATTTTGCATAAATATCAAGGAGTATGGTTGCTGGGTCATATAGTATAAATATGATAATATTTAGTTTTGTAAGAAACCACCAAACTGTCTTCCACACTGTCCCATTCTGCATTCCATCAGCAATGAATGAAAATTCCTGTAGCTCCATATCCTTCCAAGCATTTGGTGGTGTCAGTGTTTTTGATTTTGGCCATTCTAATAGGCAGAAAGTGATTTATCACTGTTCTTTAATATCCATTTACCTCATGGCGTATGATGTGGAACATCTTTTCATATGCTTATTTGTCATCTGTATATCTTCTTTGATGAGAGATCTGTTAAGGTTTTGGTCAATTAAAAATTTTTATTTTAATTGTTGAGTTTTAAGGATTCTTTGTATATTTTGAATGACAGTCCTGTATCAGTTGTGTCCTTCACAAAATACTTTCCTCTAATACATGGCTTGTCTTTTTATTCTCTTGACATTCTTTTTTTTTTT
>SJYT01056745.1:2878-37952 GCA_006410635.1 Cephalophus harveyi
GGCCAAAGTACTGGAGTTTCAGCTTTAGCATCATTCCTTCCAAAGAAATCCCAGGGCTGATCTCCTTCAGAATGGACTGGTTGGATCTCCTTGCAGTCCAAGGGACTCTCAAGAGTCTTCTCCAACACCACACTTCAAAAGCATCAATTCTTCGGCGATCAGCCTTCTTCACAGTCCAACTCTCACATCCATACATGACCACAGGAAAAACCATAGCCTTGACTAGACGGACCTTTGTTGGCAAAGTAATGTGTCTGCTTTTGAATATGCTATCTAGGTTGGTCATAACTTTTCTTCCAAGGAGTAAGCGTCTTTTAATTTCATGGCTGCAGTCACCATCTGCAGTGATTTTGGGGTTCAAATCCTGGCTCAGAACTTGCAACCTGTGTGCCCTTGGAGAGTTATGAAACACTCCCAGGCCTCAGTTTCCTAATCTACAAAAGAAGGATAATAATCAAATCTATCTCACAGAGTCATGCAAGACACTACACTCAGCACAGAAACTGCCACAAAGTAGATGCTCAGTGGGAACACAAGGTACCATTGTGTTGGTAGATCCCAGGCAGCCTAATTTGCATGGCCCCCCAGGATGCAGAGATAGGACAGCCTGTCTCACTCCATTAGCAGGCAGATCTCTGGACATGAGGAAGATCCAAGGTCAGGTCTCTGGTCACTAGAATTACTGTATGATCCGATAATTCTAGGTAAATACCTGAACGAATTGAAAATAGAGACTAAAACAGATTTTGTACCCCATCACAGTATTATTCACAGTATTATTCACAGTAGCCAAAAGGTGGAAACAGCCCAAATATTCATCAGCAAATGCATGGACAGACAAAATGAGATATATATTAATTCATCAATGGAACGCTGCTGCTGCTGCTGCTGCTGCTGCTAAAACACTTCAGTCGTGTCCAACTCTGTGCGACCCCATAGATGGCAGCCCACCAGGCTCCTCTGTCCATGGGATTTTCCAGGCAAGAGTACTGGAGTGGGTTGCCATTGCCTACTCCTCAATGGAACACTGTTCAGCCTTAAAAACAAATGAAATTCGGATGCATGTGTGAATGACCTTGGAAACATTGTCAGACACAAAAAGATAAATGCTGTCTGATTGCACAATATATGTTATCTATAGTAGTAAAATCTGCAGAAACAGAAAGTAGAATGATAGCAGCGGCTGGTGGAAAGAGGCAAAGGGGAATTATTATTTAATAGATACAGAGTTCCAGCTCAGGATGATAAGAAAAAAGCTCTGGATATGAAATAGTGATCTTGGTTGCACAGTAGTGTGAATGTACCTAATGTCAGTGAATTGTGCACTTTAAAGATGGTTAAAATGGACTGTGAAAAACAGTATAGTGGGTTCTCAAAAAACTAGAACTACTATATGATCCAGCAATTTCACTCCTGGGTATATATCCAAAAAAAACAAAACACTAATTTGAAAAGATAAATCTGCCCCAATATTCACAGCAGCATTTACAGTTGCCAAATATGGAAGCAAGCTAACTGTCTATCAACAGATGAATGAATAAAGAAAATATGTATACACACACACACACACACACACACACACATGCATATGTACAATGGAATGCTGCTCAGCCAAAGAAAAGAATGAAATTTTGCCATTTGCTGCAACATAGACGGACTTAGAGGGCATTATACTAAGTGAAATAAGTCAGAGAATGACAAATACTGTATGATATCACTTACATTTACAATCTAAAAAAATACACCAAGCTAGTGAATATATGAAACAGGAAGCAGACTCACAGATACAGAGAACAAACTAGCGTTTACCAGTGGGAGAGGGAATCAGGAGGGGCAATACAGAGGGAGGGGATTAATAGGTAAAAACAATTGTATATAAAATAAGCTACAGTGATTTATTGTACAGCAGAGGGAATATAGCCAATATTTTGTAATAACTGTAAATATAGTATAACCTTTAAAAATGTGAATTTTATATATATTATATACCTATGACATATAATATTGTACATCAACTATACTTCAATGTAAAAAATTTTAAAGAAGAAATAATAAACCATGCTGGAATATGAAATGTGCTGGGAGATACTGAGAAGGTGGTTCTTGAGTTGGCCTCAAGACTAAGCCAGCTTTAAATGATCTAGAGAGGAGAGAGGAGGGGTGAAATGGGAGGACCCAGCCTGTGCTGAACATATGGGAAAATTGGAAGGACAAACTTGACGGCTTCTTGCCACAAAGACTCTGCCACCAGTAATGATTCCATTCTGTTAAATAAGAAACAAAATAATAAAACAAATAATGGCTAACCTTAGGTAATGCTAAAGACTTTGTATTTATTATCTTGCTTAACCCTCATAACATCATGAGGTGTGCGTGTACTAAGTCGCTTCAGTCGTGTTCGACTCTGTGCAACCCTGAGGACTGCAGCCTGCCAGGCTCCTCTGTCCATGGGATTCTCCAGGCAAGAATACTGGAGTGGGTTGTCATGTCCTCCTCCAGGGGATCTTCCCGACCCAGGGATCAAACCTGCGTCTCTTACATCTAACCTGCATTGGCAGGTGGGTTCTTTACCACTAGGGCCACTTGGAAACATCATGAGGTAGAACTGTACCTCAACCCATTCTACAGAGGACTAAACTGAAGCTCAGAGAAATTCAGTAACTTGCCCAAGAGCGTGTTGCTAGAGAACAGCAAAGTTCCAGACCCTGGCTCTTATCTGCTGGATTCAACTTCCTCTAGTTAATCAGTGACACAGTTTTCACTCTTGGCATTTCCCCACCACCTAGATAACTGAACAGAAAGGTAAACTAATTTTAAATTAGCTCCAGTTAATATTAAATAATAAAGCATTATCTGAATTAGTCTCAAAGTGATGATTCTTAACCTTTGAGAGTGAGAGTCCCCTCTGAAAATCTGATATCAATTAAAGACCCTCGTCCAGAAATATGTGCATATACACACAAAGTCTGCTTTGAACTTCAGGGACTTCCTGAAGCCCTGGAAGAGCCCTAAGTTACCACTTCTTGACCTCACACTTCCAGACCCCAGAAAAGCCCCTCCAAGTGCAGATGGTGTGGGTGTCACATTCAGTCCCAGCGTCCCCCCATTAGCACAGATCATCAAGGTTGCTGGCACAGCTGCTCTGCCTCTGTGTGCTCAGTAACTCAGTCGTGTCCAACTCTTGGCAACCCTACTAACCAAAGGCCGCCAGGCTCCTCTGTCCATGGGATTCTCCAGGCAAGAATACTGGAGTGGGCGGCCAACATGTAATCAAATCATAAACTCTCTTCAACCATATTTGTTCTATTGAACAAGCATTTGAGTTCTTGGCGAGCCTCATGGTCTGGGAATGCTGATGCTTTCGTTTTGCCAGTGTGAAGGGGAGCAGGCCGTGGGTGGGCCTTCTGGAAGAAGGTTGTATGACCAGATGCTATTGCTGATGCCTCACATACGGTCAGGTGCTAGGGTGGTCAGAAGTCACTTCCACCCTAGGGATCAGGAAAATAAACAAACAGAATTAACCGAACTCCCGTCCTGGAGCAATCCTGCCCCATGTGTATTGGAGGAGGTCAAAAGTGTAATAAATAGTTTCCTTTCCCCTCACTCTGAGTTTAGCAGCAGTGTTTTTCTCCTCTTTAATTTTTTTCTAGGCAAGGAACAAAACACAGACAATGTACTATAATGTTTAAAAAAAATGTGTTTAGGAGACAGATGTAGATTTAAATCCTAGCTTCACAACTTACTCAGGCAAGTTACTCAGCTTCTCTGAACCTCTGATTTCTGTTTTAGAAAATGTGGACACCAGTGTTTATCTTACAGAACTGTTGTGAGGATTAGATAAGACAATACATTTATGTTCCTGACACATAATAAGTACTTAATAAGCAACCACTAAAATCAGACCTCATGGGTACTTATATTTCTGGCTATCAGGTTCACACTGAGATTAATAGCCCCACTGGATGGGTCTGCATAAGTCCTAGCATATCAAAAGCTATTGTGATCTCAAGGAAGTATAAAAGAACCATAAATCCTAACCTCGATAGTTCAGAGGCCATAACTGCTTTCTTAGATTTCTCTTCATTCTTGGCACAGAGCTTGGTGAACAGCTGAATGATGGCAGATACATGTGGACCACAAGTTACTATGGGAGAGCCAGGATCCCCTTAAAAAATCAATAAGTGGAGCAGATGTCCTGTTTACTGTTAACAAGACAAGAAGACAAGGTTAGTGTTCAATCATAACTACCTTGAAGAACACTTTGTGTGGGGGAGAGGCTTGGTCTTCAGAAGTTCTCTGCAACCCTCTGATTCCCTGAAAGGAATTGGCTATAAAGCACCTTTGGGCAAGCCCTTCATCTCTGAGCTTGGATGTTAGGAAAGGCCTTGGGGAAATCAGCTGGATTTACTTATATCCCAAATCTTCAAAGCAAAAAAAAAAAAAGAATTTGAATTTAACAATGAAAGACTCACAATACCTTAAAGAGTGAACAAAGTAGAACTCAGGATCAAGGGGGAAAGGTGAAGCAGATGTGATAACCCTAAAAAGTACCACAGCTGTAAACTTCACTCTGCACTTTTTGAACAAAAAGACAGAACATTTCCTAGCTCTCATCAGAAAAAAATAAAATGCCATTCATGGAGGGAGGCACAACTCTTTCCTGGTACTAAACTCTGGTGAGAATTTCTCATATAGAACATACATAAGGAGCTGGAGTCATGCCAGGTCTGTCCTCAACAACTGTTTTACAGTAAATACATGGTTTTAATAGCTGTTTATTGTAGTGACCTCAAGGGAGATGTCAGACAACACCAGAACAAGGGACATTCCAGTATTAGTGGCTGGAATGTCTTCCAGAATGAGTGGCTTAGTGTCTTCAAAAAGTCAGTATTCTGAAAAGAAAGGGTGAGGGAGAAATGTTTAAGCTAAAAAGAGGCAAGATACTGACAATACATAACCATTTTCAATGCGTGAATCTTGCTTGGTTGGTGAAGAAAATCATTGTAAGACATTTTGGTGATAGTCTAAGAATCATGAATATGGATTGATTATATTTAGATGATACAGGGAATTATTGTTAGAACCAAGGACACAGTGATAAAGAATCTGCCTGCAACACAGGAGCCACACAGGAAACGTGGGTTCAGTCCCTGGGTCCGAAAGATCCCCTGGAGGAGGGCATGGCAATTCACTCCAGTGTTCTTGCCTGGAGAATCCCATGGACAGAGGAGCCTGTGGGATACAGTCCATGGGGTCTCAATGAGTTGGACATGACTGAGGCTACTTAGCACATACACACATGATAATGGTACAGTGGTGTGTGAAAGACTATCTTTTTCTTTATCACTTATATTTAGAAATGCATTCTACAACATTTAAAGGTAACTTAAATATTTACCTTTAGGGAAATACACATACATACATACATACATACAAGAATGATATTTGACAAAATGTGTAAGCTGTATTGAATTTAGTGAGGGATACATGTATCGGCATATATCCTACTATGTGTTTGAGTATTTTCACAAGAAGCAAAAAAAGACACAGGGAGAAATCTCAGAGTAGCATGTACCGTACATGTGCCAGAGAGAAAAGCCTGCAGGGTATGCTGGGTACACCAGGCTAGGAGGAAAGAACTTGTTAGGGACCAAATTATGTTTCCCCCTCAGTTTGTTATATTGAAGTACTAACCCCCAGAACTGAAGGATGTAAACAACAGTGGGAGATAAGCTCTAAAGTGGGGTCATTAAGAAAGGCCCTGATCCAAGGTGACTGGAATTCTTGTAAAAAGAGAAGGTCTGGACGCAGACACACACCCAAAGAAAACGGTGTGGAGATGCAGGGGTAACACAGCCATCTGCAAGACAACGAGGGAGGCCGGGAACAGATACCCCAGAAGGAACCAACGTGTGGGCATCTTCATCTGGAATTTCTAGCCTCCACAACCGCAAGGAAATAACTTCCTCTTGTTTAAGCTGCCCAGTGTGTGATACCGGGTTAAGGCAGTCCTAGCAAACTAGCAGAAAACACCTTTATTTGCCGCCAGAGCCCAGGGAGGTTTTCCCTTATCCCGTCCAACCTTCCCTGGCACTGCAGTGTGAACTCCACAGAACCCACACGAGGCAGAGTGGAACTGCAAGGCTCGTCAGAAAGTAATACCTTCTGAACAGGCTGCTGGCGCCCACATGCTCCAGACCCTGAGACCGCACATCTGAGCAGCAGCAGTCCAAGTCTGACACATGTTGGTCCTTGACCTTTCTGGGTTTTCTGCCTTAAAGGTTAAGATGTTCTGTGAGTGTGTGTCTGTCTGTCTGTCTGTCAGTGCACACACACATATAGTGGGGAGGAGGGAATCTATTCCATAACATCTTACAGAAAAACCCAAGTGAAATTTTTGGACAACCTGATAGCTTTCAAAGTCCTGTAGCTAATATCTACTTATTCTAATGAATAATTAACAGTTAACATTCAGAATTACAATCAATATTCAGGTGGTATGCTGCCATCAGTTCAGTTTAGTCGCTCAGTCGTGTCCGACTCTTTGTGAGCCCATGAATCGCAGCACGCCAGGCTTCCCTGTCCATCACCAACTCCCGGAGTTCACGCAGACTCAGGTCCATCAAGTCAGTGATGCCATCCAGCCATCTCATCCTCTGTCATCCCCTTCTCCTCCTGCCCCCAGTCCCTCCCAGCATCAGAATCTTTTCCAATGAGTCAACTCTTCGCCTACTTGACAGTTAAAATACTGAAGTAACTTCACACTTGTGGACACGTAGCAGCACCCTTCTCATCACCCCAGCTCGTTTCTGGAGTCTCCCCACAATCCAGCAGGTAAGGAGTTAACACCCGGCACCCAGTGGTTCCCCAGAGCCTGCTCCAGCAGCCCCGCCCTGTTCTGAGGCCAGCAGCTGTCTCTGCCCTTACCCGTTGTCACATGTTTTTCTAGTCCATCCCTGCTTCGTGCCTCCCAGTGCTGTCCTCTAAATTCTTTAAGATACATTATTTCACAACAACGCCAAATCATATACCATTAGTCTTTCTTTTTACATGTGAAGAAACTGGGACTCAGAGAAATTATATAAGTAACCCAGGGTCACAGGCAGAGTTTGTAACCACTGCTCCCTATTTTCTGGCTGAACGCCCTCGAGTTGGTTTGTCGGAATTCTTCTGTCCTTAGAAGAGAAAAAGCAGAGCAGTCAAGAAGAGTCAAGAGGCTGCAGCCCGAGGCCCTGGAGAGTCTGGGTATCCTCGGGTAGCCCCTTTTCTCCAGGTCAGATTTCCCCAGATGAAACACTGATAGCTGGGTCATAGTAAGAACTCACAAAAAACACGCCATCCTACAACCCAACAGTGTCTAAGGGTGCACCGAAGTTCTGGCTCCGCTCACTGCAGGCGCTCCAGAAAGCAGAGCACCCTCACCTGCAGCCATGGTGCCCCATGGAGGGCAAGGTGGGCTGAGCAGGTGGGTCTGACCCATTTTAACCCTTCAGAGCAGCGGCAAAAATCTGCACAGCTGTCTGAAGAACAGCTGGATGTTCTTTCGGCCCTAAGAGTTTTGCTGCAGGAACCTCGCACTCAAGTTCCTGAGAGTGACTTGCCCCCTTAGCGCAGGCCCTCCAATCACGCAGTACAGGGAGGCCCACCTCCTTTCACCCTGGCCCCGGCCCCCTGATTTCCGGGTGCCCTTCTAACTTTGTTTCTGCCTTTCCTGTGGCACTTAACCCCGGTGTGACCTGAAGACTCTGTGACCCTAAAAACCAGTCCTGCTCACCAGCTGGCCTGGGTACAATAGCACCGGGAGAGCAAAGTCATGGGACTGAAACCGGAAGGAAACCTGTCATGAACAGAGAAGCAGCTGGAAAACAGGAGAAGAGAGAAAGCAAAGCCAAGGCTTACCTTCCTACAGGGCCCGAGTAACGGGATTTCACAGTAAGAGCCACTGACCGTGCCTAAGACCCCCTGCCTCCCCTGATGAAGGCAGTGATGCTATGGAGCCGCCCCCCTCCCCACAGCCTCCCCTGCAGGATTCAGGAGAGCGGTCCTGCTGACGGGAGCTTTGAGATGGAAAGCAGTGAGGAGGGGGCCTGGGGGGACCCCGTGTAGTCAGGAAATGCTCTTCATCTAAGGCTGCTCTCTAATTAAGCACCAATGAAGCATTTCTGAGAGCATATATTAAATAATTTTAAATAACTGATAAGTCATTATATCTATTTAAAATTTCACAAGTACTATATTTCCATTGAAGAACAAAAAAAAAAGGAAGAAAAAGAGAGAAACGTCACCCATAACACAACTCGGACAGAAGTCACCCATAATACAACTAGGTCATAAACACTTTCAACACTTAGTTTATATATGCTTTTCACACACACACACAAATTAGCTACTACAGTATATCCTCAACAATAGATTATAAACATCTTTCCGTGTCAGTATAATCACTTTTGCCACTCCCTTTTAATGACTGTAGTGTGTTTTATTATATGGATAAAAGGTAATGGTTTACGCCACTCCCCTACTGCAGTCCATTTGGATCATTTCTTATGGAATTTAAATCCTTTTATGAAGTGGCAGATGCTGAAACCAGAAGGGATGATATCCTAGCCTTTTAGTTTTCAACCCCATTGTCTCCATCAGGCTGACTCCTTAAACTTTTGTACACTGTGCTGCATTATACTCAACCTCATGATTTTTCCAGATGTTTTCCTGTGTGAGCCCCGTCCCGAAACAGGTGTGGTCAGGGCCCCGATCTCATCTCTTACTGGGCTCACCCCGCACCTCAGCCCTCAGAGACAACATATCACGGCTGAGACAAAAAAGGTGGCATCAGCTAGACCTCATTTTCAGCATCTTTGTTAGCAGAGAGTGATTTTCCAGCTACACTGTTGGTATCTCCCTGCCCATATCAGAGTTTCTGCCTGATTAGGCTGGGGGCCCTGGAACTTGCTAGCAGTGGGAGAGGGCTGAGATAGAGTAGGGATGAGGAGATACTAAGTAGGGAACTCAGTACACACACACACACACACTACACACACACACACACACTACACAGGCATGTCTTACACATTTCAGGTTCTGGAGAAAAGCCAGGACCTGGGGACTAAATACAAGTGTCTGAGTGAATGAGTGAAGTCACTCAGTCATGTCCGACTCTTTGCGACCCCATGAACTGTAGCCTACCAGGCTCCTCCATCCATGGGAGTTTCCAGGCAAGAATACTGGAGTGGGTTGCCATTTTCTTCTCCAGGAGATCTTCCCAATCCAGGGATTGAACCCAGGTCTCCTGCATTGTAGGCAGACGCTTTACCGCCTGAGCCACCGGGGAAGTCTATTTTGCCTCAAAAGGAGGATGCCAGTGTCAGAGGTGTTCTGTGGATACTGAGCCAGCTGTGGGCTGATGTTATCAGATATCTATTTTACACCACTGAAACCCCGTCATTTTTCATAGTCTCCCTGATATTGCTTACACGTCTTTCCCTTCTCTCATTTTCTCATTACGACATTAAGAACACCCTTGAGACAACAGAGCACCTTTAACCCACTAAGACATAGATTCTGAGGGAGAAAAAGAGACGAAGTGGGGTCAGGGGAGGCTACTCCTGCTTTTGGCAATTGCAGGGAGGCGGGAGGAGGGGAAGTCTCCCCCTCTGGCAGGGTGTGTCTGCACCGCGCAGGACAGCCACACCCTGACTTCCCTGCTTCCTGCTCTGCACGGGGACCCGCCCTCTCTGAATTGCCCAGACTTGAAAAGCTGAAGCTAGCTTTGTCTTTGCTCTCTTTTCTCCCACACCTGGGCATCATGTTCTCTGGGCTCTTCCTTTCCACTTCCCCACTCCCAACCCTCTCTTTGCATTTCCACGGCACCTGCCCTAACTCAGGCCTTTCCCCAGACTCCTGCAAGCCCTCCCTTGCCCTCCTCCACCACCTTAAGCCTTCCCAGCCCATTCTCACCGACCAGATGTATATCCCTAAGGAGTGATTTGCTTTATGCGGTGCTCCTGCTACAAAACACCACATGGGCCCTCTGGCCTGGCAAGAAAAGCCCACCACGAGCAGGCTTTGTCCTGCTCTCCCACCCTGACCCAGCTGCTTCCACTCACATCCATGCAATCCAGTCCTCCCTGGAATGCCCACCTTTCCCTGGAATTCCACCCCAGGAGTACCCAGCTGGTCTCATCTCTGCCTTCAAAGGGTCTGCCAAGCTTCTCTCATCGAAGCGATTCTCCATGAATCTTTCACTTATCTCTGAACTGCAAGAAAGTACTCTCAGTTCTATGGCTTTATTCTCCATACCTTTCTTTGCCCTGTATTTTATTATCTGATTCTCTCTCCCATTGGATTACATTTCCTAAAGGGCAGGGGCAGAGTTTCGTTGGTCACTGTATTGGCTGCAGCCCCAGGCAATTCTGAGTTTCTGTGAGCTGGTTTGGTAGTTATGGGTAATTATCCTGGCAGCTCTATGGGATACACTACAGGCTTGAAGACAGACTCACTGGCCGTGGAGAGCTCAGAGGCTCAGCCACCTCCTTGGTTCCCACGTTCCCCCTTCTCTTCCAGAAGAGCTTAGGCTAGTGTTATAAAGTGGATTGCGTCCCTCCGCCAAAATTCACACGTTTAATCTTAACTCTTAGTACCACAGAAAGTGACTTTGTTTGGATAGGGTCTTTACCAAGATAAACAAGCTAAATGAGGTCATTCGAGTGGATCCCAATCCAGCTTGACTGGGCTCCTTGTAAAAGGATATGTGGACCCTGAGGAAGACAAGTATAGAGACACTGAAAGGACTTCACTCATAAGCCAAGGAACTCCAGAGGCCGCCAGCAGCTGGGACAGAGACCTCAAGCAGGTCCTTCCCTCACAGCTCAGAGGAGGAACGCACCCTGCCCACCCCCTGATTTCTGACCTCTAGCCTCCAGATTGGGAGACAGTAACTTTCTTTTAAGACAAACCACCCAGTTTGTGGTGCTTTGCTAGGGCAGCCCCAGCAACTGTCTACAGCTGGGTTCCTGAGCAACAGGAGGAAGGCAAAGCCAAGCCATGGAGATGCTCTGGGCAGGAGAGCAGTGGACCCCCCAGCAGGAGTCGCCCCTGGCAGCAGCTGAGCCTAGGCTGAGGGCCAGCAGTTGGCCTGCTGGACCCAGCTCTCTGAAGAGAGTACTCTGCTTCTGTACTTGGGCAGAGGCGGGCAGCACTAGGGATGGGAGCAGGAAACCCCACTGAAGGGCAGAGTGTCCTTCCAGGCTCCAGATGCTTCTAGGCAAACTCTTTCAAAATGAAAGAAATGGAAGGACAGCCTAAACTCTGCAGAGGCTCGGCACTCTGCCCAGAAACCGCTTCCTAATCACCACCTTCCACTGTGGATTCCAGCACCTCCCTCCTCCGCATCATGGGGCCAGGGATGTGGACAGGCCTCTTCTCCTGACTAAAAGGGGAATTTCCCGAACTTCCTTACCCAAAATATGCTCTCCCACCCCGGGGAGCCCCACCAGACACACTCATTGTTTGAAGATTGATTGGATATAATCAGGTTCGCTGAGTGGAAGGGCTTGCCATGAGCAGACAGGAAAACTAAGGAGTGTTGGGCCACACGTTCAGGCTGGCAGCTGGCAGGAAACGCGACAGAACGTCTGCCCCCTGGAGTCAGCCCCATAACCTCCTATGGTGAAGGCAGCAGGCAGGAACAGCAAGAGCAGAAGCCATGATCTCAGGAGGAAGCCTGTGCCTGGGGCCCAGGGCCATGGAGCAGCTGTGACTCTGCAGACAGCCAGCAGGCCACCAGCAGAGCGTGCACACCAGACCCTTGCTCTGAGCACTCGAAGCCTGTACTGCCCAGGACAGGAGCCACTGGCCACAAGTGGTTCCTGGACACTGGAAATGTGACTAGTCCTTCAAACTGAGACACATAGTTAGAGTGAAATACATATTGGACTTGGAAGACTTAGTTATGAAATAAATGAACATAGATGTTAATATTTTAAAGTACCAAAGTCACAGTATTAGTTGCTCAGTGGTGTCTGACTCTGCGACCCCATGGACTGTAGCCCACCAGGCTCCTTTGTCCATGGGATTTCCCAGGCAAGAATACTAGAGTGGGCTGCCATTCTTTTCTCCGAAAGATCTTCCTGACTCAGGGATCAAACCCAGGTCTGCAGCATTGGAGGCAGATTCTTTACCATCTGAGCCACCAGGGAAGCCCCTTTAAAATGGATACTGTGTATATATGTGTTGTTAAATAGATTATATTACTAAAATTAATTTCACTTATTTCTTTTTTGCTTTTTTAAATACGGTGACTAGAAAAGTTTATAAATTACCCGTGAGTCGCACATTTATAATTCTCTTGGAAGGAACTCCTGTAAACGAAGCATCATACCTAATCTTTGGCATAGCCAAGTGGCGGTGCTAGTCTCAGTTCCCTTTTAAGGGGATAATGCGCAGGCCCTGAGGGGTTGAGAAACTTGCTCAAAGACACACAGCCAGCAAGAAGAGGAAAAAATAAAAACCAAGGGACCACAGGAGTGGTAGCAGAATGATGAGCATGGCTTGAACGAGGACAGTGGCAGGGAGAGAGGGAAAATGAGCAGATGGAGCCCCTTTCTCAGGAAGAAACACTCTCCGCCAGAGGTCGTGTGTGAGGAGGAAAGGGTGACCCAGGGCTCTGGGCTGAGGTCTAGGAGCATTTGGGTCACAGGGTCTGAGTGACACAGGGAAAGAGGCAGCAATGTAACATTCAATCCCAACTTTTCCATTTACTCACTGTCTTATCTGGACATTATGTCACCTCTTGGGGCTCAATTTCCGCAGCTGGAAAACAGGAATAAAATAATAGAACCTCTCATAACAGAGTTGTCATGAAAAGGGAACAGGAAGGTGTGTATAAAAGCACTGCATACGTGTTTGTTGGTTAATTGTTTAAAAAGAGAGAGAGGTTTCAGGGACCTAAAACATTCCTGTCGTCCCCTCTCCTGTCATTTCCCAGGCTTCCTGACCAGTGATTAGGTCCCGGGCCACCTCCCCTGGGAAGCACATCCTAGAGAGCACCAGCGGAATGGCTTCTGTCTCCCAGGGAGGCTAACTAGGGTCACAGCCCCTTTCTCACCCAAGAAGCTAGGCCAGGGCCACAAAGCCGAACAAGCTCATAGTGTCAGGTCAGCCCTGGGAAGAAACCAAGAGGTGGGACCCATCTAGGCTCCTGTTCCTCCCCCCTCCCATGACCGACCCCCAACAAGGGTCAGGATTCCTGGTGCACAGGCCCACAGATGCTCAGTGACATACCTTCAGGGGCAAACTCAGCTCCCTCTCATAGACTGTCTTCACTGTGCCAGGACAGAACGCTCCATCCTGTCCAATGCCACTATATTCTAGGAGAATGGCCCCTCCCCGGAATTGTGCAGCAAGACCTCTGCAAATTAAGGTCATGCTTAGTCCTGCAAAGCCCAGGCACAGATCTGAGAGACGGATGCAGGGTGTTTTGAGAGCTCTCTCTGTCCTTTTCTGTAATCCCAGGCAGGCGCCTTCCCTGAGTCCTCTTCCTTACACACTGTAGTCCCAGATGGAAGGAGATCTGAACTGAATGAGGGGTCCTTCTGCCATCCTGCCCTGCCCTTGATCCTGACCTTGGTATACTCAGTTCACATTCCTATCTGTCATTTCTATTATATCGGGCAAGGTAGATCCCACTCTAGTCTGGTTTGTGGTGCTTAGTAAATGTTTGTTGAATGAATGAATGAATGAGTAAGTCCGTCTCTGCTAAGATCTCTACCAATAATTGTTTGCCACAGAGATGGTTGTATTATAAGGGCAGGTTCTTTATTTTGTTTTCTTAACATATATGTTTTATTGAAGTATAGTTGACTTACAATGTTTCAGTTGCACAACAAAGTGATTCGGTTATACATATACACATATATTATTTTTGATATTATTTTGCATTATAGGTTATTACAAGATAATGACTATAGTTTCCTGCACAATACAGTAAACCTTTGTCACTTGTTGTGTATCTTTTTAAAATTAGAAATCTAGCATTCTATTCATACTAAGTCAAACAAGTAGAATCAAAATGTCATAAATTTTTAGTTAGGCAAAAATTCCTAAGTTTTCTAAAATATATATATTATATTTATTATGTATGTATATGTATACAAAAGCTTTTCTACTATGCTTGATAAAGCCTTCAGAAAGAACATGAAAAAAAAGAGATGGAGAAGTTGGAAAACATAAATGAAATGAAATGGGAGCCCTGAATATGAAATAGAAAAAAGTGAAACAAACTACATAAAAGATCATTATATAGTCCAGTCGTTTTTAAACATAACAATGGCAATTACTTTCAAACCAAAACAACTTCAAGAGCCAAAGGACTGACTACTCTACTATGGTGTACCCGTTGTGACCTTGGGGAAAAGGAACTTTTTCAGTCTTTCTCAGATGATACAAGTAGGCAACAACCTACTGCTAACACTTGCCCCAGCCTCCCTGTGAACAGTTTCAGGTGGACTGGAAGAGCCCTGGGAGAGAACTTTCCAACTGTATTCCCTGGCAGAATTCTCTGTAGCAAGGCTGACTTTTCTCATATTTTCACCCAACTTCAGTATCCAGGCCTGGGGTATCAGGGCCACACTTTCCACACCTTCTGAAGGAGCCTCACCTCCTGATTAATCTTCACAGAGCTTTTCCACATCTCCTATTTTTGACCCTTTGTGAATCATTTCTCATCAGGGCTGGAGTCTAGGGTGAGATGATTTAAGGTCCTCCCCACAAGGTATAAAATTTAAGGGGGCACCAAAAACCTCAGTAATTTTAAGATTAATAATATTTGGATTAATCATTTTTAAAAATCAGAACTAATGCAAGCTAATCCACGATGAACAAAATATCAGAAAACATTTTAATTATATTAAATATTATTTATCTTCGTTATTGAGTTTCTTGGCACTCCCTTAAATTGTGTGCTGAGGTGAGTACCTCACTCAGTCAGGCTAACTTCAGTCCCAGAAGAGTGGAGTGCACTAACCTCAGCTCTCCGTCTCTAACTGCTATTGGCTTTAGCATAGACTTTAACTAGTGAGAACCAGCTTGAAGGATATCAGTAAGTTGGTGATTGGTCTGGAGCCCAATACGACTGTCAGAAAGCCAGGGAAACAGATAGGCAGGGGGCCAAGTCTATTGTTCCAGAGTTTCCACAGGCCTTGAATGGCCCTTGGGCTCTGCAGTCTGGTGATCAGAGGTGTAAAGATTTCTGAACAATTCCAGGCCTTTGATATGGTTGCCAACACCCATATTTTTCATCCTGGGAATAATGCCACAGAGGGTCACAGCCTCCCTCCCCCACCTAAATGAGGAAGTGTCTGCTGGTGGCGGGTGGGGACAGGTCCTCTTAGGGCAAAGTTCGGAAGGACAGAGGAGTCTTTCTTACCCTGACTGCCTGTTCTTTTCCCTCTGGTACACACTGACCTCCCCACCCTTTTGCACTTTCAGAACCTGTGCTTGTCTTATTCCTCTGTTCCCCTTGGTCAAACCGAACACATCACACATCGCTGCTCCTCCTATGGAGGAGGAGTCCCAATACTCCTCAGCATGTGAACATTTCCTTTGGCTGGTTTAGAACTTGGCTCTGGCTCTAGTCTTGTGTCCCAACTCCACTGCAGTTTCTTTTCTTTTTCTTTTTTTTAATGCAAGAGTGTGAGCGATCTTGTTATGGAAGCAGGGAGAAACCACCTCAGGTTCCTCTAATTAAGCCTTTAGAACTCCTCTGAAGAACTGGGGTATCAAATTCATCAACAAAGTCCTTTCTGGGGAGGCACCATCTGGGGATGCCCATCCCCTCCACCACCACCCCCGCCCCGACCCCACCGCCAAAAGGAGGTATCTGTGCTAATTTGACTGCTGTTTTGGAGGAATGCAGGTGAAGGAGAGGTGGTTTCCACTAGGCAAAGTGTTTTTTCCACTTCCTGTTCTTTGCTATTTTGCTGTCTTCCGGTGTTAAACCACCAGTTTCGGAATCAGATGAAACATAGTGTAGGCCTGCCACATGGCCTCCATCCCCCCAGAACCTGGTGACTCAAAGGGATTTCACGGTGCCATTGAAAGGGCAGGCTTTTGCAACGGCAGAACTCACTGTTTCAAACCAGGCTTTAAGTCTGGATCTCTTGAGGTTTTTCTTCCTAATGCTGACCTGGTGTAGATGTGCATGTTTTTCAGTCCCCACAACTTCCTAGGAACGACTAGGGGGTCTCTCTCGCCATCATCTGGCCTTTGTGAGGAAGCAAGGAAATGCAGCAGGGTGGGGGAAGCCCCTTCAACGACAGCCGGACGACAGCAGATCCGGCTCTTAGGACCGGAAGTGTGGGCGTGTGTTATGTTGCCGCGCAACCAAAGGCAACCGAGCAGCAAACCTCAGAAGGCACAGCCGGTTACGGAGCGGCAGGCTCAAGCACTTCGTGTCCCCCAGAGACTGGGCCCAGCTCGATCAAAGGAAAAGTCAGCATCCAAAAGTCCACAATGACGCAAAGGAAGTCAGGGGAAACAGTCAATGGCGAGTCACCACTGATTCACAGTCTGAACGGTAGAGCAGGACCAAGCTGCAACCGCTCGCTCGTAGCCCTCGCTTTACTGATAAAGGAACCGGAAGCAGGAAAGTTAACTAATCCGAGTCCCACTGCTAGCGTCAGAGCCAGAACCGCCGCTCTAAGGCCTTCTGTTTGTATAGCTTTAACAGTTTGCAGACTTTCTCACGTGCTTTAGTTTCTTCTGATCCTGAACTAAGAGCAAATATTTATCCTTCAAGGGAGAGGCCAGATGAGGACTGCTTCGTTTCCTCATCTGAGAGGATAAGAGTACTTTTCTAATGGAAGTCTTACTAGGATTAAATGGGTTGATAATGTTGGGGTTTCAAGAGAATATGATAAAAGACACCCCCTGATCCATTACAAAGCTCTGAGTAATTAAGGAAGGGACAGGAACAAGTCAAATAAATGGAATCAGAATATCAACTTTACTCTCCTAGATTTTCTGTTGAAGTCAGTGGTTTATATGTGTGGGTAAGTGAGCCCAGAATTAGGCAAGCTGTCCACGCAGGCTGGGGCAGGCCGCCCAGCTGTGAACTGTCCCTGAAAACCACGCATTAGGGGAGAGGAGAACCAACAGGGGCTCTGGAGGAGACCCGCTGCCAAGAGAAAGAAGAGAGAGGCTGAGCTATGCATTTGGGGCTCCTACCCACATACTCACCACGGAGAAACTGCTGCTACTCCCCTTTCCTGGCCTCCTGTCCCTTCCCACTCCTAGGGAGGGGTAAGTCAAGGAAAAAGGAGAGGTTAGAAATTTTATGCCAGAAGTGCTTCTGCCATGTGGAAGGAAATATCAGGGGTGAGGAAGAATTTTTTTTCCACCCTAGAAGCCCCATAAATATGCGTAAACACTTAGTACTTGGTACAATAGTAAATGCTCAATAAAATTTAGCTGTTACTATTATTTTTCTAGTTATAGCCATATGACTATAGTCATAGTAGAGACTGCCTTATCTGCCGCACAGTCTCATTTCTCTATGTCTGCCCTTATTAGATGTGTGACCTTGGCATGTTATTTAACATCTCTAAACCTCAGTGTGCTCCTCATAACAGTAATGTTGTTTAATCTCATCACGTCTGACTCTTTAGGAACCCTATGGACTGTAGCCTGCCAGGCTCCTCTGTCCATGGGATTTGCCAGGCAAGAATACTGGAGTGGGTATCCTTTTCCTTCTTCAGGAGATCTTCCTAACCCAGGGATCGAACCCACATCTCCTGCATTGGCAGGTGAATTCTTTACCACTGAGCCACCTGGGAAACCCAATAATAATAGTACCTACCTTATAAGTGGAGGTAACTACATGATTTAAGTGGAAAAGACTTAGCACGATGCCTGGAGCATATTTAATATTCAATGAATGATGACTGTTGCTCTTGTAAAAAGAATCTGAGAGTCCAGAGCAAAATAAATGCAAAATTAAGACTGAGACATGATTGATTTAGAAGAGGCATATAAAGGAAAGCCTCACTGCTTTCCATTAAAATTAGAGCAATTGCTCCCATTGGGTATACAATCTGGCCAGTTGAGAGTGAAGCCTTGAAAGTACTCCTTTTGGGCTTTTCCCCATCACTTTCCGGGCTTCCCTTGTGGCTCAGATAGTAAAGAATCTGCCTGTAATGTGGGAGGCCTGGATCAGGAAGATCCCCCAGAGAAGGGAATGGCAACCCACTCCAGTATTCTTGCTTGGAGAATCCCATGGATGGAGGAGCCTGGTGGGCTACAGTCCATGGGGTCGCAAAGATCAGACATGACTGAAACGACTGAGCATGCAATCACTTTCGTACAAAGAGGAGAAAGTCTCAGTCTGGTGTTGACCTTGGGAAGATGATGATATTCTCAAAGCTGTGAGCTCCTTGGGAAGGATAACTAAGTGCTGTTTTATGTGTGGACCAAAATGGCTTGAGCCAGTCACAGAACCTAAGGACCACTGTCTGAGCTCCAGGAAGATAGATAATGAGGTCGTCCGGTTCACTACTTTGTCTTCAGCACCTAGCATGATGTGTGACACATAGCACACATTCATTACATATTTACTGAATAAGTAAGTGAACTGGCAGATTGTTCTCCACATCAGCAATGGGGAGATGGTACCTGAGATGCGGTCTGACTCCTCATCTAGATATAAGGAATGCTGAACCAGAAGCATTCCTACAATCCCTGACTTTGGTCTTGCTTAGGGCAGGAAGGAGGGAGGGAGGGAGGTTGAGGAGACTAAGTTGCTAAATAGTAAGTAACCCACAGAACTAGAAATTGCTGCTTTTTTTCTTCAAACACCCAAAGAGTATTTTTTGAATATAGAATTTTGAGTTATTCATGCTAAGGATTTCCTATGCCAAATAAGGTAAGAGAGAATGAAAGATGGAATATCTTAGCAATCAGGCTAAACTAGCACTAACTCACTTTCAGACAGGGATGGATGTAGGATGTTGGCAGAGTTAATCAGATTTTATCCTAAAGTCTCAGGCAGCCAAAGAAGCTACTTTATGTAATAGCACAAGACTAAAAACAACACAAATGTCCATCTAGAAAGGAATCTACCCAAATGGAGTACTGTGCAGCTGTGGGAAAGAAGCGGCTCTGTGTATTCACATGATCTCTGGAATATATTGTTATGTGAAAAAAACAAGATGTGCAACAGCGTGTAGAGTATACTAGTATTATCTGAAGAAGGGAAATACAGCTACTTATATGTATGGAATATAAACCAAACACTAGTAAAACTGGTTGTCTTCAAGGAGAAGGGGGTCAAGTGAAGAGGAGAAAAACATACAGAAGATTTGACTTCTCTCAGTGTTCTTTATTTTGTAGGGTTGACTTTGGAACCATGTCTATGTTTTAAATATTGTAAAGCAAAAATTTTTACAAGACAGGTTAAAAAAAATTCCTAAAGATTGAGAGCAAATGAAACGAATCTGTGTATTGAATTAGTGGCAACTATATAGAAAGGGATTTGATTTAGGTCATACCTGAATGGTCTAGTGGTTTTCCCTACTTTCTTCAATTTAAGTCTGAATTTGGCAATAAGGAGTTCATGATCTGAGCCACAGTCAGCTCCCAGTCTTGTTTTTGCTGACTCTCTAGAGCTTCTCCATCTTTGGTTGCAAAGAATATAATCAACCTGATTTCAGTGTTGACCATCTGGTGATGTCCATGTGTAGAGTCTTCTCTTGTGTTGTTGGAAGAGGGTGTTTATTATGACCAGTGCGGTCTCTTGGCAAAACTCTATTAGTCTTTGCCCTGCTTCATTCCTCATTCCAAGGCCAAATTTGCCTGTTACTCCAGGTGTTTCTTGACTTCCTACTTTAGCATTCCAGTCCCCTATAATGAAAAGGACATCTTTTTTGGGTGTTAGTTCTAAAAGGTCTTGTAGGTCTTCATAAAACCATTCAATTTCAGCTTCTTAAGTGTTACTGGTTGGGGCATAGACTTGGATTACCGTGATATTGAATGGTTTGCCTTGGAAACGAACAGAGATCATTCTGTCGTTTTTGAGGTTGTATCCAAGTACTGCATTTCGGACTCTTTTGTTGACCAGGATGGCTACTCATTTCTTCTAAGGGATTCCTGCCCACAGTAGTAGATATAATGGTCATCTGAGATAAATTCACCCATTCCAGTCCATTTTAGTTCGCTGATTTCTAGAATGTCGACGTTCACTCTTGCCATCTCCTGTTTGACCACTTCCAATTTGCCTTGATTCATGGATCTAACATTCCAGGTTCTTATGCAATATTGCTCTTTACAGCATCAGACCTTGCTTCTATCACATTTTTGACATTGCATCCAAGTACTGCATTTCGGACTCTTTTGTTGACCAGGATGGCTACTCATTTCTTCTAAGGGATTCCTGCCCACAGTAGTAGATATAATGGTCATCTGAGATAAATTCACCCATTCCAGTCCATTTTAGTTCGCTGATTTCTAGAATGTCGACGTTCACTCTTGCCATCTCCTGTTTGACCACTTCCAATTTGCCTTGATTCATGGATCTAACATTCCAGGTTCTTATGCAATATTGCTCTTTACAGCATCAGACCTTGCTTCTATCACTAGTGACATCCACAACTGGGTATTGTTTTTGCTTTGGCTCCATCCCTTCATTCTTTCTGGAGTTATTTCCCCACTGATCTCCAGTAGCATATTTGGCACTTACCAACCTGGGGAGTTCCTCTTTCAGTATCCTATCATTTTGCCTTTTCATACTGTTCATGGGTTAGGGTTAGCATATTAAAAAGCAGAGACATTACTTTGCCAACAAAGGTCCATCTAATCAAGGCTATGGTTTTTCCAGTGGTCATGTATGGATGTGAGAGTTGGACTATAAAGAAAGCTGAGTGCCGAAGAATTGATGCTTTTGAACTGTGGTGTTGGAGAAGACTCTTGAGAGTGCCTTGGACTGCAAGGAGGTCCAACCAGTCCATCCTAAAGGAGATCAGTCCTGGGTGTTCATTGGAAGGAATGATGCTGAAGCTGAAACTCCAATACTTTGGCCACCTCACACAAAGAGTTGACTCATTGGAAAAGACCCTGATGCTGGGAGGGATTGGGGGCAGGAGGAGAAGGGGACGACAGAGGATGAGATGGCTAGAAGGCATTACCGACTCAATGCACATGAGTTTGGGTAAACTCTGGGAGCTGGTGATGGACAGGGAAGCCTGGTGTGCTGCAATTCATGGGGTCACAAAGAGTCAGACACGACTGAGTGACTGAACTGATACAGAAAGGAATTATTCTAATAACTTTATAATATAGTAAGCTAACTCTGTCCCTACTGTGATATATCCTAAAGATAAAAGAAACTATGTCTTAGTTTGCCAGGGCTGCTATGAAAAAATACTGCAGGCTGGGTGGCTTACACAACAGAATTCTCCTACCTCACAGTTCTAGAAGCTAGAAGTCCAAGATCAAGGGGTCAGCAGGATTGGTTTCTTCTGAAGCTCCTCTTCTTGGCATGTAGATGGCTATTTTCTCCCTGAGTCTTCACACAGTCTTCTGTGCAGTCTCTGTCTTAATCTCCTCTTCTTATAACCAGTCATAGGATTAGGACCCACCTTAATGAGTTCAACCTTAATTACCCCTTTGAAGACCCTATCTCCAGATATTGTCACTTTCTGAGGTATTTCAGCATATAAATTTGGAGGCACACAGTTCAGCCCATAACAGACTAGAAAGAAATTTAAAACTAGATTCCATGCTGCAGTGGTAGTATTGGTATTGGGGTATGTGTATAATTTTTAGCCTGAACTAAGCCCCGAGACACTCTGAAGCAAAGATAAACCATACCTGTTTTCCTTTCCAAATTCCTGACCCAAAACATCATGAGCACAATTTAAAAGTTAAGAGGTACAATGGGGTGGGAGGTGGGAGAGAGGTTCAAGAGTGAGGGGACATACGTGTATCTATAGCTGATTCATGTTGATATATGGCAGAAAGCAACACAACATTGCAAAGCAATTATCCTCCAATTAAAATAAATTAATTTAAAAAATGTAGTTATTTAAGCTGCTGAGCTAAGTGATAATTTGTTACACAACAATAGTAACAAAAAGAGAAGCCTTTCTTGTCCTCACCCCCTACCAAGAAAAGCAGTTTTCGGGCAGGTGGTGGGGACTGAATTTTATCAATCTTCTAGATATCATTCTACCTACCAGTTTGCAGGATTAGGGAACACGTTAGGGGAACATGATGTCACAGAAATATAACCAGGCAAGTCCAGAATGTGGAAATCTCTACAGGACAAATACACTGGCTTTTTCAACAACACAAAAAGTTGCAAGAGAAAAAGAAGGGAAATTTGTTGGTTAAAAAACTTGAGAGACAGATCAAGAGGTAAATTTGCCTTGGGGGCATCGGTCCTGATGCAGACAGACCAAAACAAAAATATTATTTATGATACAATTAGAAAAATTTGAATACTAACTGGATATTTTATGTAATTAAAATTATAGTTAATCTTTTCAAGCTTGATAATGTTATTTTATTTATATTTTGTCCTGTTTTCTTTTAAGGGTCTTTATCCTAAAGAGATAGAGGGTGAAGAATATGGATGAAAGGAGGTAAGGTGTGGGGTTTTTGTCAAAATAATTGTGTATTTTGTGTAATCTGCGGGGACATGGAGTGGAAGGATATAGTTGAAACATAACTGGTCATAGGTTGGTAATGTTTTAAGCAGGGTGATGAGTGTATAGGAGCTTATTTTATGGTTTTGTATTTGAAAATGTCCAGTAATCAAAAGTGTTGTTGATGTGTTGTTGCTTATTTTTTTGAGCAGAAAAGTGTCCTTCAAAATGTTTGAAGGTATAATCCACTGAACATGCATTTCATTCAATATTAATTGAACACTTACTGTGTACCAGGTACTCAGTTAAACTCTGAGGCTGCGGATGTGGATTGGTCACGGTACTGCCTCTTTGAATCTAGTTTATGGTCTAGTGGCAAAGAAAGCCTGTACACAAATGAAGTATAGGACAAAAAACATGCTAAGTATTACAAAAAGGAATAGACTGTCTAGAACAGTTTCAAAAGCATTTATCTTTACCGAATCCATTCCCACCCCACCATGACTTAGATGCTTGACTCAGTATCTACATATGAGTGTTCCAAGGCCTAGCATAATATAAGTTTGAATGTGTATAGAAAATGTGACCTCAAACTATTTGAAAAACTCTGTGTTATGATATGACTGCAGCTTTTCCAGCATTACAGAGCAGGGGAAACTCCAGGCATCCATTTCATGCTTGTCAGCTGGGGTTACCACAGCAAAATACCATACATGGGATGGCTTAAACAATGTTTATTTCTCACTGTTGTGGAGGCTGAAAGTCCAAAATCAAGGTGTCAGCAGATTCGGTTCCTGAAGATTGCCTTCTTCCTTGCTCAAAAATAGCAGCCCTCTGGCTGTGTCCTTATGTGGAGAGAAAGCGTGAGTGCCTGGGTGTCTCTTCTCTAATCCCATCATGAGGGCCCCGTCTCAATGCTGGCACTTTAAACTAATGATCTCCTAGAGATTTCATTTCCAAATATCATCACAGGAGTTAGGGCGTCAGCACAGCCATATGGAAGGGAAACAGTCCATACCAGCAGTCTACTTCAGTGTGTTTTTAAGGTACAACCCACAGACCCAGCTATAACACCATGACCTGGTAAGCTTTTAAAAATATTCAGTATCAGAAATCCTGCCCCAGACTCAGTAGGTCTACGTTGAGCCCCGGCATCTGACTTTTTAATAACCTCCTAGTAACTATCTCAAGCATCCTAGATGAGAACCACTGACTTGGAAATGGCCATTAGTGGTGGCCACAAGTGGGGGGAGGGGCAGCTACAACCTTAAATTCCATAAGGTCAGTATTTCCATCCCCCAATTTCTACTTTCTAAGTTTTTAAAATTAAATTTTATTGGAACATAGTTGATTTACAATGTTGTATAAGTTTCTACTGTACAAGAAAGTGCATCAGTTATACATATATTCACTTTTTTATTTTATTTTTTAAATTAATTTTTATTGAAATATAGTTGATTTACAATGATTTACAATGTGTTAGGTTCTGCTGTACCTGCAGAGTGAATTGGTTATACATATACATATATCCAATCTTTTTTAGATTCTTTTCCTATATAGGTCCTAACAGTATTGAATAAACTTCCCTGTGCTAACAGTGGAGAAGGCAATGGCACCCCACTCCAGTACTCTTGCCTAGAAAATCCCATGGATGGAGGAGCCTGGTAGGTTGCAGTCTATGGGGTCGCAAAGTGTCGGACACGACTGAGTGACTTCACTTTCCCTTTTCACTTTCCTGCATTGGAGAAAGAAATGGCAACCCACTCCAGGGTTCTTGCCTGGAGAATCCCAGGGACGGGGGAGCCTGGTGGGCTGCCATCTCCAGGGTCGCACAGAGTCGGACACAACTGAAGCGACTTAGCAGCAGCAGCTGCAGTGCTAACAGTAGGTTCTTATTAGTAATTTATTTGATATATAATAGTGTGTATATGTCAGTCCCAGTCTCCCAATTTATCCCTCCTCCCGCCCCCCTTTCCCCCCTTGGTAACCGTAAATTTGCTTTCTACATCTGTGACTCTGTTTTGTAAATAGGTTCGTTTGTACCAGTTTTTTAGATTCCACATATAAGCAATATCATATATTTGTCTTTCTCTGTCTGACTTACTTCACCCACTATGATGATCTCTAGGTCCATCCATGTTGCTGCAAATGGCATTATTTTGTTTTTTTTTTTTTTTTAATTTTTACTTTATTTTACTTTACAATACCGTATTGGTTTTGCCATACATTGACATGAATCCACCATGGGTGTATATGAGATCCCAATCCTGTATTTTGTTCTTTCTTATGACTAATATTCCATTGTGTATATGGACCACATCTTCTTTATCATTCCTCTGTAATGGACATTTAGGCAGGTTCCATGTCCTGGCTATTGTAAATAGTGCTGCAGCGAACACTGGGGTGCCTGTATCTTTTTGAATTATGGTTTTCTCCTCATATATGCCCAGGAGTGGGATTGTTGGATCATATGGTAGTTTTAGGTTTTTGTGGTTTTTTTTTAATGTTCCTGAGCTTTCTTTTTTTCTTCGACACTTAATGATTTTTATTTTTTAATATTTATTTGTTTGGTTGTGTTGGCTCTTCGTTGCATCTCTGAGGATCTTCATTTCAGTGTGGCCTCCTCTCTGCTTGTGCGTAGGCTCTGCAGTTGTAGCACAGGCTCTGTAGTTGCAGTGCCCAGGCTCAATTGCCCCATGGCATGTGGGATCTAAGTTCCCCTACTAGAGATTGAAATCATGTCCCCTACATTGCAAGGCAGATTCTTAACCACTGGACCACCAGGGAAGTCCCCATTTTTAGGTTTTTAAGAAACCTGCATACTGTTATTAGCAGTATGCAGGTTTCTTAAATTAGCGACTGTCCAATTTACATTCCCACCAACAGTGTAGGAGGGTCCCTTTTTCTCCACACCCTCTCCAGCATATATTGCTTGTAGATTTTTTTAATGATAGCCATTCTGACAGTGTGAGGTGGTACTTACTGTAAGTTTAGATTTGCACTTCTCTAATAATTAGTGATGATATGTTGAGCATCTTTTCATGTGCCTCTTGGCCATCTGTATGTCTTCTCTGAAGAAATATCTATTTAGATCTTTTGCCCATTTTTTGGTTAGTCCAGCTTGAATCTGCATTATTTTCTTTGGCTGCAGCACTTCAGAAAGCAACATGACGTTTTAGGTTTTTGTTTTTTTTTTTTTTCCTTCCCAGAATGAGAAAACTCTTCTTCAACACAGGACCTTTGCATTTTCTTTCCTCGTATTTCAACTTCATTTAACATGTTTGCACCCACCCAAGGAAAAAAAATGTTTTCTAGACTGTTTCAAGGGATTACACATATGATTTATTAAAATATACATACCTTGTAAAACCGTGACTTTGCTTTCAGTTCACTAAAATGTGCAACGCATTTCATGGGATTAATTTCTAAAACACTTTGGGTCTTAGAATGGGTTTCAAGATGCTACAACTAACTTGATTAGTTGCAAACTCATTTGGTTAATTTGTTAAAATTTTGCTTCTTCCTCCTTGTGTCACTATTGCCCGCCTGTATGTGAGTTCTTGGCTTCAAACCACCAGCCTAAAGTGATAGAGTTCCCTGTCCCATGTGTGCCGGGCACAGTGAATGGCAGCACAGGAGGAAAATACACATCCCCACCTTCAAGATTAAAACGCGTATGGGGAGAGAAGAAATCACAAGGGATTATAAAAACAGTGTAAGGCAGTTTATAAAGTAATGACCATGTTCCAAAGTTTTCCTTGTTTAGATTCGTTTTAGAATGTGTATTTGTCTGCCAGCTTAATTGACTAGATAAGCTGAGTGATTTGTTTTCTTCATTCCTCTGACCAAGCATGGGCTATCAGGGAAGGCAATCTAGCATTTTCCAAAGGCCTAGGAAAATAACTTGAGCTCTGTATAAATTTGCATGAAAGAGGGAATAGCCATGATCTTCTGTCACTGAAACTTTTGCACAAAGCTTAGGCGTCATCAGAGTTCTTTATTGAGAGGATTTGACTTCCAGGCCTTGCTTGGAATGAGCTGTCGTCAGGGACATTCTCCACCCTCCTCTCCTTTCACTCTCACTTCGGTCATTGCTGTTATGTAAACTCAGTCATTCTTTCCCTTCGAGCTCAAGTTTGCTCATCTGGGCACTACCTTTTTCCAATGGACCAGCCTTCTGTAACCTCTACAGGGAGCTTTGTCACAAACATGGGTCCTAATTAACTTCATGAACTGGCAGAAGGATACTTAAACTCTTATGTTTAAGAACTCATTTCTTTTTAAGCCACATTTTATAATTCTCAGACTCTGAGAATGGAAAATCATACCACAAGCCTTAGAGACAGGCGATTGAGAGCTGACTAATGAGTGTTTCCTTTGTTTTGAATAGCTAGCTGTTCTCACCATTTCAAAGCACTGACTCCAGTTCTCGGCACTTCCTTCTTGGAATCTGCCAAATGCACCGCATTGTGGGGCAGCATACTCTGGATCTTTGGTCCTGGGGTCTGGCTCTGATACTGTACATTTGATTTTACACCCTCTGTGTCCTCCTCTTATTCAGTCAGGGCACAGACATAAAATGCCTATTTCATATTTACTGAATTCTCCTTGGGAAGAGAATTACAAGAGAGCTAATTTCCCAAGAAACACATCTTAAAGGATACAGCTGGACTCCAGGAAATTTGCCACCTGGCCTGCCGGACAGAACTGTTCAGCAGGCTCTTCATGTGATCACAGTGCCCTGTCTACTAAACACCCCTTGAGATTTCTTTTGACTGTAAGTCCGATTTACATGGAATCCAGGATTTCTGCCTGCTTAGTGCTGCTAGAAATTCAGAATCTTTCTTACTGCTTAGATGTTTATTTGCCTATTGTACTGAGATGAGCAATGTGACTGGTATCTCTGGGAAGTGAGGGCTTGGTCTAATTATCATGACAAGATCTAAGCTAATTTTATGTTTATAAAAATTGGTCATAAGCACATACTGTATGATTCCATTTAATGAAATGTCCAGAAGAGGTAAATCCATAAGGTACAAAAAGTAGATTAGTGGCTGCCTAGGATCTGGGAAGTGTGGGGGGAGAGAAGCAGTCAGAGTGGCTGTTTATGGATATGGGGTTTGTTTGGGGGATGATGAAATGTTCCAAAATTCTTCATGGTGATGGTTGCACAACTCTGTGATTATACTAAAAACCATTGAGTCATACATTTTAAATGGGTGAATGGTATGAAATGTGCATTGTATCTCAATAAAACAGGAAATATACAGGCAGCATCAGGGAGGGTGTGTACACAGACTACTCCAGTGAAGGAGACAAGGCGCCATCCGCCCCTGTAGGCATAGTCCGGTCTCTGACCCTGTTTACTCTGACCGTATATACACTTTCTATTTGGGGCCTTTTTATAATCTTATTACAGTTAGTGAGCAACAGTTAAGAACCACAGTGAGGCCTTGGTTACAGCTTTTCTTTGTTTTCCATCAACAGTAAACATGACTAATGTCTCCATAGCTCAACTCAACAACATACATGGAATCAGGAGGTTTTGTACTCACACCACGGGCTGCTGGGGCTGACCAGATGGAGATGTATCTCCTTAGAGAGACAGTGGTTGGCTAAACTTGGCCTCCAGAGCCAAGATGTTGGTGAAGGGTGGGAAATCATCTTCCTCTGACCTGGGGTGAAGGCTGCTGTGGAAGGAAACCCGAGAGCAGTGAGAGTTCTCTTTCTTCGTCTGGACATATAGGCTGGGAATTCACGAGAAGAGTAGACTCTGAGCTCAGTGTTCCTCTAACTATCTTCCAGTCCAGCACCCCTTCTTCTGTCTCAAACTCCCCGTCACTGACCTCCAAGGGAAACAATACCAGGTCAGAGACACAGGAAGCTGGGCGGGGGGTACCTATGATGAAGTGACTCCACCAGAGAAAGGGTGCAGCCGGAACAAAGAGTATGAGACAGCCCCCTCCTGTCACTTAGTAAAAAGGGTTTGTGATGGTTAATTTTATGTGTCAATTTGGCTGGGGACACAGTGCCCAGATATTTGGTCCAATATTATTCTGGATATTTCTGCGAGGATGTTTTTGGATGAGGTGTACATTAAATCAGTGGACTTTGGAGAAAGCAGATTGTCCTCCATGATGTGGGTGGACCTCATCTGATCAGTCGAAAGCTTAAATAGCACAAAAGGCTGGCCTTCCCAGAGCAAGAGCGCATTCTGCCAGCAGACTGCCTTACCCCTGCATCTGTAGCCTCAGCTCTCCCTGGCTTACTAGCAGAACCTGTGGATATAAACCACAGCGGTTTCCTGAGTCTCCAGCCGGCTGCTGGCCTCTGCCATCAGATTTTGGACATCCAGGCCTCCACAATGGCATGCACCAATTCTTTAAAAAAAAAAATCTCCTTCACTATATATACAGATCCTCTTAGTCCCATTTCTCTGAACACCCTGACTGATGCAGGCCCACAGTACTCTCTCTTTAGGAGTGACACTTGAAGCAGAACGGAAGTACCACTTTGATCTCACCAACAGGAGATTAGCAGATGGCAGACCAGGGACAGGAGCTTCCTGAGTAGGAGCTGAGGCCTCAGTGCAGTGGCTCAGTGAGCACCGCTGGCGAGAGAGCCAGCTGAGAAGTGCTCATGGTGCCTCCACCTAAAGAACAGGTGCTAGAACACCAACCTTCTGAGCTGCACCCATGGCTGGTTTTACCCCTGGAAAAACTACAGTGGGTTCAACTGAACTACTAAAGCATTTCCTGCCTGCCAAGCTGGAATCTACATGTTGAAAGCTTCTTATAGGGAGAGTCAGTCCAGGTTGACTCTACAGGCTTGGAATGCATCATTTTGAATTTCTGTTCATTTTCGACAAAGCTAATCAGATGCTCATCAGGCATGGGCGGCAACAGAAATCTCCACGTTCAGCTTCTTGAGCCGCCTTCAGACAGTGGAGGCTCCCCTAGCAAATAACAAACAGCAACTCTGTGGAGTCCTCGTGCGCTGGGACAATGCTTGGCAATCAGCAGGGGCTCATATCCTGAAATAAATAAATGACATCCATTTAGTCACGCTTGCTGCAGACTATGAACTTCTTTGAAACATACAGACACATGGACACTCTGAAAGGAGTCACGCTGGTAGAAAAGATGGCAGGAGAAAGGGGCTTGGTATTTAGGAGAAAAGGAAGGGAGCTGCACATGGGCAGTTACACAAAGGAAGGTGTGGAGGAGGAAACAAGGAAGCAGGAGCAAGGCAAAGGCCATGGCCAGCTGAAACAGGGAAGTCAGCCAGAATGCACACTGCTTGGTCTTTGAAGACGTTTCCTTCAAGTCCCACCCTGCTGCGAAGCCTAAGAAAGCCAGGATGGTGAGGATTTTTGCCTGGGAGCCTCAGACACACGCTGTCCTGCTGCTCCTTTGGCACACGGCGTGGTTTTCTGGAATCATAAACATTTCTGTACAAATGTCCTGATTCTCCACTTAAAGGCAGGCCCCCTTGGCCCTCGTTTTTGGAATAGTATACCCTGAGTACAAGAAATATGAACCAAACTAGGATTTAAGTACAAAACGAATTAGGAAAGTTGGTGCTTATAAAATAGTCTGCAGTACTGAGGAACAGGCTTCTGGACTGGTGCCTTCTGCACTGACTCCCTGAAAGCCCAGAGAACTGACCCCTACGGGGATCGGGGCTGTCCCTGAAGCTACTGAGTTCACGAACACACTACAGTTGCTATACTTGAGAAATGTGGAAGTTAGATCAGGAACCCCATGTTGTTGGCGACATGACGCTTGACCAAGCAAGTGCAGAGAATGTTTTAAAAACATTAAAAAAAAAAAACAAAAATCCCACCACTAGTAACAATAATGGGGACCACTTTTCTATGCTTTCAGTATTTGGAAGAGTGGTGCTTAAGTGGTTGAAAAACCTGGCTCTTGGATGGTGCAAAGTAATTTTTTCTTTACCCTTAGAATCTTTCATCTGTCTCCACCAAGTATATCTTGGAGGACAAAAGGGAGCAAGCCCTTCTCTCTTCTCTTCTTCTCCCTCCTGAACCCTTGAGTCACCCATCAGCTCTCTGCCCCCTCAGAGTCTTGCTTCTCCCCTCCCTCCGTTCCTGGCTGGCAGTGATGTGGCTCTATCCAGCCTTCTCCCAAGTGGAAGGGCTTAACCTACTTCTGGACACTTCTGGACACTGAGCCATACATATCTGATACCTCATTTAACCCTCACGACAATCCTGCAGGACGGTATGTTATTCTCATTTCACCAATGAGGAAATGGACGGTCAGAGAAGTCACACTGCTAGGAGCTGGTGGATCCAGGATTTGAGCCCAGCTTTGTTTGGCTCCTGATCCTGGGCCCTTCCCACATCATTAGATCTTGTGTCATTTTGCATCCCCTGCCCGTAGGACAGAGGCCTTCCAAAAGAGCCCTGCGGTCACTCCAGGTGCATGCACTGAAGGGACCCCACGGAAGGTGCCAGTCTCCAGGCCAAAGCTTTCTGGGACCCATCACTCATAGTAGGGGCTGTTGGACCTCTTTCCACCCTGGGGACTCCTTCCCTGGACACATCTTCATTTCTGGCACATTCTTTTTGAGAATGAACTTGGTGGGAACTTATGGTTTCACTCCCCAAAAGTCCACAAAATTCCAAGCAAACCCCAAATCTTGTAGGTTGCAAGGAGTAAGTATGTTATTTTTGGCTGAAATAATTGTAGTTTGGCAGTAAGCTTCTAAAAACATAATAAAAATACTTTTTAACATCCTGTTTTTTCTTCCTTTTGTTGATTTTTGAGCATTTCTTCCCAAGCAAAGAGTTATGCAACAATTTTCAAAATTGCCAAACTTTTGTTTTATGGGTACTTTTATTTGGCTCCTTTTCTATGTTTCCTTGCATCTTATCTGCTTTGAACTTTAACCTAGGAATTGAAGTGACCATAAAGCATGCAGAGAATGGCCTAGAGACCACATGGGGCTGGATAAGTTTCCTGGAGCAAAGTGAAAGCTCTGAAAAGCTAATTGCGGATGGTAAAGGTTATCCTTGGTCCTCTAGCCATTAGCAGGCAAGCCTTGACCCTAGGAATATGGATGTCTATGATAAATGGTCCTTGCTCTTCCTGCACCAAAAATTTCAGATCCCTGTGTCTTTAGTGGGATTTCAGAAACATCCATTCCCCATTTCCCATGAAAGCCAATCTGGTGCAGGTGTTAGGAGTATGGTTAGGAAATAGACATCTTCGTCCAGATCCGGGCTCTGCCACTTCCTAGCTGTGTGATCTTGTGCAAGGTACTTGACCTCTCTGTGGCTCAATTTCTTTACAGCTAAATGACAGTGATAAAGCATCTATTTCATAGGGTTGTTATAGGAGTTGAAAAAGGTAATGCTACATATAAAATGTCCTTGCCCTGGCATTAACTAGTTGTTGACGTGGGACAACTCACTTCAGTTCTCTGAGGTTCAGCTCTGAATAGTAAAAGTAAAGGCCTGGGCCCAAACCCTAAGATTTGGAGCTTCCTAGATCCTGGGAAAACCTACACAGGCCCCAGAGAGTAGATGGATAACCACACTTAGGTGTAAAGCTCAATCACTGTAAACAAGCCATGTCAGCTGCTAGTGAAGCCAGCTTAAGAACAGAAACGCAAATGAGAGGGGCAAAGACATCAGTTTTCTAATGGATGGTGTCCAAGGCCTACTGCGAGGCTACATAGCTGAGATTCTGCACAGCCCAGAGGGGTGCCTCCCTTCAACAAACAGTCAGCGTGTGGGGATGATGTAGTGACAAAGTGAATGTTGAGAACCACTGACCTGCGGGTAAGAGTATTTAATTTATCTGGTGCGATATTCTGATTTAGGATAAGAAATAGATATCTGATCTTTGTCCCTGTTCCTGGCATAATGCTCCAGAGCCCCTCTGAGTTTCTTAAATGATGAGAGTGATAAAGGTGGCTTTTTCAAAGAGATGATTTTTGGACCCCACCTGATGATGGGGGCTTGGTACCAGGAGAACCAACAACGTGATGAGAGAACTTTGAGTCACATGCCCTTGACCTAAGGGGAGGGGAGAAGGGCTGGAAACTGAACTCAGTCACCAGTGATCAGTGATTTAATCAATCATGCTTAAGTAATGAAGCCTCCAGAAAAAACTAAGGGGATGACATAGGATGAGATGGTTGGATGGCATCACTGACTCTCAATGGACATGAGTTTGAGCAAACTCTGGGAGATAATAAAGGACAGGGAAGCCTGGCGTGCTGCAGTCCACGGGGTTGCAAAGAGTCTGACATGACTTAGTGACTGAACAAGGAAAAGCTAAGAAGACGGGCTTAGGGGAGTTGCCGGGCTGGAGAACAGGTGGAGACTTGAGGAGAGTGGTGTACTCTGTGTCCTTTCCCCCTGCCTGGCCCAATGCAGCTCTTTCATCTGGCAGTTCCTGAGTTACACAGTAAGCTATTAATCTGGAAAGTAAAATGTTTCTGTAAGTTTCGTGAGCCACTCTAGTAAATTAATGGATCCCAAGGAAGGAGTTGGTAGAACCTCCAATCTATGACCAGAAGCATAGGTGACAACTGTTCTTGTGATTGTGTCTGAAGTAGGGTGGGGTGTGAATTTTCATAGGACTGAGCCCTTAGCCTGTGGGATTTGAGGCTCTCCAGATAGATAGTGTTAGAGTTGAGCTGAACTATAGGACACCCAGTTTGGTGCCTTAAAATTGCTTGGTGTGTGGCAAAACCCACACGTTGGAATTGGGAGCAGAAATATACCTGGCATCAGAAAGATCTAGGTTCACATTCCAGCTGTGCTATTTATTCTTTGGGTGACCTTGAGCAAGTCACTTAACCTCTCCTACTGTTGGTTTCTCCAAGTGCTATAGTCATTATTAGATAAATAAGTATATTAAACACCTATGACAGTTTCTGAGAGAAACTTTTTTTTTTTAATTTTTGGCTGTGCTGGATCTTTGTTGCTGCGCATGGGCTTTCTCTAGTTGTATTGAGTGAGGGCTACTATCGAGTTGTGGTATGCGGATTTCTTGCGCAGTGGCTTTTCTTGTTTTGGAGCACAAGGTCTGGGGCCGATGGCTTCAGCAGTTGCAGCTCGTGGGCTTTGTTGCTCTGTGGCATGTGGGATCTTAGTTCCCAGACTAGCAATCCCTTATCCCCTGCATTGCCCAGCGTTTTCTTTAACCACTGGGCCACCAGGGAAGTCCTGAGACTAATCTTTCTTACTAATAACTATCATTGATTACTGTTACCATCTCCTACATTTTAGCATCATCAGCAGGTAGGAGGGAGGCAAAGGGTGAACTTTGTCGGTTAGACTGGCTCTGGAAAAGGTACTCAGGTGGGCTCAGTAGATAAGGCAAGCTAGAATTTGGAGGGTTTGTCATTTTTGTTGTTAATTAATTTGGTTCTGTGAGGTCTTAGTTGTGGCAGGCAGGATCTTTTAGTTGTGGTGTGTAGGATCTAGTTCCCTCATCAGAGGTAGAACCCTGGGAGCGCTTGCATCGGGGACATAGAGTCTTAGCCACTGGATCACCAGGGAAGTCCCCAAACTAGGATTTGGTCCAGGCAGCCATCAGTATCTTCAGGGGAAATGACTGTATCTGGTTCTCGAGCAACTGACTCATTCCCTGCAGAGTCCCAGCCCATGTGGGCTGTGGGAGGGTGGATAGGAAGGCATGTAGCTTGCAAAGAGCAAGACAGAGTAATCTCTAAGGGGCAGGTCTTCAGTCCTAATGAAGGGAATTGAGGCACCAGGGCAGCATAACCAACTTGGTCACTGCACGGTGAACATCCAGCAGAGGAAGGAAGGGGAGGAAAAGCTAGGATCTGGGTGAGCACCTAGGCGCTCAGAGTTCTGCCTCACTGATCACGGCCACCAGTGACTCTGGCACTCAGCACAGCTCCTAGCAATGTGATCACCTGGTGCCCAGGGAGGCGAGTGGTCAGTATACGGCGCACTGAGGGAGACAGGAGTAACGAGAACATTCCTCAACAGTGACAAGGGCCCAAACCTGGAAGAAAATGACTTTTCTTATCTGCCTAGGATGCACGTGTAGTTTTTTTCTTAGAAAAGAGAGCTCCTGGGTCTATCCCAGCTATCTACTCAGTTTTTTAACAACTGCTGAAGCAAAATGAAATGGACAGTCTGGAGGGTAAGAATAAATAAAATTACTTGACCTGAAGATTTGGTGGAATTTCCCCAAATAGTTTACCAAATATGAAATGTTTTAGGCTCAGACTGGGATTTTTTTGTTTTGTTTCTTTTTAGTTTAGAAGTTTGAATACTTGAGCCTGTTATAAACTGTGTTACCAGAAGTCTGGAAGTTTATACTTCAAGTTCCCTGTTATTTTTTGCTCCTGCTCACTTGTTTGTAATCATGCACTCACTACTCATGAGGGGAAAAAAATAAATCTGGGATAGATGCAGGTTTTCTAAAGCTCTT
>SJYT01056745.1:38276-78622 GCA_006410635.1 Cephalophus harveyi
GTTGGTGATGGACAGGGAGGCCTGGCGTGGTGCGATTCATGGGGTCGCAAAGAGTCGGACACGACTGAGCGACTGAACTGAAGATTTTCATTTACTTTAACATGTTTATAGTACAGTTGCAAATACCTTTTGCTCCTCTACAAATCACCATATGATTTTGGCCTCAGCTTTGTTTGAACTTACTGGGATTTCTTGTTTATGCTGTCTGTGAGCCAAGTGTCTATATAAGGCCCACTCAACTCCAGTTGTGTTGTTGGATTTCATCTACACTTCAACTTTGAAACAAGTTTCCTAAATGAATTAGTTTTGTCTCCTTGCTAATGAAATTATCACCAGCGGCAATAGCAACACCATTTCCTTTTATTTATTTTTCTAAGAGGAAATGCTTCAAAGTCCCTGGTTTGAAAAAGGAGAAAAGTTGGCTTATATTTTTATGTATTGAAATCTTTTCAGTGAAGATTCTAGACTTGACTTTTTTTCTTTTAGCTGAGTTCATGATCATCATCTAATTTAATAATACTAATTTATCATACTTCTTATAACATAACTGTATCTGAAATATCTTCCAACTCCCTCGGGAAGAAAAATTTCAACTTGGGTATAGGATCTGAGAAGACAGTTTGGAGACAAATGAGTCAAGATTATTTTTTGTGGATTTCATCAAAGCCGATTTTAAAAATATGGTGCTATTAAGCTGTTTTTTAGATCAATAATTATGTGGGCCTAAAGTTTTACATAAATAAGTAAGCACAATTTATATTTTCATTTAGCAGTGCATAGATTTTTATTACCTATTAATGGAGGAAAGTGCTCTTGGTAGTTATTTTGGTTTCAAGTTAGCTTCATATCTTCATGATCTTTATTATATTTAACTGGCCTAAAACCAGCTAGAAAAAAAATCCATTAGAGCTCTAATTGATTGATTTCACATTTGCCAAATCAGAAGCTTTTATAAAGATCTATTTTATCAGTCAATAATGTCTTGGTCTCAGCATTTTCATAGTTGTAACTTTAGACCTTGTCATTGTAAAGAGATCCTCTTTTGGTACTGTTAGAAATAATTTTGGTTTGGAAGTGAATATTGGTAGATTTATTCTTAGTTACTGAGTTTCATTTGCAAATGATTTAAAAAGTGAATGAGAATTTTTTTAAATGGAATAGAGTAAATGTAGGTGTTTTCCTCAAGTCGTCATAAAAACGTATTTAAAATAGCATTTCCAGCTCAACAATGAGAGTTGTCCCAGATCGGGGATGACCACCGTTTATATTCTGTGCTCCTGAGTCTACTTAAAAAACAGCATGATACACATATCGTAAAGGACAGAAACCTAAATTGTGTGTTAGTGTGTGTACTTGCATGTATGTATAGCGGTCAGGAAGTAGTTTTGGGGCACAAGAAATCTGAGACACTCTAAAGATATGGAATTATAGTAAACATGCCAGAGAGGGAAAGGGAGAAAAAGGTGAACTAAGAAAACCCTGATAGTATTATTGCATCCTGTTCAGTGTTGGTAGAATGATAAAAAAGGTTTTTATTACATTCAACTAAGAAGGATCAATTAAAGAGTGGAGAAGTGTTAGTTGAATAGTCACATGCTAGGCAGGGAAAAGTAATGTCACCAGAAATTACTCCTGCAAGTTTCAGTAGAAGGTTGCACAACAATAAGCCTTTGTTAATCCCATACTGGTTTATTCAAATAGTGTGTAATTCAAAGCAATTGCTGCTCCCCAGGCAGGAATTACAATTGCTATGTTGGAAGGGAGAATAATGTGTCATTCCAAGGGGAAATCAGGTCTGGAAAAGACCTCTTGGTTGAAGAACCTCATATGTCCCAAAACAGCTTCAAAGCAGGCCAAGTAAAACAGATCAGCTGCGAACCGCCCTGTGAAGTCAGCTGGCCTCGAACTGAGCTGTATTTCCCTTGCTTCTCTGCTTCTCTCGTTTTTGGTGGATGGCAAGATGTCCCCAGAGCAAGGAGCAAGAGTGGAGGGGAGGCAGAGAAATTCTAGTACTGGATAAGCTATTACATAGAAAGTGACTCCTTGTCCCCCAGCAGGGACATACAAAATCATTTAAGAGAACTCCATCATCCATGTATGGGCTTTATGTATATTTAATTGGTGATGATGGTGAGTACAGAGCATCCTCCCCTGGCATAAAAACATTGGACAAGAGTCAGACATGAGTCAACTGCAAGAGGAGGCTTGAATCATATTTTGAACAATTTCGGTCAACAATCCTTCAGAGAACAATCTTCCAGTTTTATGGTGTCATGTTTGTGGAATTAAATGTGAATAGCTTAAAATTCCACGACTTTTAAAAAGTCAGCTTTGATTCCAGTGATTGATCTGTCCATGCTTCAGGGACACCAAGCTAAGTCTGCCCCCCAACAACCTTTGGTGAGGCTATGCTAAGCGACCGGTTCCTGTGAACTGGCTAATTAGGCAAATTAATAGGCAATGCCACCAAAACCCTCATGAAGAACACTCCTTAAATGCGGTGGGCCATCTGTGACCTGAGAACTGCTTGTCAGGCACTCAAGAAATCCATAAGGAAGACCCAGAGATGATACATCTCAGTGGATTCAGATTCAAACAGTTCTTCCCTGGTCTGGGATTCTGAACTGTCGTTACATGTTCCAGCATGCACTCAAGATTTCAGTGCTACTAGGGCAGAGGCACTGAACGCTTGCCAAATATCCGCATGCTTCCGCATTGGTCACAGCCCCTCCGTAGTGTGCTCTGTCCAACTACTGGGACAGAAGTAAACGGTGTCACTTCCAGGCTGTGCACAGGAGAGCGCACATATGTGCCTTCTCCAAGCATCCTCTTCCTCTACTGCCAGGACAGTGAAGGCCCAAGACTCCAAATGTCAAGAGCTTGTATCAGCCAGGGCTGTTGAGCAGGATTCCCTTGTGTCTACCTCCCACTCTCCTCCTAGCCTGCATGAGTCACATATGGAAAGCAAGAATAAACTTTCATTGTGTTGAGCCAGGATTCTGGGCTTAGCTGGTTACTGCAGCATAGTCTAAGCTAATACAGCTGCTTTTCTAGATCTTTTTGTAAAAAAAAAATAAATGAAAATCCATCTGGAGAAGGGATGAGCAATCTGAGTGGTGCCATCCTTGAACCAACCTAGGAGGCTCTGCCAGGTTGCCTTTGTATCATGTGCTCCCAAAGTTATTCCACTCTGTAAGTTGTGGCTGTTCCTGCAGGGTGTGTTGCAGGAGGAAGTGAGGAAGAGCCTGGTCAGTTTGGGGGATATGGGTCAGTTCCCTTCTGATGGTTTCTCTTCTGATTCACCAACCCCCTCTTGGGATTTTAGGCTTGCTAAACATATGGTACAAATCAGTGAAATTATTCATTGTGTGGTTTTCATTTGAGTGAGCTAGTTTCCGCTCCTAAGAAGGGTCTTAACAAAACAGGAAGTTTTTCTTGGATCTAGAAATGGAACTCTGCCTTCTGACATGAGTTTTTACTAACTTCTGCAAATCTCAATTTTCCTGCTTCCTTGTTAAGAGGGTGGGGCAAATGGAAGAGAAGAGATGTAACCAGAAAATGCTGATTTGTCAGTAGTTAAAGAGTTAGGACTGATTGGGTTTGGGGAGCAGGGGGTGGGGTAGGGGTGTGGCTGAGAATGGCAGCCTGTCCAAAGCAGATCACCTCCTCCCAAATGACCACTTAATTTCCTACCTCTTCTATCACTTCGGCCTTGACAAAGAAGTATAAAGAGAGAAGTGAAGGGCCAAGGAACATTATGGTAGTTGGGGGTTACCCTTTGATAATAACCTTTGACTTGTGTGACCCAGTGGACATTCCTCAAAACATTCTGATATGCCTCACCCACTAGATTCTGCTACATGGGAACAGAGAAAACATTTTAGTACCCACCACATGGAGGGTACCCAAGAGTGCTTGCAGGAATACAGGAAGGAATACTTGATTCTCATAATTATTTTTATAGTGCAGATAAATCACTACAGTGATTTGAATCAGAAAATCAAACATAATTTCTACTTTATGTATGGAAAAATGCAAACATGAAGAATATGTTACTTGCTCAGTCATGGAGGGTCAATTAAGAAGTGGAGCTAAAATCCAAGTCTCCCAATTTCTGTTTTAATTGTTTAACCAGTTAAAAGTCCTCTCCCCACCCCATATAACGATACAGACCATTTATCATCACTGCCATCATGTAAATTACCATCCAGATATTCTATGTAATTTATGTCTACATTTGTATTAGACAAGACTGTCAGGAAAGACATCAAGATCCTACTATCATTATCACTAGGGGATAGTCTTACAATGCCAATTCTTAACTCCTTACTCTTTCACTCTTTGTCCCAAGAATAAACATATACCTATGCTATCTAAAAAACAGTAGAGAAGGTAATACTGCCTCTAGTTTTCAGTGTTTTCTGTGTATAGGGAATTTAGTCGGCTTCTAGTTCAACATTTTGAATTATTAATCAAGTAGATTTGGAGTGGGAAACCACAGGAAGGGAATCATAGCAGAAAATGCTACTTGCCCTACTGTCTGAACTTCTGTTTTTTTATCTGAACTTATTTTTCTTTAGGTCTTACATTCGGTATGCAGGACCTTTAGTTCCAGCATGTGAGATCTAGTTCCCTGACCAAGAATTGAACCCAGGCCCCTTACATTGGAAGCACCAAGTCTTAGCCACTGGACCACCAGAGAAGTCCCTCAACTTTTCTCTGTTCGTTGTTGAACCTATATCCTAAGGAATACAGATCTAAACATTTAGTAGAACAGCGTTCAAGCTTCCTGATCCTGAAGACAAATGTACTCTTTGGGAAGAATATACAATTGAGTTTGTCAAGCTTTCTTTTATTTATGGGCACAAGGACCCGTTTCTACCCTGGTGATCAAGAGTGGGTCCTTAGTCCAGAACATGTTAGTTACATCATAGGTATGATTAAATACAGATGCAGAAATTTATCTGGTATTTTCAGCAGATCATATATACTTGGGTTTTCTCACTTTCCAGTTCTGATACTAACCAACTCATCCCTGCCTTTATTCCATCCTTCCACCACCACCACCCACTTCTGCCAGTTCAGAACAAGTTCCCAGTTCAGAACTTGAGCATATGGTGCCAGGATTTTGTTTAGGACAGCTGCTCAAATGAGCCTTCTTGCCATCTAACCTCTCAGGCAACATCATGAATTCAAGGCCACATCTGTCACTTAATATACATTCAAATTAGAAATTTGGAATCTCCAATTCAAATTGGAAATATTGGAAATTAATCAGGATAAGCTGACAAACGATAAACCATGGAGCAGCAACTTAAAAGAAATTGAGCTTTTTTGATTTCTCTTATGGGGACACAAAATATGCTTATCTTCCAAGCTGAGTTACTGGCCAGACTCCAGCCAGAGACTCTAGTCTGTGACCTTCCTGGGTCATCCCTGGAAGCCCCTTTATACTATGTAGCCAGAATCTCAGAGAGAGGTTGCTAAAGCCCCCAATCCAAGTTAATTAGCAGCTCTGGTCTGATTTTGGACATTTGTAACTCATCCAGGCTCCTCTAGATTGAAATACCTAAATGAATGCTGGAGACATTTCATGGTTGTGTTTTGAGAATTCCCTCACAACTTGGAAGGTTATTCTCTAATACCATAAAGCATTTCCCCATTTTCCAAGTAAGGAGTATAAAAAGTCACACAGCAGCGTCAAGATTTAAACCTTTCTTCCTCTAAGGCCAAAGCCCATTTTGTTTCCACCCCTCACTAAGCAGAGTTGGTCCGAAGGGTGGAAAAGTCATTTGACAGCATTCTAGTCCCTTCAGCATCTTCCCTAAGTAGCTTTGTTATTTGCTGTGAACAGTTGTAGATTTCCAGAACCACAGACACACCCATATAAAAATGTTAATGACTAGAATGCCCTGTAAAACCAATAGAAATGAACAGTGTATTGATGTCACACTGGAGTTCTGTCTCCTGCTTCTCTCCACCAGCACAGATAATTGAGAATTAACAGGATTTTATTTTTCTTAAATTTATAGTCAGATCTCTCAAATCTGACCCTGTCATTTTGTGAACTTCTCATTATGGAAAAAATGATGGTGAGTGATAATGCTTTAAGCTACTTTTCAAATAATGTAAAGTCTGTTCTCCTAAGGAAGAAACTGAGGCTTGTTTAAAAGAGAACTTTTCCAGGCCCCCAGGCTCTGCTGAAGTTCTCGTAGAGGACACATGTGGGCAGCTCTGCTGTCGGTGCTTATGCTTTCTAAAAGATCCAGAAACTGTAGCTTCTGGTGAAGTGCCCTGCTGGAACAGCAGGCTTTAGAAAACCACCAAAATCCCACTGGGATAAAAGAGGTTCATTTGTTTTCAACTTGTGGCCCTTCTACATTCCAGGAGGCCCATCCCCCAGGCCTGTGTCTATGGCTGATTCATAACCTTGCACCCACACAAGTCTAGGCATTCACTGGGATCCTAACAAAGAGGTTAAGGTGTAAACCTGAAGGAAGTTTTTAAGGACTAGAGGGAGTTGGGAATGAGGGGAACATGGGAGAAAAGGTAAAAGACAGGAAAAGCAATTACATGATCATATACTTGCCCCAAGCAAATGAGCACATATGTTGGGGAGGCCTGGCTGATTGAAGGGCTGCTGAACGTGGTTTCGATAGCCAAGACCCTGCCTTTGATTCTGCAGCATGGCTTCCAGTGAGAGAGCTCATTGCCCAGTGTGGGGTGACCAGGCTGATCTGATTGTGAACTTCTCTCCCCATCATTGAGTTTATTTTATATGCTTGCATGGCTGGATCTGTGTTCCCAGCTGTAAGGCTTAGGGTGTGCTGTGTATTCCCTCAAGGGTAAATCAAAGCAGCTGCAATCTTCTGCCAGGAAAGAACTTACTGCCCCATTTTGGAGGTTCAGTGGACGATGAGTGCCAAAAGCTTTCTGGAATAGAAAATGAGATACCCTATGGGCCAATCTTTGAAAACTGCAGGCTGCCAAGCAAATGTGAACCATCAGGGATCTAAAAAATAATATCATTATGGCAGGGCTAGATAGATGGGCTTTCTGGACAAGAAGAATCCTCTGAACTGATGGCTGAATTCCTGAAGGGAGTTACAAGATTTTCCTTGCACTTCTGAAGACTTCATAACTTAGAATTCTCTTTGGAAAGTGTTTCTGATGCCCTTTGAGGTCATGGGCTCTAGAGGCTGACTCGAGTTGGAAGTGTGGCTCTGACATTTATCTGGGTGACCTAGAGCATATTTTCTCTTCTGGAAAACGGGGATAATATCCTTTGCCTAACTAGACTGTGGTTTTGAGAGTTAGAAGTAATGTATAGTGCCTGTAATTTATATACCCTTTAAGAAATAGGGAGGGATGCAGATATCCACCACGCTTCCAGACTTCAGAATTGGCATGAATTGACTCAGTAAGATGGGACCAGAGGGGAGAATCACATCTAGGCTTTTATTCTTTATTTTTTAAAGCTACTTATTAGCATTCTTCACATTCTCCAACTAGCAGATTATGATGAGTCAAGATCAATTACTGTCTTTAAGTATGTTTAGTACTGACTGATCTATTAAGTGTAAAAGAAAGATAGCTAGCAATTATTGTGTTCTTAGTATGTGCAGGGCATTCATGTTAGCATTCTTATGATTATCATCCTCATTTTACAGATGAGGAAACTGAAATGCAGAGATTAAGGAACTAGTTAGTGCAAGGTCACAACCTAGTGAGTGTCATGACTAGGAAATAACGTGTAGATAGAGGGGGTATCAGTCTTGGCGGATGTCCAGATGTCGGAAAAAAATCAAGATCAGTCACACTGAGAAGGTAAATTTAAATTTTATTCTCTTCCAGTTAACAGTTCATCAAAGATAAATTATGCTTTTGTCATTTTAAAATTGCACTAGAGGGCGCCAAATACACAACTGTGACTCTAGAACTGTTCCGCTAATATAGTTCCCATAGTGCAACAAAACATACAATCAGTAAAGATTCAAGCCAGAAGCCCATCCCAGAAAGAGTGTGATGCAGTTTAGGACAATTAAACAGCTTTATTTCTAGCCCCACAATTAAAAGAAAGGAATAACCCTCGTGCTTTATATTCAGCAATTTATAATTTTTTTCTACCTGATACTGATTGTTATTTAAAGTGCCTTTCAGCTGGGTTTTCAAATTTGTCTTTGCTCTGCGAGCTGAGTGGTGAAGAGTAACCTGGAAAAGGGTAGGGTAATCTGGATGAAAATAAATTTTAAAAAATTAAACACTGAGATTTTTTTTTTTTAATTATTTAGCAAAGTAAATCATGCATTCTTAACCTTAAGAGGCAACATCTTTGAGGTAACTCCAGATTCCTAAATAATGTTTGTTTCTATTTCTTGATTTGTCAAACTGACATTATGTATCTTTATGGGCTTTCCTGGTGGTGCCAGTGGTAAAGAACCTGCCTGCCAATGCAGGTAGAGGTAACAGATGCAGGTTCGATTCCTGGGTTAGAAAGATCTCCTGGAGGAGGGCACAGCAACCCACCCCAGTTTACAAAATAACTTTTATTTCCCCATATTAAGAGAGGAATAACTCAGCATTGCAGAACATTTAATATTTTTTACAATAATGAGATTACTTTGTATATGGGATTTCATCAAATTATACATGATGCTCATCTTTCCATGTCATTAAGCATTGAAAATGTCATTTAAAAAAAAAAAAAAAAAAACTGTAGTGTAACTTACATAAAAAAATGTTCTAAAGTATAAGGAACCTCCACCTCTTTAACCAGCGTGATGACAAGATCATTTCACTCCACAGTAGAAACTGTGATATTTGAAGATCTTGTCTTAGTTATGCAGCAGTGAGAATAGTGTCTGAAGGGGCAAGGACTTAAAGAGTCCTGCTGGGAATGCAGAAATCAATCAAAACAAATTAACAACTCAGCCTAGAAAAGTTCTAATTACTCCTCAAGATCTCAAGATGAAATGGATCATGAATGAATTAGTCACAAGTTTGGAGTTTGTCAGTTTTTTGGTGGAAAATAATTTCTGTATGCTTAGTTCTCTTATCATTTCCTTGTAAATTATCACAAGCAGCACAGAAAACTGCTAGAGTCATTAGTGCAACTAACAAAAAAAAAAAACCTAGCATCTTTGTTTAGATCTTTTTTCACCACCCCACCTCCAATCTACCTGGCTCCAAATGGTAGGGGGCACGGGTTGGTAAGTATTATGGTTTGTTGTTAGTTATCAGACTAAAATGTACTTGGGAGGAAGCCTGTCTACTACTACATTTTTCCTCTGAAATAAAGAGAACGGTGCTACTGCAATCATACCAAACCTAGGCTTGTCTACCATCCCTACAAAATACTCATCCAGTACTAAGCTCTGCAATAATGGTCAAGTTGAATACGAACAGAAACTTCTTCAGAACCAGGAGCTTGAAAGGATGCCTGGGAGCTGATAACATACTAAGAAACACCAGCTTTTTCAGATGGGAGGAGGCCATTCCTATGGGGACGGGGAGAAGCCTTACCTAACACAACCAACATAATTTGAATAGATGGTCGATAAATATTTTATACATTTCCTTATTTTTACTTAGCCTTTATGCTAGATACAACTTTATGCCAGGTATGCTAAGGGGTTTGTATGCTTTATCTCATTTGATCCATCAACAAATGACTCAGCGACATTCATCTTTTAAATTTGGACACAGCTGGTAAGCAGTGACAGGGGACTCAGAATTCAAATACAGATCCTTCCCATGGCAGGGACATTATCGTTCTGGCCTCTAGCAGAGCATAATGAACAGTTAAAAAAAAAAAAACCTAGCATCTTTGTTTAGATCTTTTTTCACCACCCCATCTCCAATCTACCTGGCTCCAAATGGTAGGGGGCACGGGTTGGTAAGTATTATGGTTTGTTGTTAGTTATCAGACTAAAATGTACTTGGGAGGAAGCCTGTCTACTACTACATTTTTCCTCTGAAATAAAGAGAACGGTGCTACTGCAATCATACCAAACCTAGGCTTGTCTACCATCCCTACAAAATACTCATCCAGTACTAAGCTCTGCAATAATGGTCAAGTTGAATACGAACAGAAACTTCTTCAGAACCAGGAGCTTGAAAGGATGCCTGGGAGCTGATAACATACTAAGAAACACCAGCTTTTTCAGATGGGAGGAGGCCATTCCTATGGGGACGGGGAGAAGCCTTACCTAACACAACCAACATAATTTGAATAGATGGTCGATAAATATTTTATACATTTCCTTATTTTTACTTAGCCTTTATGCTAGATACAACTTTATGCCAGGTATGCTAAGGGGTTTGTATGCTTTATCTCATTTGATCCATCAACAAATGACTCAGCGACATTCATCTTTTAAATTTGGACACAGCTGGTAAGCAGTGACAGGGGACTCAGAATTCAAATACAGATCCTTCCCATGGCAGGGACATTATCGTTCTGGCCTCTAGCAGAGCATAATGAACAGTTATTGACACTGGGCACGTAGGATATGGACAGACTGACCGCTACCAGTATTTCCGAAGATGGTGGTTGCGGCCAGGTTCACTTTGAGCAGTGTGCACCGCGGCAAGTTGTAAGATACATTATATACTTTTTGGAAGGAATGAGAAGCTGAGCTTAAAGTGTGTTTACTAGGACACTGAACACCAAAAAGGCTAAAACTCTGGGCTTGGGGGCCCCAGGAAACGCTGGGCGGAAGTGGGCTCGGCCGCGGAGGAAATGCGTTTTTGAGGCTCCTCCGCGACTACACGGGCGGGGCGGCAGCTCCAGCCGGGCAGCGGTTGCGCGGCCTGCCCTCTCCTCCTCCGACCCCGTGGAACTGCTGGCTGCCGGCAGCCTGGGCCGAGGGGCGGCGGGCCCCTGTAGACGCGAGAGCCGCTTTCCGGGGCCAACCCCGACCCCTCCCCCGCTGCGAGGGCGGCGCCCCCGTGACGCTCTCAGCGGCCCGGCTACGCCCTTCGGCGCGGGCCAGCCGGCTGCCTGGACTAGAATGCCAGGCCCCGACTCGCTCGGGCCGGTGGCCAAGCCACGAGCTTGCTGCATCTGCTGCGCAGCCACCCACAGCTCCCTCTTCCAGACGGGGAGCCAATGTTTGGACGGCTGGGTAGAGTTCACGAGGGCAAATTCCATCCCACCAGGAGCGAGGGAGTTCTGAATGAAGAGAAAGGGGTTCTTGGGTGTGTCCACTGTATGATTAAGCCCGTTTATCATATATACGGTGAAAGGGCCTATTTCCACAAAAGGCCAAAACTGGACGACAGAACCTCTCCTTCCTCTTGATTGGCCCGACTTGAAGAGGGTTAATCTCCGTTAGCGTTTCCAACTAAAGTTCCTCACTGTGGTTCTCACCTTCACTTTGAAGTCCGCTGGTTTCTCCAAGGACTGTTGAGGGAAGAGGCTGTTCTAAGCTAGAACGGGGTGCTGGGCTTAACAGTAGCTTAAGGCCTCATTACTAACCAGGAGTCCGGGGATGGCCCTGAGAGTCGTGTGTGCACTCTGTAATGCACATTTACAGCATGCTGAGAATTCTTAGGTTTTACGGGGCTTCCCTGGTGGCTCAGATAGTAAAGAATCTGCCTGCAATGCCAAAGACCAGGATTCAATCCCTGGGTTGGGAAGACTCTGGAGAATCCCATGGACAGAGAAGCCATGGGGTCGCAGAGAGTCTGACACGACTGTGCGACTACCACTTCACTTCATGGGGCTGTCAAAAGGTCATAGCACAAAATTAGTTAGGAATCTGCGTATTTGGGATCTAGGGGAGTATCTCTGTTAGAAACTGATGTTAAAGGTCATTTAAGCTTATTTTCTGGGAGCCTGAAACAATCTTAGCCCAAATAATCTGGTTCCATGAAACGCCGTAAGAGAAGGAAGGATTCTGATGAACTACTTTAATCTACACTCTGGAGGTGTTTTGAGGCTGTATTCCCTATGTACAAAGAGCTTGCGTTTTGCACCTGAATTCCTCTTGACTATTTCCAGTTAATGGTTGGGTTCACAGAAAGTTTTTTTTAAAGCCTACCAAAGGATAGCAATATCAGATTGTTTATGGTGAACCTACTGTGCGGACAAGTAACTTCCTTTTAGATACCAAGTTTCTTAAAGATTGCTAATTTCCTTGTTATAATATTTAAACTCATTTTGCTCAAGGCAAAATCCTTCTCTCCTGCCTCTACAACTAATCTTTCAAAGTGTTTTCATTATTCTCTGACATCTTCATTGAAATCTAGTACCTCAAAAAAGGTTAAACTTTCTCGAGTATACCTTTTCAAAATACAGGACTGATTTAACTTGGTAGGTTTGTCAAAAACAGGCATCACAGTTAGTTCTGCTATAGGTTGACCCCAGAATCCCCATTTTAAGAACTACCGCTGCTGCTAGGTTGCTTCAGTCGTGTCTGACTCTGTGTGACCCCATAGATGGCAGCCCACCAGGCTACCCCGTCCCTGGGATTCTCCAGGCAACAACAGTGGAGTGGGTTGCCAATGCCTTCTCCGGAACTACTGGCTTAAAAGCAAATACATCATGGTTGCTTGGAATCATTTCTCTGGTTAGTCTCAAGCTCTCCATATTTTATAGTCAGGTAGAAAATACCTATGGAGGCATGACAGTCACCAAACTGAGTAATTTATGCAAAAGTGCAAATTTGCTTTGGAATTCTTGAAGTTCTTTTCTATTATAGGAAAGGAACACACAGCCAAACAAAATGTGCTGGATGGAAATGTGGCCTTTTTATAGAAAAGCCAGTTTGTACAAATGCTGTTATTTCAAGATGTTTTAGGCTCAGAGATAATGTATGCTAAGTTTATTAAACCAGTTTAAGCTCTCTTTCACCTATTTATGATTAAAATGTACAACTCTTTATTACCTTGTTTACTGCTGACCAAGGGCCTGGGGTTGAGGGAAAGCACTGAAGTGAACCAAGCCTTTGCAGGCCAAGGACCTGAATCAAGTTGTGAAATAAAAAGACCCTGTACTGCAGTCACACCTTGCCAAATACTTGGTAAAATTAGTTAGCTAAATCCAGTGAGACACTTCTCAAAGATATCAGACAGATGCTGCTGCTTTTATAGCCGTGTCCATCTGTGACAAGCAGCTACAGCATTCTTGATACTACCAGTCCTCAACCCAGTGGGACCTTGCACCAAGATCAGTGCCACAAGGTAGAACTTGCAATCTGATCGTATTTGCTACTTCCTAAACAAGTACAAGAATATACTTGCTAAGTTTGTATATTGCTGACAAGTGCTAAATTGTTCTGCAAAATGAAAAATGTCTTAGAGGAAGACATTTTTAGAAAGACAGGGCACCTGGAAAATAAGCAGCCAAAAAAAAAAAAAGCAAGCTTAGGAGGTACTGTACACTTTAAAATTTAAGATAACAGACCTCATGTATGTATTTTACCACAATTAGAAGAAAATCTTATAGGGTAATTTTTACAGTTTAAACTCCTTACTCAGTCCCCCCTTATTAATGTCTCATGAAGTAAATTCTCTTATTGGTGAATGTGATTAAGTGCACAGTTCTGTTTTAAATTTTAATATGTCAAAGGCTGCCCAAGGAAGGCAACTACACATAGGATGTACATGAATTGGTGACCGATTTTTAGGTTCAATACAGCTTTGTTAATTGCTTTATAAAATGCCAACACCTCACTGAAGAGTCCATCATTTCAAAAGAAAATCTTGACAATGCTTATTAAACTTCAATTAACTTTATTAGTAGTCTGTCAAGTAATGAAGTATTCATAGTAATCTGTGGTTCTACTGCACTAAAACTTTTACTTGGTCAGTGCCATATTTGAAGGTTGTTTTCCTAGTGAGGAGACAAATAATTGTTTTCCATTTATTAATGTCACCTATCCCAATAATTATTTTTGAATACTGAGCATGATTCAGGCCCTGACTCACAATTTCCTTAACGCATTAGCTTGTTTTCTCTTGAAAATACAGCACTATACTTCCCTGTGGCTCAGGGGTAAAGACCGCCTGCAATGAAGGAGATGCAGGTCCGATCCCTGGGACCGGAAGATCCCCTGGAGTAGGAAATGGCAACCCACTCCAGTGTTTTTCCCTGGGAAATCCCATGGACAGAGGAGCCCGGTGTGCTACAGTCCACAGGGTTCAACAGAGTCAGACACGACTGAGTAACTAAACAACATGATACTTCAGAGAGTGCTGTTGTATGACCACCTATGCAGCACTCAGCAGAGGACTAAGTAAAACCCCTACCCCTACAAAAGGTACTACAAAAACCCCTACCCCTATATTTTCTTCCTATATGTCACTAAGATATAGGGTATAAAGCATTACACTAATAGTTTAAATATATTAAGAACATTTTTTACATGTTATTATAAATTCATTTTAATCATATTATTCCATCTACTGGCTCAGACACAGGCTATATAATTATATAATTATTTGCCTTTTCCTTAGCCATTTATTGGTATGTGTAGTCTGACCTCCTGGCTAACCTGGTTTCCTTTCCTGTGTACCAACTGATCCCTTGATGACCAGCAGGCTCTCTGGCTTACTGGTTACCATTTGAATATTATTTGTTTTCAGAAGTCTTTAAGTTCAGAATACTTTAACTGCTCTAGTTCAGGAATCCACAATCTTTTTTTTTCTTCTGTATAGGGGTCACAAAGGAAATATTTTCGGCTTTTCAAACCACAGTCTCAGTCAAATAGGGTGCCCGCACCCCCATAATAACACTTCAAAAATATAAACAACGTTCTTAACTCCTCAGCTATAAAGACACAGGCAGTGCTGGCTATAGTTTGCCTAGTCTTATTCTAGTCCTTAATGGGATAAAGGGTAGATAAACCTCAACTTCATGCAAGCATGTATGGTCACAGTAACTTATAAGTGCTGGCTGAATATTTATTTCAACATGGTCTTCATCATAATGCTTTCTGGCACCTGAAAATATCACCAAGTGCTTGTTTGGTCAATTAATACAGCATGTATTAAAACATACACTTTACCTCAGGGAAAAAGAAACTCAATGATTATGAAGAAATAACTCAAACTGAGATTTAAGTTTACTGTAATGTGTACAATCATATACTATGTATTATTTTAGTTTTACATGTAACATCTTTTATCTCAAATAGCTTCTGAAAACTTGCTGTAATTCTAGTAAGTTATTCTGAATATTCCCAAAGATTTAAAAATAACATTAAAAAAAAAATAAGGTTAAATTTCTCCAATAGTTCTTGCTTACTTGGTTAGTCTACTTACAAGTGAGTTACATGCCCAAATAACTTTTGCTGTTTGCCACCTACCTATCCAGTTCCTCATTTTACTCATCATGTTTTGTGGGACAGAACCTTGGAATAATGTATTCAGTTCCAGAGGTGCAGAGGAAAAAAAGAGCTGACCACAGAGATGCCCAGTATCACTGAGGCTGTTTAAACAGAAGTCAGTCACTTGTTGGGCAAACTACTGCATGCATAAAGAGGGAGGGAGAGGTTAACACCGTATATTGGAGGTTTTTAGGCTAATCTGAATTCTATCAATCTTTGCTAACATCTGCTATGCTTATGCTGCATGGAGCAAGACTGACCATTGTGACAGCCCAGATGTACCTACTCTCATATACAATGTTTGAGAGGAATTTAATGGTGTGTTCTTGTTCATGTATTTGGCACTTTTGTAAACTCAGTTCTCTTTTTAAGACCAGTAACTCCATCCTTCTCTCTGCCCTTGGGTGCTTGTATGGCACATTCTTTTTAACTGCAGCAACTCACAAATTATCCCTCACTGCCTCTTTGAACAGGAAGAATGCTCAACATAGTGGAATGTTGGAAGGACTCAATTCCACACCTAATTTGTCCCTTCAGACTTGAATTTATTAGGCAGGATGTGTTGGAATACACTCATCTGAAACAAATTTTATTTCCTTCTCACCCTTCTTATCCATACATTCTAAACGCATTTATGTTGTCATGCTTTTCAAGTTGAAGAATCCCATAATTAATGACATGACCACTTAAGTTTCCCATTTGAGGCAGATCTATGCTTTAATGGGGGGGAGGGGGGGCGGGAGGAGTAGAAAAAAAATTCAATTGAGATATACACACTATTATATATAAAATAGATAATAAAGACCACAGAATTATATTCAACACTCTGTAATGACCTATATGTGGAAAGAATTTTAAAAAGATTGATATATGTGTATGTACAACTGATTCACTTTGTAGTACACTTGAAACTAATATACTGCAAATCAACTATACTCCAATAAAAGTTAATTAAAAATCAAAAAGAAATAAGTGAAGTGAGGGTAAGATAAGGAGTAACCATGACTCTTTGCTGCTGCTGCTAAGTCACTTTAGTAATGTCCAACTCTGTGTGACCCCATAGACAGCCTCCCACCAAGCTCCCCCGTCCCTGGGATTCTCCAGGCAAGAACACTGGAGTGGGTTGCCATTTCCTTCTCCAATGTGTGAAAGTGAAAAGTGAAAGGGAAGTCGCTCAGTCGTATCAAAAAGAAATAAGTGAAGTGAGGGTAAGATAAGGAGTAACCATGACTCTTTGCTGCTGCTGCTAAGTCACTTTAGTAATGTCCAACTCTGTGTGACCCCATAGACAGCCTCCCACCAAGCTCCCCCGTCCCTGGGATTCTCCAGGCAAGAACACTGGAGTGGGTTGCCATTTCCTTCTCCAATGTGTGAAAGTGAAAAGTGAAAGGGAAGTCGCTCAGTCGTATCCGACTCTTTGCGACCCCATGGACCGCAGCCTACTAGGCTCCTCCATCCATGGGGTTTTCCAGGCAAGAGTACCGGAGTGGGGTGCCATTGCCTTCTCCAACTATGACTCTGTAAGATAGCCAAACGCCTCATCATCCGAACAGTGATGCCTATGAATGCAACTCCCACTGTCCTTACCCAGCATCCACTGAAACTCTGCCAAAACAATTAGTTTGGCACAATCAGCAGGCAGAGACCTCCTTGAGCTTAATTCTGATCTAGAGTAAGTTAAATTTTACAGATCCTATTCCAGATTAATCCTCTGGAGAATATGGTGACCATATGAAGACTAAAAGATATGTCAGCATTCTCAGAAACAACCTCCCTCTCCCCCTCACACACACACATTTATTACCAGCTTGACAGAAGCATAAACTCTTGGTATACTATCTACTATATATATCTCCATATGCTGTATTATGGATTTGCTGAAGTCATTTGTAGTTCTTTGTATTTGGCATTTAAAATTTAAGTCAAAAGAATACTAATTTAATGATCTAAATATAAGATCAGAAAACCTGTTTTTGTTAATAAGCAAACTGGTATCTCTTGGAAGACAGAGTAACCAAGGAGCAGGTATATTTGAAAAAAAGGTCATTTATCAGTTTATGAAGAAAAGACACATTATTATCTCTAGCCAGTAATTTCCTTCAAGGAGGTTATTATACAGGAAGTCTAACAGTGTCCATAAAGTTGCCTGGTGAACATGATACATGTGGAATTATATGATGAGAATATTTACTGGTACTGGGGCTGGATTTTTTATGTTCAAGTGGGCCCTTAAGTCCTAGCTCATGATATCTAAAGTTCTTAAAATCAACTACTCTTAAGTTACTAATATTAAATGGAAGGATGCTTCTTTCTGCTCTTGAGTTGCACTTCTGGGATTTAAAGTTCCTGCTTTTACCTTTAAGAAAAAACAGTAACTGTGGTTGAAAGATCATTGTCTAAATATCTCAGAACAATTAGTTGTAAAAATAGTAGGAGGAAATGTCACAATGTTTAAAATAACAGCCGATAGCTCCTCCCCATTTAAAATGCTCCTATATATTAAGAGTATAGAAATAAGGTATTTTTCACAAAAAACCTAAGCACTCCTAAAAAAGACAGACTGATTCCCTGACAGGCTAACAAGATTTGACCCTTATCTACTACAGAAAAAAGTCCATCAGAACATTACAATTTTTTAAGGAAACAAATTATGTCGCTATTAGTGAAGAAATCTCCAAGAAGAAACTAAATGGTTCATGCCAATAGTACCTCCAAGCTTCTTAGGTTGGAGGTACAATAAAGCTCTCCAAGAAAGAAATAGGGGGTTGGGAACAACTGTTGGCATTGTAGTTTTATAGAAACATTTTAGTGAAATGCTTCATTCCATGTAAGTGTTTATCATAGTAGCACCTGCATGGCAAGTACCTGAGCATGAGAAGTTTCTGTAAAATGCAGATTCCTGGGTCACACTAAGGAGTTCAGCAATTGTGGTTCTTATGGAATTGCTACATTCTAAGAAAATTACGAATGATACGTAACAACCTGTTTGGGGGAACTCCGGTGGAGTCCCGGAATGTATAGTTAGTAAGCTTCCCAGATAATTATAGTCGTCAAACTAGCTTGGGAACTACTGACATGCAACATTTTAACATGTCTGTAGTAGAGACGCTAATCTTTTTAAGTGTTTTTTTTTTAAAGGCTTGGTAGCCATGAGTATGACCGTGAGCATTAAGAATTTGTCTTCAATGAAAAATCAATTAAGTTGTTAGAAATGGGTGACCAACCTTAAGTCTGCCTTGAATTAAATGTGTGATGATATTTCTACCAATTTTTTATGTAGCACTTTCACCTAACACTTAGGGAAAGAAGGAAAAGAATTTCTCAGGATCTGTATAACAGAATGTATCAACTTATAAAAATGTTACAAATCTTAGAATTGATTTTTAACAGTGCCAAACCTGCCTGAAGATTATAAAACTGCTTGTGTTGTGGAAGGGACTGGTCAACACATTACTGGATTCAACTTTATAAAAATGAATATCAATGATATCATCTGTTGACTGTAAACTATTAAGAATTCAGACTAAGTATCTTTCTGTGCAGAGATAAACATGTACTTTTTTATCAAAGCCATTTTGGCATGTTTAGTCCCTACGACTGTTGCTGCATATTGGTAAGCATTTATGATCTCCATTCATTATTTGTGGGACCTCACCTATTCTTTTGAAATGAGATACCAGAGTCTAGTCCTGAAATTCTATCCTGTTAATAGGGTTGTTGATCAGTTTAGAAAAGTTTGCAATGGAAAGGTTCTTTTTTTAATGTAATTAAGCAAAAGTACCTGTACAGTTATCTTTTGATTATTATTATGCTATGGAAAGGCAAGTTCAACCTGAAAAATAAGAATTTATAACCAAATGCCAGAGGTTGGACAGGAATTTTCAATTTGATCAACACAACTGAACACTTTTTTTGGAGGAGGCTTTTATCTGCAATGGACAAAGAGTACTAGGATACCCTTCACTTGGGATTGTTGGTCATTCAAAGACAGAATTGATGTTCAATTATTCATCCACCTCCACCCCCAATGGCTTTGCTCTTGGGCACACCATTACCATTTTCCTAGCTTTTAACTACAAAAATTCATCTCTAACCCTCTTTACTTCTCTTCACAATTACAAGTTCAGGAGCTATTTTTCAGTTTCATACTTACAACAAAGAGAGAAGAGAGCCAAGTAATTAAGACATTTACTTGAGCACTTACTTTGCCCTGGGAATTAATGCAGGGACTATGCATTTATCTGAGAGAGACAATATAAGTTAAACACTGCCCTTCAAGGGCTCACATTCTAGCAGGGTGAGGAGATTCTAAATAATTATAACAAACTGCTATGATATTAATAGAACTGGGTAAAGGGTACATGGAATTTTAACAACAGACTTCTTGGAGAGCACCAGAGAAAGCATCAGAGAGAAAAGAACACTTGAACTGAAGGATGCATTCACAAGGGGGTAGAGTAGGAATATTCCATGAAGAGATGATACAAAAGAAAGGTCTGACAGAACAAGTTAACTTTGGAGAACTGAAAGCAGTAATATGGGTGGAAGCAAAAGGAAAAGCAACTGGATCTTTGGAAAAAAGGGAGGAGCCACCAAATCAGAATTCCTTCCTTTATGCCACTCTAGGAGCATGGATTCCTTTAAAGCATTTCAAGTAAGATCAAATTCACATTTTAGGAAAATCACTTAGAAGGATGACAGATGGATTAGAAGGGGCAAGATTAAAGTCAGAGTAAGCTACGTCACTACACAGTTTTATATATACACTCACTTATTTGACGAATATTTAGGGTGACAGGCTACTCTCTGCCAGGTCTGAGCTAAAATAGTGGCAATGGTCATGAAGAGGAGGTGAACCTCCCCTTCAACAAGGGGAGGTGAACCAAAAAATAACAGACATACTTATGGACCTAACAGACACCAAGTGTTGAAATGAGAGATGGTTCCTGGGTTTTGACAAGCTGTAGATCATACTGTTTGCATCATATTTTTAAAAATAATATACAAGCATTTTGCCTTGTCATTACAAACTAGAACAACTCTGAAGAAAAATGCTTTCTGGGAATACTTGTCTGTTGCAGAAAATTCATCTGTAAGCATAGAACCCAGAGAGAACCAGTGAAACCATTCTACTTTATTTCCTTTATCCTCGTTTCTGTGAAAGCACACACAATATACAAATGCCCTATGAACTATAAATTTTCATGTTTGTTACCATTTCTTTGTAGTATACAATGCTCTCAAATGTATTCTTTAAAAGTAATTTTAATGGCTGTACTTATGCACATGTTCTACTTTAAAGAGATTACTAGTATTTTATAATCCTTTTACACATTTGTCTACTTCTAGGACTGACTTGTCAGAAAAATGAGAGTTGAGATAACATGAATTCTGGATCATTTTTCATTATTCCACAGCAAAATGAGAATAAGAACAATGTAGCAAGTTTTTCAGGCTTCCCTGGTGGCTCAGTGGTAAAGAATCTGCCTGCAATGCAGGAGACCTGAGTGTGATCCCTGGGTCGGGAAGATCCCCTGGAGGAGGGAATGGCATCCCACTCCAGTACTCTTGCCTAGAGAATCCCCATGGACGGAGGAGCCTGGCGGACTGCAGTCCACAGCATCACACAAGAGTTGGACAGACTGAAGGGACTAAGCAGCACAGTAAGTTTTTCAAAGTAACAATTTCTAAAATCAAGAGACCATGTCCTTATTTGCTGTTAGTAACTATTTTTGAAAGACGACAGTGTTGCTATTTAGACAACTAATCTAGCAACTCTATGCTGCTGCTGCTGCTAAGTCACTTCAGTCGTGTCCAACTTTGTGCAACCCCATAGAGGGCAGCCCACCAGGCTCCCCTGTCCCTGGGATTCTCCAGGCAAGAACACTGGAGTGGGTTGCCATTTCCTTCTCCAATGCAGGAAAGTGAAAAGTGAAAGTGAAGTCGCTCAGTCGTGCCGACCCTCAGCGACCCCATGGACTGCAGCCTTCCAGGCTCCTCCATCCATGGGATTTTCCAGGCAAGAGTACTGGAGTGGGGTGCCATTGCCTCCTCCAGCAACTCTATAGTATATCTGATTAGGCCTAAACCCCTGCCAACTAGTTCTTTTTAGTTTGCCTCTCATACATACTGAATTGAATTGCTACATTCTACCAAAAAACCCTACAAGTTTCAGGATTATTTTGCTTTGTTGATTCATATCTTAGAGATCTATGGACACACATTGTTTGATCTGTCCTAAATTTTGTTATCCTATCTTCAAAACAATGACTCTGTTAGGTTCCTATAAGACATTAGACCTAGACTATGAAGCAGAAGTCCTTCAAACAAATCTAACCAGCTTGTTGGGAAGCTATCTAGTTGCTCACTGCTACTAATATATAAGGGAGTTACCCATGTATCTCTACAAAGACAGTTTATTATGACTAATAATTACCCTGTTCTTGTAAGTACCTTTCTTCCAAGTAGCTTAACAACTTTGGGTACATAATACCTCTCTGATGCATAGTAACAAAATGAGCAAGCAAGGAAGTAAGTTCTGTCAGTAAGAGAGAGGCTGCAAGGGAATGAATAATTAAACTCTAAAAAATGGAACTACTTTCAAGTTCATGCTTTAAGTCACAATAGCCTGTGATGTCAAAACTCTTCCTTACGCTCTCAATCTAAAGAGGACCAATACCCTAACACATGTACCTTCACCTGATCAATCTGGGGCCCCAAATTCTAAGAAGTTTGTTGGTCTGGCTGTAATTACTGAGTTCTAAAATACCAAATTTTAGGGTTGATATGAAGATCATCTTTTCACTGAGAATTCCTTTCCAAAGAACAAAATTACAAATCCACATATGAATGCTTAACTATCCTTTTTCCATCTTCTAAGCCTTACCTCATTTGATTTTATAATCTAATTCCTTCATTTTATATTGCTGATTCATTTCAGAATGATTATATTTTAACTTCACACAAATTATGTTATTTCACAAAAATGCATAGCAAGGAAAAAACTGCATTTATAAATGGAACATTTATTCCAGTGGGAACATATGATTTGTTTTACTGTTTGAAAAATGGAAGACATAACCTAAATATTGTTTATTAGTAGTATTTTTGGAACACATGATGGCAAGGACTGGTGGGAGAAAAAAAGGTTATGCATAGTAAAGCAAACAGCTGCTTCGCTTCCACAAATAGTTGATTTTATTAAGTACCTGGTTCAGAAAACTTAACCATTTGTTCAAAGAATTTACCTTTAAAAATTTTTTCACTTTGATCTAAGCCTCCAATTAAATTCCTGTCAGAATTTAGACCTTGTCCTTGAACATAATTTGATAATTCCCATTTGGCTGATAAAAAATGTAGGGATACACAGAAATAACTATGCCATAGCTATTATAGTCTCATAATCATGAAATTTTGATTTTCATGACATAAATCTCTGCTTCTTTCAATGTTTTCTGTTTTGTTTTTAATTTCAGAGAAGGCTATTTGGACCTAAAGCTATGAATTAGGAAGTAATCTACTACCTAACTTCAATTAAAGCTCAGTTTACTCTGTAGCTTAATGTGAGGAAATTTTAAGAAAGTCTTCATCTCCCCATCAATTTAACTGGTCATCTTTACAGAGGCTGAGGGCTTTAATAATACCAAAGTTTGACTTGTTATACTAATTCTTGCCTACAGAGGTAAGGATAAATTTAGATCACTTTGATACACGTATTTCAACAGTATACACTGTTACATTAACTAGAGAAAACTACAATTAATCAAGTGAGTAACCAAGAGGGACTTCTGGAGAATACTGGAGGAAAAAAGGGGGAGGGCAGTAAGAATGGGAACCAAAAATTAAGTGTCCACTCTATGCTAATGATCACGTAGGAGAGGAAGACAAAGATGCATAAAGTACTGAAAACAAACATCAATGACTTCTTTAACGTAAGCATTCACTGATTAGGATTCATATAAAAATTAAGGGAAAAAAACATGATCAAATTTGGTCATACCTAGAAAAATGAAGTACTTAAATCCAAGTTTATCTTGATGGATATTTCCTCACTTGTAAAAAGACAATCAAAACCAAGTCTCTTCTATCACTAAAAACTAATTTCTGTAAGACACAACACAAAGATAACACTAGCTCACGTGACAGATTAAACACAGCTGTCCCTTCATATCCTTGCCCCACAGATATCAAGATCCCTTAAAAATGGTATTCATTCTTAGCTTGTTCTGATGTTTAGCTACTTGTGAACATTTACAAATTATAACTCTGGTATCTAAAATGTTACATGACAGACTCTTTACTAAATGTCCATTTTTCAATTTGGAGTGAATAAGCAATATCTGGGTCCCTATGAAGTCCCTGAGGACTTCTGTGAGACAAGTCAGTAATTTCCCTCTTTGAAACTATTTCCTCAAAATAAAAGAGAAAGAAGAGAGGAATAAATGGCTTGAGCTTCACTGACAAAAGGACTCTAGGTTAAAAAAAAAAAAGTCATCTGGTTCCAGTTCACCCTCTTTTCCAGTCTCATCTCTCAGTGTACTTCATGTAAGACTAGTCAAACAGGTTTCTTATACTTAGAATATATTTTCTCTACTCCTGTTCTTTGCCTTTGCACATAAAGCCATACTGACTACAAATACATTGTTTCACTGCTCCCACCCCATCCACTATTGAAATCCACACTGCCTCTCCTAATTCAAAAATTCAATTTCCTCTACAAAGCACATTACCTGTTAACTGGGGCTCCTGGTTGAATGCTTACAGTACATACCTACAAGGCTTAATCTCGAAGTGTCAGTTGCTCAGCTGTGTCCAACTCTTTGGCACCCCATGGACTGTAGCCCACCAGGCTCCTCTATCCATGCAATTCTCCAGGCAAGAATATTGGAGTGGGTTGTTATGCCCTTCTCTAGGGGATTTGCCCAACCCAGGGACTGAACCTGGGGTCTCCCACATTGCAGGCAGATCCTTTACCATCTGAGTCACTGGGGAAGCCCAATCCCAAGCCAGATTATAAATTAATAGAATACAGACTAGTCCAGTGCTATGCTTAGACGCTCAGTCATGTCCAATTCTTTGCGACCCCATAGACTGCAGCCCCGCCAGCCTCCTCTGTCCATGGGGATTCTCCAGGCAAGAATACTGGAGTGGGTTGCCATGCCCTCCTCCAGGAGGGTTGGGATCTTCCCAACCCTGTGATCGAACCCAGGGCTCCCACATTGCAAGCGGATTCTTTACTGAGCCACCAGGGAAACCCTAGCTTGTACAATAACAGGTACAAATATTTAAGTGAAGAGGACCAGGTGGCAGAAAGCAGATTTGAGGACTAACAACAGTGGCAAAATAGGTGATGTTGGGGGGGGGGGGGGGGGGTGGGAGAACAACCCCAAAAGTTTTGTAACATGATGGTATAGAATCAACCAGAACATTTTCTGTCCATTTATATATCCAACTGACTTACTATCATTACTATAAACACATGCTATGGCACAGTGCATCAGAGCATTTTGTTATTCCTGCAACAGAACTGCTGCTACTGCTGCTAAGTCGCATCAGTCGTGTCCGACTCTGTGCAACCCCATAGACGGCAGCCCACCAGGCTCCCCCGTCCTTGGGATTCTCCAGGCAAGAACACTGGAATGGGTTGCCATTTCCTTCTCCAATGTATGAAAGTGAAAAGTGAAAGTGAAGTAGCTCAGTCGTATCCGACTCTTAGCGACTCCATAGACTGCAGCCTACCAGGCTCCTCTGTCCATGGGATTCTCCAGGCAAGAGTACTGGAGTGGGGTGCCATCGCCTTCTCCAAAACTGAGTGCCTGTTAAATGCCAGGAACCCTGCACTTTCGTTACAAAGATGAGACACTACCTACCAATATTTCATAAACTATAACGGAAAAGAAGAACATGAACAAGACAGTGTGATAGATACAGAATTAACAAAGAAAAGGGAGTATCTCATTTCCTGGAGATAAATAGGAGACAGATGAAGAATGTTGCATGCCATAGGGTGTGTTCTAGCTTGATCCTCAAATGTGGCAAACTGAGTGTTTTAAGCAAAAAAGATTGATTGGAAAAATGTTTGCTTATATAAATTTACCTAGAAGGGGAGAACCATTAAAAGGAAACAAAAGGAGAAAAGCTAAGAGAAAAAAGGTCAGTTTTAAATTTGTTCAGAGACCTGTGAGATATTTAGCAGTTTCAATTCAGTTCAGAGACTATAAATTCTGGAATCATCAATAGGTAAAAGGATGGGAATTAATTGTGTAAAGGTGATTCAATGGATATGAATTTAAGCAAACTCTGGGAGAGAGTGGAGGCCAGAGAAGCCTGGTGTGCTACAGTCCATGAGGTCGCAGGGAATTGGACACAATTTAGCAGCTAAACAACAAAAGGTGATTGTGGACATAAACTGGAAAACAAGAAGCAGAAGAAAGCAATTAATAAAAACAGGAAGGACAGGAGTAGCAACTAGCAAAGGGAATTAGCATATAGACCAAGGAGTTCTGAAGAGGTATATTCTAAGAAATCACATACTATAGGTTATGTAACACCACCCACATCTGGAGCACAAAAATACAGAACTTTCACGAAATGTTATAAATGCAAACAGTTGTATATAGTCTTTTCTTATTTCCTAAGATAAAACTTACCTAAAAGATGTTACAAGTGAACCCCTGACCTCTATGTTATGGGTAGAATAGCTCTTTAGTCATATATAATTTTTCAAAGGAGATTATCTTGTCAACCTAACTGAAAAATGTAAGAGCTAGGAACTATCTTCTGTGTTTCCATGTATCTTAAATATGGTGTGAAAAGTATTAGTCGTCGTGTCTACCTCTTTGTGACTCCATGGACTGTAGCCCACGCGGCTCCTCTGTCCTTGGAACTCTCCAAGTAAGAATCTTGGGGTGGGTCGCCATTCTCTTCTCCCAGGTATCTTCCCAACCCAGGGACTGATCCTGGGTCTCCCATCCATTTGAGCTACCAGGGAAGCCCTAAATATAGTAGGAATGCAAATTATTTGATTGAAATTAGAGCTAGAGTTCCAATCTATCCCAAGAACAAAGCAACTGCAGAGAGAAAACCATAATATGGTTTTAAATCTAAGGTACAGATATTAACATACTTTGAGAGGGTACTTCCCTGGTGGATCATCTGGTAAAGAATCCACCTGCAATGCAAGAGACCTGGGTTTGATTACTGGGTAGAGAAGATCCCCTGGAGAAGGAAATGGCAACCCATTCCAGTATTCTTGCTGGCAAATCCCATGGACAGAGGAACCTGGCAAGTTAGAGTCCATGGAGTCACAAGAGTCAGACACAACTTAGTCACTAAACCACCATTACCTTTAAAAATAAATACTTTTGAGAATAAAATATCTTAAAGTGATATAATCCCTAGGAATAAATTGTCATATAATTTAACTTGGTTTAACTTTCAGTTGTATGAAATACCATTTATCCCGGGTCCATAACCAAATTACTTTTAATAGGACCAGTACCATATAAAAGATTGTTTACTGAAGGTATATTCTGTACCTCAGAGACACAATGTTGACCATGCCCTTTTCTGTTAAGTTGTATACATACAATAAAGGAGAAACAAAAAAACTCCAAACCCAGTTTTCTTTTGCAAGAAATGTAAGTGCAAGATCAACACTGAAGCAAGCAGAATTTATGGCAAACATAAGCACTGAAGAAAAAAATGGCATAAAATACTTTTCCTAGATCACTCAGAGAAGGTGGGGTCTATAAGTTTTTGCTATTTTCTATTTGCTTCACGTAGAAAGAACACGATTTTTCTAGTTTCCAGGTGAAATACCATATTTACAGATGTTTCAAACTTGAACTAAACATAAGTCAACAGGGAAGAGACTGTGGACCTGATCTTTTTCAACAGCGGAAAGCAGGTAACTTTCTTTTAGATACTTAGAGGAACAAACTTATTAACTCTCCTTAAAAGAAAAACATCAATTTGACCTAAGGTATCCACAACCCTGGAAAGTTTTGGAAAGTTTTTTTGACCAACACTTGCAAATACGAATTTTAGTGTTAACACAAATAAACACCTTGCCCAGGGAGAGTGAGATAGCACTTAGTCTGTGTCCACCCACCCCCAGGAAGTTAAACTAAACAAAGCTGTGTATGTTAACTATAATATTTTAAGGTATATTTAATGGTTTCAACTCAAACAGTTCTCAGACATAAATCTTTTCATTCTGCATTTAAAGGCCATTAAAATCAAGGAGAGGTGGAGCAGAGGAGTTTTATATAAAAACAAAATCCACTGAAAGTCACATGTAATTAAGATGATTTCTTTACTATGAATTTAGTTTCAGCAAATGTCAAAAAATAAAGTTAACAATGACTATTCAAAAATCCCCCCAAAAGCTTTAAGACAGAAAGGGTTACCAGTGTTTTTGCTAAAAGCTCAAATTTGATTTCCTGCAGGGCTTCATTTTACATATCATTTTAATAAGCCCTATTATTGGAATGCCAACCTTATAATACATAAAACACATGTAACTGCTAGTGGCTGACACAGTAACACAGAAAATGACAAGTGACAAAAACACAAGGGCAGAACTTATTGGGTCCTCTGTATCAGTGCAAGCAGTATTACATAAGCCCCAAATACATCAAGAACTATAAAACCCAAATAATTTCTGGTGTTCAGATATTGTTGAAGTTTGTAGGCTAAAATGTCCATTAGTAGGTGACAAATATGAATGTCAAAAATACTAAGGCCATTTGCTGTTTTCCCATCTTTGCAGGGGCACCACTATCTCTGTCCCATTAGCAGCCTTCCCTCCCCATCTCACACATGAAAGGGGAGGACACCTTGTTGGTGAGCATCATCAGCCCTTTACTTGAAACTCTGAGGGTCAAAAGAGGAGTTTTTTTGGCTTGTTGATTTAGTCTGAAAGCTAGTACTTTACAGTTTGAGATCAAGTACCTAGTGTTTTGTTTTTTTTTTAATGAGTTCAGGAAGCCTGTTCAGTCAGTAAGTTGTGTGGAACTCTTTGCAACCCTCAGGAAGCCGGTGAGGTGAGGTGAGGTGAGGTGAAGTCGCTCAGTCGTGTCCGACTCTTTGCGACCCCGTGGACTGTAACCTACTAGGCTTCTCTGTCCATGGGGTTCTCCAGGCAAGAATACTGGAGTGGATTGCCATTTCCTTCTCCAGGGGATCTTCCCAACCCAGGGATTGAACCCAGGTCTCCCTCATTGGAGGCAGACGCTTTAACCTCTGAACCACCAGGGAGCCACCACAGGAAGCCTGTGGTCCCTGGTAAACCTGAACACTGCATCTGCAGCTCTGAGATGAAAATCTAGATGTTGAATTAGAGAATGGGCACAAATAAAATTGTCGAAGAAAAACAAAATGCAAGAAGGCAGACAAACACAAGTAACTGCAAGTACTATTTCAAGAATCACAGGAACATAAAGAAAAATTAGAGCTAAATATGTTCATGGATTAGGCAATCAGGAACAATGAGGTCACAAACTGATTAAAAGCACAAGGATTTGGTTCTATTAGCTTGCAATATGATGTTTTACTTATTAAGGCACAGTGAAGTTATAACATTTTTGAAAATTACATTTAAGTCTACTGACTTCATATTTAGTCCCTCTAAGCCAGAAAATTCCTTTAAGGGGAATGAAACATTTACTTATACATAATATAGATCCCTGAAATTACTCAAGAATTCTTATAGGAAAAAGGCCCAATTTATATTGAGAGTGGACAAAAAAGTTTAATTTTAAAATCTTTTTACTAAAGTATTAAAAATTCAATCTTGTTTTTAAACTACCAGGTCTACAACTAAGACTAAGAAAATAGCTCAACCTTGGTTCCAGATTAAACTTATCTTTTTAGGACCAACAAACATTCTCATAGCACCAAATATAGACATTCAGTAAAAAAGCAAGTCAGATTTAGATGGAAAAGTCTTCGTTGAGTAACTCCCAGCTGTCACTCAACACCACCCAAGGTGAGAAGCCCTTTTTCTTCTCTAGTTCAATTAATGGCTGCTACACTACTTTGGCAAGTGGGAATAATAAAAAAATAAAATTAGACGTCCCTACTTAATCTGCCAATATTGACCATAAGAACTTTTGAGCTGCTGGAAATCTTTACCTAGCAAAGTTTCAAATACTAAAATTAAAATTCATACTTATACAAAAGTGATTTAAGAGGCAAGTTTTAATATTTCATAATGGTACAGGAATCTTATTGAATAATATTTACCAAAAATGATTACAATTTCATTTTTATTTTTAAAAACCAGTTAAGAGGACGACAGAAAAACAACAGAAGACCAAGAATACTGAAAACACCCTTTCAACTTCATGTATATTACAATACTAGCAGTTTTTATTCTGTATTACTAATCACGTCTAAATTTTTAAAAAATGGAAGGATTTCACATTCTTGTAGGATATACAAACAGGGAGCAAACAGGAAGAAAGTAAATACAGATAGAAGCAACAAGTTTGAAAAGGGTCCTCAAACTTCAGATGGTATACTCCTGATTTCTTTTTAACTTTCAGGAAATTACAAGTGCTCCTGGGTATTTACCATCACACTTTTTACACTTGATTCCAAACTTAAGATTATTTTGCTATTCGAATCTGAAAAACTTAAGTTATTCAGAAATTAATCGATATTCCTCGGCGCTGTGGCCCAGAAGCTAGACTCTACTCAGTTCAGTGGCCTTTCCCGACTCGTGGTTGATTCCAGCTCCCACATTAGGGACCAGCCACCTTACGTAAGTATATTTCGTAAGGAGAAAGGCAGATAAGAAAATAGGGCGACAAGCCTTTCCCTTCACCAACAGCCGTCACATCCCCATCAGGAGCGTCCCTCGGGGGGCTTTCCCCCGCGAGCCGCAGCTGTTATGCAGTATGGGGGAGGGGGCGCGCCCTCAGTCAACTCTTCCTCTTCAGGCCGCCAACGCCGACCGCACCACAGACTACTCCGCCCCAGCCCTTTCCCCTCCCCCGCCCCCGCCTGGGTCTGAGCCAAACCCCACAGGAATGCAGCCCGGTCACATGCGCTGCGGCGACGGTGGACGTGCCTCTCCCCCCGCGCCCCAAGGAGACCCAGCGCCATCTTGCCCTGACGCAGTTCCTAAAGTCACAGGAGAATTTGTTTTCTCGTCCGCGCCAGCGCCCCAAAGTTTCGCAGAGGCCGAGCCGGGGCCCTCACCTCGCGCAGGGACAGGAGAAAATAGTCAAGGAAGAGCCTTTAGATTCCCCTCGCCACAGCTTGTGTTCCGAATCGGGCGCGGCAGCAACGAACACCATCGTCACTTCTCCCTCTCGGCCTTTGCAACAGCCTCCCCCGGCGGCTCTGGCCCCACCCGCTGCTGCAGCATGAGGTCACTGCTAGCCAATCAGGACGCGCTCGACAGAACACATCAGACACTGATTGGCTGCGTGGACCACCTCTGCCTCTCCCCACCCCGCTTACCGAGCGCTCCGGGTCGCTGTGGGGTTTGGCTCAGACCCAGCAAGACGACGGAAACCGCCATTTCGGGGAAAGACCCCGAAAACAAGAACCGCAATCACCGTGTCATTTTACTAGGGAAACCCTTTATTTTTTGGCCTTCCCTTTTGTTCTTAGATAACCGTCTGTCTGACCCTCCCCCGTTTAGTCAACTGCCATCTAAAAGAATTCCCGATCCCCTCCCTGCACGTTATCCCGCGGCGGGGAAATCGTTCCCCCGGGCCAAAGAAGTAGGAGGTAGCGACGGCAACTGCACCGACGGCAACGACAGCTTTTTACCCCGATACACGGTGGCAGGGAGGCGGCGCTGACGGTGGCTGTATTTTTCCAGCTGCTTCTCCCCCTGACCTCTTCCGTTTCTCGCTCCTCCATCGAGACGGCGCTGGACTCAACAGCTCCGCTTTTATCCGGTGCTCGGAGCCTGCGCACTGAAGCCGCCTCAGCCCCTAGTGGGCGTCGAGTGACACCCTAACCGAGTTCACCCCAATCCGGAGGCCAGACTGGGGAGGGGGGGGAGGAGGAAAGAATAGGACAGAGGTGGTTTTGGGAGTGGGAGAAAGTGCTTGCGGGGAGGGGGGGGGTTCTTTCCAAGGCCTACAATCATTATCTTTCCACCCAGTAGTGTCGCGCCCAAGCTTACCGATATCCAGACTTAAGGGCTACTCAGGGAAAGGGGATAAAAAACCAATCCCATCAAATACCGAAACTTTCCCAAACCTTAGGTGAATTGTTGAATGCATCTGTTGTGAAATAGACGGAGATTCTGTTGACTGCTCTGCCTCCAGTTGGCTGTCTTCGAGCCTCCGTGTAGAGGCAACGGCGGGCGGCAGCCCATAAGCAAAATGGCGGCGGGCAGCTTCGTCCCCTCCCCCTCTGCCCCTGCGGAGCGGGGCGGGCGGGCCCCGTGCACTTGCCGCCGCCGCGGCCGCCGCCGCCGCCGCGGCCGCCGCCGTCAGCCGCCATTTTCCCAGAGCGAGAGGCAGTGACACTGAGCGGGCGCAGGGGGCTGAGTCGGAGACGGTACCTGAGTTCGGGAGCAACAAATAGAGGGGGCATAGACACTCTAAGCAGCCTCGCCGTAGCCTCTGCGTTCCTGTTGACTGTCTCTGTGCCGCCTCCCCTACTCCTCGGTTGCTGGCGAAGAGGCTGAGCGCTGCTGTTTGGGGAGGGGGTGTGTGGAGCCGGGTCCTGTGTCTGCAGTGGCTGCTGTCGGGGGATCGTCTGACCGCGGAGGTGTGGAGAGACTCCTTGGGGGTCGAGCAAATAACGGGGTTCGGGTGTCTGGTGTGTGAACATCACAGGTCAGTGCCTGTCGTCTCCTTGGGAGTTCCTGGGGTTTGCGGGGTGGAGGGACGTGTGTTTCCAGGGGGAGGGGGCTTTCTCATCTTTATCCTTACGGTGTGGGGGAGTCGACGTTGACCCAGGTGTCTTGGCGGGGGCTAGACATTGCTTGTTTGATTCGAATGTATCCTTTTTCCTCCTTGTCCTTAGGAAGGGAGCATTATGGCGGGTTTTAGGGTTGGGGAAGGGGAAACTGGCAGTTAAACCCCCTTGAGAGTGGGAGTTAGGGAGGGGGCGCACTCGTCGCCGGCAGCGGGTTAGAGCCGCTTGGGGTAAGGAGGTAGGTTTGTGACTGTTAGTAGGGTTTGTGTCGAAGTGGTCCCAGGAGCTGCCAGCTCTCTCCCTTTCCTCTACCGCATCTTGTTCAGGTGCTGGGAACCCGTATAGGCCCCATTTTCTAATGCTGCTTCCATTTGTCGCCTGGCAGTCTCTGGTTTAATTTTCTCGTAAATACGAAGGGGGTGGAAAGAACGCCTTGGGTATATCCCTTTGTGGGAGAACGAGTCAGCTCCTCATCCTCTCCGGGAGAGGGTAAACCCGCCCCTGAGGTGGTCACCCCAGCACCCAGCCGTCTCAGTCTGCCCCCCACCCCCTCCCGGTTTGCATTATCGTCGCCCTTTACTGTAGCGGAGGCTTAGAAGCCACAATATGGCACATTTCAGGAAAGCTGATTTTGACCAAGGGATTGGCACAAACACTGTGGCAGCAGACACAGAAGAGAAACAAACGGTTCACTGTGTTAAACAGGGGAGGAGGAGAGAGCAAACAATCCGGAGGGCTCTCTTCCATCGGCCTTAGCTCCTTAGAGATGCATTCTTGCTGGACTGTGTTTTACGAACGATACAGTTTAAAGTCAAGGGGGAATCGCTAGAGTTAGCTTTAGAGTGAGCCCCGTTTTGCCCGTTTTCCCTCACCTTTTAGAGATGTGAATAACATAAGGTATTAGGAGTTCTGGAGACCTTGGAGAGAATTAAGTGAGGTGCATTCAGCTCTAGGCTGGAGACATCAATACCTAATTGGAAAACAGTCAGTTTTTTCCTTTAATCTCCTAGATGGCCAGTAAAAAGTGAAATTTCCCTCTTTTGTCCTTTACAGATTCTAAAAATGGCGGCCCCAGGCTGATGTTGTGGTAATCTAATCAGCTCGGGTCCTCCACACCCCTTGCAGTGCGTTTGTCTGCAGCATATTACAGGCTTATTATGTTTACATGAAAAGGCTGGGCCTTTTTTCACCTCCCCAAACCGTTTACAAAAATGTGTCGATTTTACTGCAAATTGCAATGCTGTGTTTTAGTTGATTAGTTTTATGGGTTTTTCCTGAGAGGCAAGTAAAATGACACCACGTTTCAAAAACTAAAAAGCACTCAGGTGTTTCTTTAGAAATTTCAGCAGTGAGGTCAGGTGCTCTTACATATAAAAAAATTATTAGGGGGCAAATAATAGTTTTTGTTTGATTTAATCCAAGCGTTTTTCATTCAATAAGCTAAAGTAAATTAAAATATTTAGTAAGTGTGCAAGTACAGCCTATTTTGTAAGAATCGATGTTTTAATCTACAGTAGAACGTTTCTCATTCAACTTTCGACCAATTTTGTGAATTTTGGTTTTTGTACTCTTTCAAATTAATTTTTAGGGAGCTGTACAAACAAGCCTAAACCTGTTACTTCACTGGGTGTGGAGATGCTTGTTCTTCTCTTATATTTTGCATCCATTTTCCCCATATATTTAAGCGTTGCTTAGGAATTTTGTAAGTTGATTGTTTATTTGATAAAGTAGAGCTCTGTGCTTTGCTGCCCAGTAATTGTCTTATAACATACTGTCACAATTATGTAAGTAAAAAAGTAAAGCTCTAGCTGTTGATATTGTTCCTTGCCAAACATGTCCATTTATTTACTCGCTATGGGATGTGAAATTTAGTCTGTTTTAGTGGGACTTTAAATAAAAGTCATGTCATAATAGGGCCTTAAATCTGGGCAGAAAATGAAAAGATGTTACTTAGCTTTAAAAGTGTGAATGATTAGAATTCATCTGTCTAGTGGGAGGGCGATCTTTTTTGGCCTGAAGTAAGCAGTGAGATATGAGTGGGTCATTAATGGTATTTAATGACCATTCTGATTGTGGAGCAACTGGAAGATGAGTGCCTTTCAATCCAGTACTACTTAAAGAGGTTGGAGAGGGTCCACTCTCTAATGATTCTTTTATTCCATTGTAAATTCTGCTCTAAAATATTTAGAGTGGGATAAGAGATTTATGAAGCTCTTGTGAGTTAGTCTGATAATTTCTAATTTACAAAATAGTAGAAATTACTAGCTTAGGGAGTTTCATCATGGAAGACTGCCTTGCTTAAAATCTTCGAAATGTTTTAAGATGAAATGTTGGTGGGTAGTGGGAGAGTTTGTGTAGGGATTTGGGGTCATTACTCGTTTGTATTATGTTCTGAGTGAGCATTTCATTCAGATCCTCAACTGCTGTGTAAAGATTGCGCACTTATAGACTTAAGTGATTAAGATCTGTGGGTTAAGATCAGAGGGTTGGTACTTTAAACTTATTACCTAATGTAGGAAATAAGTATACTCCTAGGAAAACTTGGTTTATGTAGTCATAGGAGGGAATGCTGTCTCTACCTGTGTTTTTGTTGATCTTGACCTTGATCAAGTCTAGACATATAAGGCATTTGGATTTATTTGGCTTCAAAGAAACAATACAAAGTTGGAAATTATGAGAAAAGATGCCTTCACTTGTATGAGATTTCTTCATACTGGCCTGTTTCATTGCTTTGGGGTTGGTTTCTTTTTCTTTCCTTTTGATATGTTTTTGGTCCCTATAAAATAAGTCTGGCTTTTTATTTGTTTGTTTGTATATTGCCCTTTATAAAAAAACATGGTTGTAAATGTTTGCTTTTGATTCTTGTGTACTCCAGTTGACTGTGTTTTGGATTGTCAAGGCAAATTTGTTAAAAGGTGAGGCATAATTTTTGGTCACAGAGTTTTGAAACATTTGGCCCTTGGGGCAAAGCTAATCAAATGGTCTTTGTTCTTAGGGTGGCTAAGTTTGAGGGATTAGTTGTGTATCTGTTTAAATGGATCTGTAGAAAATCATAACATAATTGGAGAGCAAATTTTATTTTTAGAGACTATGTTTTGATCATGTTTCTTTTTTGTTGTCAGGATAAGTTATAGGATCCCTTTGATATCAATTTAAGTTTAGAACCTTTACAGGACTTCTCATTTATCTTCAACTCTTTAGGTCTCTCTGATAACTCTTCTACAATTTTGCCTTGTCTGTTTTCCTCACAGCTTCCAGCCAGAGAATTTTTACCCTATATATCACAGTTAGCCCTAGGAATTCTTGACTCCAAAAATGAAAAAGNAATTAGCTAGAAGGTTTGATCCAGAGACTGTCCTCAGGCAGAATACATTATTGCTATATAATCCTAAGGAATGTAGGAACGCCTCCACTAAAGTGCAGGCGGCTGCAACCGGCTCACGAAGCCCAGGCGGCAGCAACCGGCTCACGAAGCGCAGGCAGCTGCGACCAGCGCACTAAGCATGGCCGAGAGGAGCTACCCCATGTCCGAGGTCAGGGGCAGCGGCCAAGAATGCCAGGCTGCGATGGCACAGGAAAGGCCGAGAGGAGCTACCCCGCGCCCGAGGTCGGGGGTGGGGGCCTGGAGGAGCAACCTAACGTCCAACGAGCTGTGGCTGCGCGGGCGCAGGAGGGCCTAGAGGAGCTATCCCACGTTGAAGGTTAGGAAGGGTGGCAGTGAGGAGATACCCTTCATTCAAGGTAAGGAGCAGTGGCTGCGCTTTGCTGGAATAGCCATGCAGAGATACCCCACGCCCAAGGTAAGAGGAACCCAAGTAAGATGGTAGGTGTTGCAAGAGGGCATCAGAGGGCAGACTCAATAAATCCAAATAAAGAAAAGACAGAATGGCTTCTATGAGGATAGAAATGTCCATTTTCACAGTTGCATTTCTCCAAACATTCTATTTTAGTAATTAATTGAGGAATAAGCTATGGCATTGCAGTGTTCTAGAACAAAATGAGTGAACATTCACAAGAGAAATTTATCTGAAGATTTAAATTACACTGCTGTTCCCATAGTCTACACCATTGTATCTCAACGTATATAGAATTGCCATAATAACACTAATCTTCTAGACAGTCTATACTTAAATAATTTCACTAATCTTACTAATTAGGCTGTGGACAGGAGGACAAGTATTAATATTAATTTGATTTTTGAGTTTGAGCTCTAAGATAATATACATGTATAAGAGCTGAGATTTATTAAGTCTCTGCATACACTGTCTCATTTAATAATCAGGATAATCCAGTGAGTCTATACTATTATCCCATTTTGATGAAAACAACTCAGATTTAGAAAAACTGAATATTATTTCCAAAGTGATGCAACTAGTAAAAGGAAAAGTTGGAATTCAGACCTAGTCTCACATTTGAACTTGTTGCTGTTTTCCACAATAGCTGAGAATTCCCTAGTAGGTTGATTTTGTTGTTTTTGTTTTTCAAATCACCTCATCAGTGCTCCACCACATAATTAAAATAAAAATAATCTTTTGCATGGCAATTTTAACTGAAATAATTTTTCTCTTTTTCAATGTTTTGTTAACTTGTTGCTGTTTTCCACAATAGCTGAGAATTCCCTAGTAGGTTGATTTTGTTGTTTTTGTTTTTCAAATCACCTCATCAGTGCTCCACCACATAATTAAAATAAAAATAATCTTTTGCATGGCAATTTTAACTGAAATAATTTTTCTCTTTTTCAATGTTTTGTATTAAAAAGCCCTCACCTCACTTCTATCCCCCCTTGCTTCTCTGCCCATCTCCTCTTGTAAGATTACAAGAAAAATCTATTCATAGATTATTCTTAGAACCAATGGTAGGTAAGCTCAAGATCTATTTTTATAACCAAATTATAGTACCAATGTTCATACTCCTTTTCTTTCATTAAAGACACTTTGTGTTTGCCAAGTGGATAGCCATATTTTCATCCAAGAGGTGAGCCTTGGAGACAAGGATTATTACTGTTGTCATTGCAGCGAGTAAGATTATCCTAATGAGACTGTTTGGAAAGTGAGGGACTATTGGTCTCTTATCTGCCTAGGAAAGAGTGTCAAATTGTTGAGTTCCTAAGATTTTCATTTCCAAAGTTAAATCTGAAAGAACTTGGTATGCATTTTTGTGTTGTTTTATTTCCTAAACAAGATTCAGTTCAGTTCAGCTCAGTCACTCAGTCATGTCCGACTCTTTGCGACCCCATGAATCACAGCATGCCAGGTCTCCCTGTCCATCACCAACTCCCGGAGTTCACTCAAACTCACATCCATCAAGTCAGTGATGCCATCCAGCCATCTCATCCTCTGTTGTCCCCTTCTCCTCCTGCCCCTAATCCCTCCCAGCATCAGGGTCTTTTCCAATGAGTCAACTCTTTGCATGAGGTGGCCAAAGTACTGGAGTTTCAGACTCAGCATCAGTCCTTCCAATGAACATCCAGGACTGGTCTCCTTTAGGATGGAGGGGTTGGATCTCCTTGCAGTCCAAGGGACTCGCAAGAGTCTTCTCCAACACCACAGTTCAAAAGCATCAATTCTTCAGTGCTCAGCTTTCTTCACAGTCCAACTCTCACATCCATACATGACCACTGGAAAAACCATAGCCTTGACTAGACATACCTTTGTTGGCAAAGTAATGTCTCTGCTTTTCAACACGCTATCTAGGTTGATCATAACTTTCCTTCCAAGGAGTAAGCGTCTTTTAATTTCATGGCTGCGATCACTATCTACAGTGATTTTCGAGCCCAAAAAAATAAAGTCTGACACTGTTTCCACTGTTTCCCCGTCTATTTGTCATGAAATGATGGGACCAGATGCCATGATCTTAGTTTTCTGAATGTTAAGCTTTAAGTCAACTCTTTCACTCTCCTCTTTTATTTTCATCAAGAGGCTTTTTAGTTCCTTTTCACTTAATTGTTCTTAAATGTTCTATTTGGGACAATTTTGATTAAATAGGAGAGAATCTAAAATAGAATCTATGTATCTTTTGGTATATATAACTGGAGAAGGAAATGGCAACCCACTCCGGTATTCTTGCCTGGAGAATACCATGGACAGAGGAACCTGGCAGACTACAATCCATGGGGTCGCAAGAGTAAGACACAGCTTAGCGACTAAACCACCACCACCACCATATGTAAAACTGAATAACTTGCTGTATACTTGAAACCAATACAACATTGTAAATTAACTATATTTTTTTAAAAAATGAGTATCTATTTGTGTCCCTTTTTTCAAACCAAGTAGCGTCTGATTAAAGTTAATCTAGAGGATATAACGGAGAAGGCAATGGCACCCCACTCCAGTACTCTTGCCTGGAAAATCCCATGGGTGGAGGAGCCTGATAGGCCGCAGTCCATGGGGTCGCTAAGAGTCGGATACAACTGAGCAACTTCACTTGCACTTTTCACTTTCATGCATTGGAGAAGGAAATGGCAACCCACTCCAGTGTTCTTGCCTGGAGAATCCCAGGGATGGGAGAGCCTGGTTGGCTGCCGTCTATGGGGTCGCACAGAGTCGGACACGACTGAAGTGACTAAGCAGCAGCAGCAGCAGTAGAGGATATAAAAGTCCATTATCATCATATTATGTGACCCAAAAATGAAACCCATAAGCATCAAACTAATGTTTGGGTTTAGTTCAGTCTGCAGATCATAGGGAGATTTTAGCTTTGCCATTTTTACAGCTGTGTTAATTCAGTGCTAAGATCATCAAAACTCTAGAGTGACTCTTGTGTTTATGTAGTAGCCAGATCTTTCCATGTTGTTGCAAGTACTGCAGTTACACAGACTTGATGGCCCAGTAGCAAACAGTCACCGCATGGCATTTAGACTCAGTCAACCAGTATCACGTGTGAAACATCCTGAATCCCAATACAGGAAACTTTTACTTTTCTGGAAAAGAGAAATCAAAACCAAATATGAGAAGGAAGCTAACTTTTCACTTGCTGTCCTTAAGTCTTTTTTATGATAAAAAATAACACAAGGTTTCCCCTCTTAACAAAGTGTTAAAGGTACAGTAGAGTATTGTGAACTACAAGCGCTGTGTGCAGACTTGTAGAATTTATCCATCTTGTTTGACTGCTATTTTTTTCCCCATTGAACTACCATCCCCTAGCTCTGGCAACTTTCATTCCATTTTCTACTTCTGAGTTGACTACTTTAAAGATGCCATAAAAGTGAAATCAAGAGTAGGTGTCCTTCTGTGAAAGGCTTATTTTCCTTAATGTCCTCAAGATGCATTCATATTATGTCATATGATATGATTTTCTTCTTTTTGAAGGATGACTATTATTCCTTTGTCTGGATATACCACATTGCTTTGTTCATCTGACATTTAGGTTATTTCTGCTTCATGACTGAGTGAATAATGTGGTGATCACATAGATCAATACAGACGTGAAAATATCTCCTTGAGATCCTGTTTTCTACTCTTTTGGATAAATTCCTGAAGGTGGGATTGCTGGATTATACAATCATTGTATTTTTAGTTTTTTGAAGAACTTGATATTTTTTTCTGTAACAGCCAACATTGCACAAGCATTCCAGTTTCTCCATCTCCTTGTCAATGCTTGTTATTTTTGATTTTTTTTCCTTAATGGAAATCCTAACAGGTGTGAGGTGATACCTCATTATGCTTTTGATTTGCATTTCTCTGATAATTAGTGATGTTGGTCATCTTTTTATAAATCTTTTATTTATATATCTTCTTGGAAGAAATGTCTGTTCAAGCCCCTTTTTCATTTTTAATTGAGTTATTTCACATTACTGTTTACCATCTGTTCATTTCATCTTAAGTGACTTTATCATTTCGTTTAATGCTGATCTAGAACCAGTGAACTTTCTCAGTTTGTGTTTATCTGTGAAAATCTGTATCTCATCTTATACTTGAAGAACACCTTTAATTCTTGATCATATACATAGTTAAAGCCTCTATGGTAATTTAAAAGAATAAGTTTATCTTTTCACTAGCAATGCATTGTCACAATAAAGTTCTTCTCTTTTTTACAATTTTCCTTAGTAATGATATACAATGTTGTTCTTTTTTCTAACATATTGGCTATTTCAAATACATTATTACTGTAGTGGTTATATCC
>SJYT01056746.1:6516-49762 GCA_006410635.1 Cephalophus harveyi
CTGGCGTGCTGCGATTCATGGGGTCGCAAAGAGTCGGACACGACTGAGCGACTGAACTGAACTGAATAAATGTGTTTTATGAATTGCTAACACCAGTGTGCATTTCTGATCCAGGTGGATAATCCTCCTACCCTAACATTAGCCATGCCCCAAAGAAGATGGAAAACCACCAGCATCAGTGGCTTTGAAGATGAAAGGCCTGGATTCTAAAATTGGCTTGTGATAGACAAACTTGGGCAAGAAACTCCCATGAATCTCAGTTTTTCCACCTGTAAAATGGAGTTGAGAATAGTGGCTGCCTACCCACCTCCTCAATCCCCCACCCTCACCAGGTGATTTGAAGGATCATTTCAGACAATTCATGTGAAACATGAAGCAGAGTCCTGGCACACAGTATGCACTCAGTTCAGTTCAGTTCAGTTCAGTCTCTCAGTCGTGTCTGACTCTTTGCGACCCCATGAACTGCAGCACTCCAGGTCTCCCTGTCCATCACCAACTCCCGGAGTTCACTCAAACTCACGTCCATCGAGTCGGTGATGCCATCCATGCCATCCAGCCATCTCATCCTCTGTTATCCCCTTCTCCTCCTGCCCCCAATCCCTCCCAGCATCAGAGTCTTTTCCAATGAGTCAACTCTTTGCATGAGGTGGCCAAAGTACTGGAGTTTCAGCTTCAGCATCATTCCTTCCAAAGAACACCCAGGTCTGATCTCCTTCAGAATGGACTGGTTGGATCTCCTTGCAGTCCAGGGGACTCTCAAGAGTCTTCTCCAACACCACAGTTCAAAAGCATCAATTCTTCGGTGCTCAGCTTTCTTCACAGTCCAACTCTCACATCCGTACATGACCACAGGAAAAACCATAGCCTTGACTAGATGGACCTTTGTTGGCAAAGTAATGTTTCTGGTTTTGAACATGCCATCTAGGTTGGTCATAACTTTCCTTCCAAGGAGTAAGCGTCTTTTAATTTTATGGCTGCAATCACCATCTGCAACGCTGTTAGCTATGATAGCAGGATCACTATAAACCTTTGTAGAATTGAGTCACGCAGACTGACAGGAGAGAAGCCAGAGGTTACAAAAATGACTGAACAAGGCATCTTGTGAAGCACTAAGACATTTGGCCTTCAGAGATTTTTCACCTGAAAAGTCACAGGTAGGTATTAGAGTCGAGGCACGTGTAAAGACAGCTGAGCAGAACAAGGAAAATCGTGGAGAAAAGAGGTAATCTCCAGAAACTAGAATTGAGAGTAGGGGCTGGGAGGCAGTGTAGCAGAGTAGAAATTCTTTGGAATTAGAAAGGTTGAAGTTCATTTACTAGTTCCGCCCTTTATGAATTTTATGGGATCAGTCACTGATGTATCATATACCTCTACACCTAGGTTCTCATTCATGAAGGTATTATTACTTGTTTTTTAGATTTGACCTGATGTCCTCATGGAACAGCACATCATGTGTCTAAGGGTAGCATGTGAAAGTATTTTACAGAGAGGAGCTACTGTTGTGACATTGCTACTCGGATAGAAGGTATCCAAAGTGACAGGGCAAGCTGGGAGAAAAGGTTTAGGGCACGCCTTCACAAAATAAATGTCTGTGAACAGTGACCGCAGACCAGGGCCAATCAGGGAGGAGGAGAGTGGGAATGATCAAAAACTTGGGGAGAAAATGTCTGGGACCCTTAGTGGGAAGGAAAACTGATCTGAGTCCTCAGACCATCACAAATGCCTTGAATAGCCTGATGAAGCATACCAGATACTAGAGACTGGGGCAGAGTGGTTTGCTGTCCAGCACACTCAATTCCCTTTCTTCCTGGCACATGGACAGACTACAGTGATCAGTATCCCCCTCTTGTAGTGGGGTGTGGTCAGGAGACAAATACTCCACTAACTGGAGAGTGCAGGCAGAATCGCCGTTGCTAGGCTTGGCCCAGGAAACTGCCTGAGTGGTCCTCTGCCCTCTCCTCATGCCTGGTTGTGGACATCCTTGGATTGCTCCATCAGCCTGGGCCCTTGAATGACCACAAATAGCCTCCTTCTATTTTACTCCTATATCTATGTCAACTGAACTATATGTGAATAGAAAATCAATGTGCATGAAGTTAAACCACCAAATGGAGGGATTATCATAACTGAATCAGCCTCCAATTCATAACTGAATTTTTCCCTAGTCTTTTCTGCCCCTGAAATTAAGTATGTAACCCAGCCTTTTCCCAATAGGAACATTTTACATTTTGACTCTATTTTTCCTTAAAATGTAAATAAGGCAAAATTGTTCTTGGTACTTAAATATAATTCTGTTGATGGACGTAACTTCATCTTCAAGGAAATTCTAAGTAAATTAACATGAAAGTCACTCTATGGGGGCTTATAAATTTTAGGATATTAAAGAACCAACCACAGTGATAAACGGGACAGTATGAGATGAATGAGGACTCTACATTCATCCAAACATCTCTAACTCAACTAAAACTCTGCACGGGAAGTAGGCCCCTGAAAAGCTAGAAAACAAAATTATGAATCAATTTTCTACTTATATAATATTATCAAATACATTTTAGGATGCTTTTTGAAAATTAAAATAATTTTATGATTTTTTTTCTCACCATAAAATAAATGCATCTTTTAAAAATCTTTGGAGAATCCCCAAGTTCAAAAAATGATATCAAGATCATCTTTAATGTCACCACCCAGAGGTAACTGTACTAGTAATAGACCATATGAGATTCTTATTCCCATCAACTCTCACTGACCTGGACAGCCTCATCACTCACTCTACTCTGCCAAAACGGTAAGAGAAAAAAATTGCATCCTCGTGTTCACTTTTATTTCTTTGACTATCTGTGAGTATATCAGTTATGTGTATTCCCTTTGGCTTATTATTGAGTTGGCTAAAGAGTTCATTCAAATTTTTTTGCCAACCCAATATATATCCTTTTGCACACTTTTTTTTTTCTTTTGACATGTTCATCTCTTATCGGTTTTTAAAAAAGTTCTAAATAGATATGAATTTAACTTTTTAAAATAGAAAATAAATTTGAATACTCTATTTTTCTAAATATATTTGAATATTTCAATGCTGTGAAATAGTTTTAGATAATCTTTCTTGATGGAGATTTCTTAGGCTTGGGAAAATGTTAATAGTTTTAATTTGCATAAGGATTAGAAACGTCACACATCTGGATCTTTTCCTACTAACATACAAGATCTCTTTTAACTTTTCAGTACAAAATTGTCCACAATTGACAAGGAAAAAGACCATAGATTCAAGCTTTTGTTAATTGACCAATGCTGTGGATATTAGATGTAACTTTTTTTTTCTCTTAGTACTTTCATATGATGTTCAAAAATTTTCAAGGAATCTGGTGATGACTAAAGCTGTCATTCTATCTCACTTGAAGATTTCTTGGTTTGGAACACAAGACCGAATAAAATCAAAATAATCATCACTTCTTTATTTTAATCTGTACTTCATAAATGTCAAATTGCTTTGAGTCCTGTTTTTACAGCTGATTTAATATCAGTCTTGTAAAACTGATAGTATATGTATCATTACTTTCTTATAGGTGAAACAGATCAAAGTTTTGAAACATTGCATGAATTTTCTAGAATTACGGTGAATAATAACTAATGGTATTTAAATTCAGTATGCTCCTGTTATGTAGTAAATTGAGTATAGCATGCTTTATCTCATTGAATCATAATAACCATGTCTTAGAGATGAGAAAAATAAAGCTCAGAGAGGTGAAATGACTCCCCCAAAGTCACACAGCAAGTGAATGATAGAGCTGTGACTTCAACTACGGCAGATTCTAGAACCTGGTCTCTTAAGTAGCGAGCACTGATTAACTCCGTTGGAAAAGTGGCAAATCAGTATTAACTACAGAAACAGAACCAAGGCCTAGGGATAAACTCCAAATATAAACTTCACACTTTGTTATTTGTCTATTCTTATCACAAGAGCATCTTAAAAGAGCTTCTTCAAGCAGTTTGAAGGCTAGGGTGGGGCTTGCTTATAACAGGGAGTCGATGAAAGAATGGCATGGTTCACCGGTCAGACTTTTCCCAATTATAAGCAATTTTAACATTCTCTCAAATCTATAATTATAGGATTATTACAAACTCAATATATAAGTTGCTCAATCTGAGGCCTGCATGTACAGAATTCTGAACAAAAGAAAAATTATATGTCTCAAAAATGTTAAAAACCCTCTTAATTTTTGTACAAGGTGATTCTCAAGCAGTGTAAAGGTGGTTCTTAGCAGAGAAGATTTTGGGAAAAAATATTCTGCACCAAAGTGTGTAGATGAAAACTGTCTGATCTTTTAAACTCTATTGCCTAAAATATCCATTTGTGTTATAAAACTAAACGCAGATATTACAGAGAAGTACTGGCAGGGAGCTTTGTCATATTTAATGAATTTTGAAAACACTGTTCCCACTCCAAACCAGTGATTGAATTCTCATCTTCCCACTCCCAAGCTTAGATGCTGGAGGTAGTATTTTTTTCTTTTCCTTTTTTCCCCTTCGAGAACACCACATTGCCTGATTGTCCTTCACTTAGACTCTCCTCTGATTGAGATGTAGACTGGCTAATACAGGCAAGCCTTTGCCAGAGGCAGTCAAATGGCCCAGACAGCCTCTCTTGGTGCCTTAATTTATTCTAAACTGGACCTGGAAGACAATTTAGAAGTAATTGAAATCCAACACCCCCTTTTTCTAAACAGATGAGGAAAACTATGGTCCACGGAGATTTAATAACTTGCCCAAATCACACATCTCATTGCCTTGAAGCTACGATTCCAACTTAGATCTTGATTTACTTTTCAACTTTCCCCCGACCCCAGCACTCAGACTGGCCAGCTTCTAGGCAATGTTTCTGTGTCATCAGCATCTGGAAAGAAGAGAAAGGGGCAGGTCCAGGAGTCAGGTCTTCTGAGGCTTAATGAAGCCGAGAGACAGTACCAAGTTGCTGATATCTTGTTCTGCAGTCACTCGTGTCACACATCACATTTGGTCTGCAGCTGCAGGTGTGAAGAAACTATAAATTTACCAGTTCCAGGGCAAACAAGTCTTAACCAGTGTAGAGAAAAGTCTCATGGTAAAACCCAAGCATGGTCTTCAGTGGAAAAGAATCCGCCTGTGAATGCAGGAGATACATGTTCGGTCCCTGGTTCAGGAAGATTCCCCTAGAGAAGGAAGTGGCAATCCACTCCAGTTTTCTTGCCTGGGAAACCCCATGGACAAAGAAACCTGGTGGGCTACAGTCCATGGGGTCGCAAAAGAGTCGGACATGATTTACCGACTAAAAAGCAACAAGCAGCCAAGCACACCCCCAAGTAACCAACAAAAGTCAGCTCTAGCAGAGCGCCATCCACAGGGCACCCCAGAGTCTCTGAGATCTTGCACCCCAAAAGAGCATACATAGGGCTGGGTTGAGGAGTGATTTCTGGGCATCTTTCTTAAACAGCAGAATTAGAAGCAATTGGAAACAGAGTAGGGGAAGGGACCAAGCTTTTGCTGTATTTTTTTTTTTTTTTTTTTTCTCTTTTCAAGGGGTCAAAAGCCAACAATCTGACACTTATAAAAGTGTCAGCCCAAAGGGAGAAGTCTCCTTGGAAGACAGGATCGCTCACCCGGCGTGTATCAGAAACTGAGATTCATCACCACGTTTTCTTTCTCTTCTTTCCAACAGCCTCTGTTGCTCGTGGCAGATTTAATGGTGTGATTTACAGCACTGAGAGACCTTTGTCAGGGCCAGTAAAATGACAAACAATGAATATATGGAGCAGTATGTTAACAGCCCACCACACAATACCTTGTCAGTTACAGCTTGATAGTGATACATTTTAATTTTGTCTTTCATAAAAATCTTGGCATGTATGCCTCATTTGAACACAGGCTTCCAAGTCAAGTGTGTCATCCAAGCAAGCAGTTTATCACCCTCTATATTTTCTGTCCTTTTCATTTAATGTCATTCCTATGGCAACAGACATCGCCCTGGAAATCATTTTCAAAACAGCTTATTTGTTGAAAGGGACTGGGTGAGGTTAAAATATGTGTTTGGCTGGGAAGAATGTCAGAGTGTGAATATGGCTTAGTTACATTAATCATATTCTTTGAGGACTTTGTGTAATCAGATACTTGAAGGAGGCGTATTGTGGGGTGGGATTTGACATCTCCACCCCACCCCCAGCTTTTTATGGGTTCACATTTCATAAGGATAAAAATAAGAGAAGCAAATTTGCAGTGCACTTCATGGGAAGGCATATTCACGTGTTTCTAATACGGCCCAGTATATCCTTTTGTGGAGTTGGGTGGACGGGTGGATTGTAACCCTAATGTAAGGGTTACTCTGAAGCTGATTATAGAAAACCAGATTTATTCATTCAGCATTTATTCAGTGCTTCTTTATTGAGCATCTATTATGAAATAGGCATTGTGCTGAGAATGTGGGTGAATAAAATAAACTGAGTTTCTGCTCCCATGGAGGGAGGAGGGTTAGAGTTTAGACTCTAGTGGGGAAAACAGATTGTCCAAGTTGAGTTGTCTAGTAATAAGGTCTGAGACGAAGATTCTTCAGTTCAGTCCAGTCACTCAGTTGTGTCTGACTCTTTGCTACCCCATGAATCGCAGCACGCCAGGCCTCCCTGTCCATCACCAACTCCTGGAGTTCACTCAGACTCACATCCGAGTCAGTGATGCCATCCAGCCATCTCATCCTCTGTCGTCCCCTTCTCCTCCTGCCCCCAATCCCTCCCAGCATCAGAGTCTTTTCCAATGAGTCAACTCTTCGCATGAGATGGCTGAAGTATTAGAGTTTCAGCTTTAGCATCAGTCCTTCCAATGAACACCCAGGACTGATCTCCTTTAGAATGGACTGGTTGGATCTCCTTGCAGTCCAAGGGACTCTCAAGAGTCTTCTCCAACACCACAGTTCAAAAGCATCAATTCTTTGGTGCTCAACTTTCTTCACAGTCCAACTCTAACATCCATACATGACCACTGGAAAAACCAAGACTTGACTAGATGGACCTTTGTTGGCAAAGTAATGTCTCTGCTTTTTAATATGCTATCTAGGTTGGTCATAACTTTCCTTCCAAGGAGTAAGCATCTTTTAATTTCATGGCTGCAGTCACCATCTGTAGTGATTTTGGAGCCCCCCAAAACAGAGTCTGATGCGGTTTCCACTGTTTCCTCATCTATTTCCCATGAAGTGATGGGACCGGATGCCATGATCTTCGTTTTCTGAATGTTGAGCTTTAAGCCAACTTTTTCACTCTCCACTTTCACTTTCATCAAGAGGCATTTTAGTTCCTCTTCACTTTCTGCCATAAGGGTGGTGTCATCTGCATATCTGAGGTTATTGATATTTCTCCCAGCAATTTTGATCCAGCTTGTGCTTCTTCCAGCCCAGTGTTCCTCATGATTTACTCTGCATAGAAGTTAAATAGCAGTGTGACAATATACAGCCTTGATGTACTCCTTTTCCTATTTGGAACCAGTCTGTTGTTCCATGTCCAGTTCTAACTGTTGCTTCTCGACTTGCATATAGGTTTCTCAAGAGGCAGGTCAGGTGGTCTGGTATTCCCATCTCTTTCAGAATTTTCCACAGTTTATTGTGATCCACACAGTCAAAGGCTTTGGCATAGTCAATAAAGCAGAAGTAGATGTTTTTCTGGAACTCTCTTGCTTTTTCGATGATGCAGCGGATGTTGGCAATTTGATCTCTGGTTCCTCTGCCTTTTCTAAAACCAGCTTGAACATCTGAAAGTTCATGGTCACGTATTGCTAAAGCCTGGCTTGGAAAATTTTGAGCATTACTTTACTAGCATGTGAGATGAGTGCAGTTGTGCTCTATGCTAGTTAGTACAGTTCAGTTCAGTTCAGTAGTCTGATATTCCCATCTCTTTCAGAATTTTCCACAGTTTATTGTGATCCACACAGTCAAAGGCTTTGGCATAGTCAATAAAGCAGAAGTAGATGTTTTTCTGGAACTCTCTTGCTTTTTCCATGATCCATTGGATATTGGCAATTTGATCTCTGGTTCCTCTGCCTTTTCTAAAACCAACTTGAATATCTGGAAGTTCATAGTTCACATATTGCTGAAGCCTGGCTTGGAGAATTTTGAGCATTACTTTACTAGTGTGTGAGATGAGTGCAAATGTGTGGTAGTTTGAGCATTCTTTGGCATTGCCTTTCTTTGGGATTGGAATGAAAAGTGACCTTTTCCAGTCCTGTGGCCACTGCTGAGTTTTCCAAATTTGTTGGCATATTGAGTGCAGCACTTTCACAGCATCATCGTTCAGGATTTGAAATAGCTCAACTGGAATTCCATCACCTCCACTAACTTTGTTCGTGTGACGCTTTCTAAGGCCCATTTGACTTCACATTCCAGGATGTCTGGCTCTAGGTGAGTGATCACACCATCGTGATTATCTGGGTCATGAAGATCATTTTTGTACAGTTCTTCTGTGTATTCTTGCCACCTCTTCTTAATATCTTCTGCTTCTGTTAGGTCCATACCATTTCTGTCCTTTATTGAGCCCATCTTTGCATGAAATATTCCCTTGGTATCTCTAATTTTCTTGAAGAGATCTCTAGTCTTCCCCATTCTCTTATTTTCCTCTATTTCCTTGCATTGGTCATTGAGGAAGGCTTTCTTATCTCTCCTTGCTATTCTTTGTATCTTTGCATTCAAATAGGAATATCTTTCCTTTTCTCCTTTGCTTTTCGCCTCTCTTCTTTTCACAGCTATCTGTAAGGCCTCCTCACACAGCCATTTTGCTTTTTTGCATTTCTTTTCCATGGGATGGTCTTGATCCCTGTCTCCTCTACAATGTCATGAACCTCTGTCCATAGTTCATCAGGTACTCTGTCTATCAGATCTAGTCCCTTAAATCTATTTCTCACTTCCACTGTATAAGCATACAGGATTTGATATAGGTCATATCTGAATGGTATAGTGGTTTTCCCTACTTTCTTCAATTTGAGTCTGAATTTGGCAATAAGGAATTTATAATCTCAGCCACAGTCAGGTCCCAGTCTTGTTTTTGCTGACTGTATAGACCTTCTCCCTCTTTGGCTGCAAAGAATATAATGAATCTGATATTGGTGTTGACCATCTGGTGATGTCCATGTGCAGAGTCTTCTCTTGTGTTGTTGGAAGCGGGTGTTTGCTGTGACCAGAGCGTTCTCTTGGCAAAACTCTATTAGCCTTTGCCCTGCTTCATTCCTCATTTCAAGGCCAAATTTGCCTGTTACTCCAGGTGTTTCTTGACTTCCTACTTTTGCATTCCAGTCCCCTATAATGAAAAGGACATCTTTTTTGGGTGTTAGTTCTAAAAGGTCTTGTAGGTCTTCATAGAACCGTTCAACTTCAGCTTCTTCAGTGTTACTGGTTGGGGCATAGGCTTGCATCACTGTGGTATTGAAAGGTTTGCCTTGGAAATGAACAGAGATCATTTTGTTTTTGAGATTGCATCCAAGTATTGCATTTCGGACTCTTTTGTTGACTATGATGGCTATTCCATTTCTTCTAAGGGATTCCTGCCCACAGTAGTAGATATAATGGTCATCTGAGTTAAATTCACCCATTCAAGTCCATTTTAGTTTGCTGATTCCTAGAATGTCGATGTTCACTCTTGCCGTGTCCTGTTTGACCACTTCCAATTTGCCTTGATTCATGGACCTGACATTCCTGGTTCCTATGCAATATTTCTCTTTACAGTATCGGACCTTGCTTCTATCACCAGTCACATCCACAACTGGGTATTGTTTTTGCTTTGGCTCCATCCCTTCATTCTTTCTGGAATTATTTCTCCACTGATCTCCTGTAGTATATGTGCAGCTACCGACCTGGGGATTTCCTCTTTCAGTATCCTATCATTTTGTCTTTTCATGCTGTCCATGGAGTTCCCAAGGCAAGAATACTGAAGTGGTTTGCCATTCCCTTCTCCAGTGGACCACATTCTGTCAGACCTCTCCACCATGACCCGTCTGTCTTGGGTGGCCCCATATGGCTTGGCTTAGTTTCATTGAGTTAGACAATGAAACACAGGCTAGTTTTCTGTGAGTATGGTTTCAATGTGTCTGCCCTCTGATGCCCTCTCGCAACACCTTCTGTCTTACTTGGATTTCTCTTACTTTGGATGTGGGGTATCTCTTCACGGCTGCTCCAGCAAAGCGCAGCCACTGTTCCTTACCTTGGACGAGGTCGCCTCTTCTAACCTTGAAGGTGGAGTAGCTCCTCTTTGCCCTCCTGCACCCATGCAGCCACCGCCCCTTGGATGTGGGGTAGCTCAGTCTCACCCGCCACCCCTCATGTTGGGCTGGGGTAGCCCCTCTTGGTGACACTTCTGTGCAGTCCATCGCAGCCGGCATGCTTTTTAACTAGTGTGCTAGTGTGAACTAAGTCACACTAGTTAAACCTAAATTAGTTAACATACATCAACATCAAATAAAATAGACTCCCACCAAATACCCTTGAATTAGTGAATAATACATCCACAAGTCTGACCAATCTATGGTCTTAGAAATCAGGATTATGGTTACCCTTCAGGGAGAGGTGGGAGTGAATTGTCCTACAGGCCATTTCTGAAGTGAGATTAAAGTTTTGTTACTTGACCTGAGTGCTAATTATGTGGGTGCATTTTGCCAAAATTCTTCCTGCTATAGAGTTGTGATTCATGCAGTTTTGTATACTTCCATTAAAAGTTTACTTAAAAATTAGTATATGCACAGCTGTCTACAAAAGCTCTTACATATTTAGCTTTTGAAAACAGCAGTGATGAATGCTGTAAGATCTACACTTAAAAGTCTGGAAATGCTCATCATTCTCTTAACCTGGTGAACCAGAATTACTCATTGCCTTGTATTGACTCCCCAGCATCTGCTTCTGTAAATGGAACTAATTTTTTTTTTCTTTAGACATTCCTGTTTATTCTTATGGCTGGATTTGCAATCGTGGTCAGTGGCCAAGAGTGTCAGTGTAGCATTTATCAGTGTGGCTAAGTATTAGTATAGCATGTAACATACAGAGCATGTATCAGTGGTAGCCAGTCAAGAGGAGCAAAGTCAGGCGCTATTGACTAAACTGCGTTTTACATCTTTTGCTTTCACGAGTTAAATTTGGTTTTTGCCCAACAAATGGTTCAGTTTTTGAGTGGGAGTTTCAATTTTGAATGAGATGTCTCCAACTAGTTAGAAGCTATTAGTTGCTAAGATAGGATGGTCACAATAGTATTAACCCAGCAGATAGACAAAAAACAAACACACATGGTTATCATTACTCCAGTCATCCAACAGATGGAGTTGCCCATTCCAGAGTATATATTAAGGGCCTTGGATACAGACAGAAAAAGCGTCTGCTTAAATTAATTCATGAAGTGATACTTCTGGGCCACCAACCCAGATAATATCTCTTCAGAACAGAAAATTAATCTGTACTTTCCAACTGTTCACATTATTGCAGTGTGAAACCATCATATTGGTTACAAAATACAGATGAAAGCCAGTGATGGCCATGCTTCAATCCACCATATTCGTAATTTTGAATATTTGTGTTTGATCACTCAATTGCCCTCAGGCATAAGAAAGCTATTTTAATCCTATGGGTATTTGATAAACAGACTGAGAAGTTTGGCTCTGGGTATAAAGTCTGGCTTCTTAGCCTGTTTTCAGAGCATTTATGGTGTCACAATATCCCAGTCTTGAAGCAGATATAAAAGAAGGTGTGAAATATAAAGATGTAAAAGACAATGTAAAAGAAAAAACATTTTTAATGTCAAGGAAGTTAGGAGCCTGTCATCCTACTCATCTCTTCCATGTAGCCCTGTTGTTCATCCTGTTTACTTTTTAAATGTCAATAATGCCTAGTTTGTCAGACATGCTTTATGTAGATTATTCAGTTCTGGCTGGTTTACACATTTGGGCATGGATGCAGTGAGTGCTAAAAGCATGAATTTAGTGAGGGTAAAGTGAAAGGGATAATGTTACTTATGAATAAATTAATACACCCATGGAACTTCACCCAGCCATAATGGAAACACAACTCTAGAACATCATTAAAAATTTAGTGTAATAAATAAACCCTGAGCATTATGAGTTAGTTTGTATTATACAATTAAATGAAATATACTCTATTTTGGTAATAATATAAATATATGTGTATCCATAAATGCATTTTCAATATTTCAGTCATGATTATATATCATATTATTATTAATATTACCATTTTAAAGTAATTCCCAAAGGAGAAAATGAAAAGTAATACAAGATCAGAATTCATTGCTATTTTCCAATCATTGGCAAAGGAAAAAAGAATGATTCAAATCACTAGCTTTAGTAAATACATTACTTGTCCTGTTTTACTGGCTTCAAATTCTCTGTACATTTCCCAGCAATATATTTTGATTAAATATGACCTATTCCCTAGAATTTACAGAAGATTATGTACCAATCACAGTTATTCTTAACATATCATGTGCCAATATGCTTTTGATTTTTGAGTCATGAATAACAACCATATCATATTCTTTTGATGAAAATAAAGTAGTATTTAAAAACTAGGTATGCATTTTAATACATGTAATATTTTACATCTTAATATCAAGTTTTCATTCAAATTAAACTCTAGCTAATGTAGAAAAAAGTATATATATGCACCAACAATGGATGCTGTGAATAAATTTGGATTATTCTTTGTCTGGGGTTATGTCAATTTTGTTTGGCGTATTGTTTAAGGTAGGCAAGTGTGAATTAGACAAAGCCCTATTTTGTCATGTGGGCAGTTAAGACCTGGGTTGAACATTGTAAAATGCTGTATGTTAGGTCAATCAGTACTAGGGAAGCAGAACGAATACTAGTGAATAGTAACCATTTTGGCTGAATTCTCTGGATCAACATCAGTTGCCCATGTAGAAATATGCTCATGGTGTCATTAATCTCAGGAGCCAAGACATTAAATATTTATTGAAGGCATCGCTGTTGCTGCCAGTATCCCATAAACTTTGTATGAAAGTTTCCAGAGGCACCTAATTACACCTTACTGTCCTAGTAATTCACTATCTCACCGAATACTTGATTTCCACTGAGTAAACACTGTCAGTACTGACTGAAGCATTATCTACACACACTGAAGTCTTACATCATGAATTTTTAGACCTGAGGTATCCTAGGGGATGCTTTGACAGTAAATTCAAAAAAGCCCTATTAATTATACATAACAATTCAACATATAACATAATTGGTTCTGGAATTAGCATATGAATTTCTCTTTGAGAAGAGACTAGTGCTTGCTACTTGTCAATTGTCATAAGGAGCAGGTAAATAAATTATTTCACAGACTATTTATGAGGAATCTAAAGCATTACTATGAATAAAACTAGTGGAGGTGATGGAATTCCAGTTGAGCTGATTCAAATCCTGAAAGATGATGCTGTGAAAGTGCTGCACTCAATATGCCAACAAATTTGGAAAACTCAGCAGTGGCCACAGGACTGGAAAAGGTCAGTTTTCATTCCAATTCCAAAGAAAGGCAATGCCAAAGAATGCTCAAACTACTGCACAATTGCACTCATCTCACATGCTAGCAAAGTAATGCTCAAAATTCTCCAAGCCAGGCTTCAGCAATATGTTAGTGTCAGACTTTATTTTTTGGGGCTCCAAAATCACTGCAGATGGTGACTGCAGCCATGAAATTAAATGACGCTTACTCCTTGGAAGGAAAGTGTGACCAATCTAGTTAGCATATTCAAAAGCAGAGACATTACTTTGCCGACTAAGGTCCGTCTAGTCAAGGCTATGGTTTTTTGAGTGGTCATGTATGGATGTGAGAGTTGGACTGTGAAGAAAGCTGAGCACCGAAGAATTGATGCTTTTGAACTGTGGTGTTGGAGAAGACTCTTGAGAGTCCCTTGGTCTGCAAGCAGATCCAACCAGTCCATTCTAAAGGAGATCAGTCCTGGGTGTTCTTTGGAAAGAATGATGCTGAAGCTGAAACTGCAGTACTTTGGCCACCTCATGCGAAGAGTTGACTCACTGGAAAAGATCCTGACGCTGGGAGGGATTGGGGGCAGGAAGAGAAGGGGATGACAGAGGGTGAGATGGCTGGATGGCATCACTGACTCGATGGACGTAAGTTTGAGTGAACTCCGGAAGTTGGTGTGGACAGGGAGGCCTGGCGTGCTGCAATTCATGGGGTCGCAAAGAGTGAGACATGACTGAGTGACTGAACTGAACTGTACTGAAATGTATTATCATATAGTTGTATATCAATAGTAATGAAAAAGCATATTTGTTTCTCTTTAAATAACTATCACTCTTTTAATTTATGCATTTCACTTGCACTTCACTTTTCTCATTTGTTAAAAAAACCAATCATTTGACTAGCAGATTCAAAATATCTTTCCTATTAGAACCCTTAAAATCATGCCACAAAAACATTTATTTCCTTCTTGATTCCTCTATTTTTATGCTGTTATTGATGCATTAAAATGACAATCTTATCTTAGATTTTTATTTATTGAGTAAAGAAATAAGTGTATGGAAAGTTACCAAATAAATGATATTCTCACACTTTGGAAGCCTGCCAAGCATGCTTTTAATTCAAACTATATTCAGAATGTGTAGGACCCTAGTACTATATTTATGTCATAGGAAAATGACCTCTTCCTGATTTGTTCCATGCCCTGTAAATCTGAGAAATGTTGAAACTTCATTTTCTTCCTTCATGTGAGTTTCCCAGAGTCGTGGGTCATATGTGTGTGTATGTGTGTGTGGTTATATATCTATATCTATCTATCTATCAATATCTATCAAGAGAAAAGAAGACTCAACACTAACCATGATAGGAAAGGGAATGTGCAGAAAAATAGAAACAAACATTAGTAGATAAAAAATTTATTTGAGTAGGGGTTAGAGGCCTGGAGCTTGTCCCAGCATCATTGTGGACAAGCTTTTTGAACTCCAAAAAACCATCCTTATATGTTTACATTTTTCTTACATGTAAGATGATAATATACTCTTTATCTGAGGCTGCAGATTCTGTTTCCCAAATGTCCTCATTAGGTTCTCTCAGAAATCACTACTTTTTAATGAAAAATTATTCTTATTCCTCTAAATTCATTATAAACCTTTTGGTTAGGAATGCAATGAGGCAAAGCCTACAAGTGTTAAAAAAAAAAAAAAACTATCAATGATGAGTTGGGTTCTGATATCATGTTGGGATAAAACATAATGGATTATCATCATTGAAACATCCTCAGGTATTTTTCCATTTCTAATTTTTATAGAATTAATGCTTCTTTCTGATGTAAGTCATACACATTTGCATGTTACTACCGTTAGTTTTGGTGTTAGTCATAGTTCATACAGACTAAAAGTATTTCACTTAACTGCATTGTATCATGTCCCCATATTTTACATTGTGGAAATTGTGACCCCACTTACTGTGTTATCATAGAGATATAAAGTATTTGCTTAAATAATAAATAATTTTAATTGATTAACTCAAAAAATGAGTAAAACCTTGCTTGTGAAACTCAGAGGTGTTACACTTAGCATAAAATTTAGCTTTAAATTCATTTTATATGTCTTTTAGTGTTTGTGGTGGTGAAATGCACACTTCCTACATTTCGTGAAAGATAAAAATGCCAAATAGGGAAAACTTTTGCTTACAATTTGTATCTAAATAGGAAGAGTGAAATGGGACAGTGGCCAGAGTGGACTCTGGGAGCATACTTTCTGAGCTTAGCTCTTGCAAAGACCTCTCACCATTCTCAGATACTTTTCTCATCTTCATGTTTGCGTGAGGTAATTCATAGGAAGCACATCTAACACTGTGAATAGTCAACACAGGTTGCTTCAATGGTTCACACAGATTGCCCTGGGAGTCTGTGGCTGTCCATGAGATTTCTCTAGGCTTCTGTAAAATCTAAAGTATATTCATAAAAATATAAGGATATTGTTTACCTTTTTCACTCTTTTCGTTAAGCTTTTCACTCTCTTTCTTAAACTCTGGGGAGTTTTTCACAGATTATTTGAACTGTGAAATTATGAATATGGAAAATATGGAAACATATAAAAATTGAATATGAAAACAGTTATAAGAATTTGGCTTTCTTCAATTTTAGCCAAATAAGATTTGCATAATGTAAAATAGTGCCTCTCTATAAGTATTTTTGTTTTGGAAAATGCAACCTCTATAACTACCCTCTAGCCATTGCAGCTTTGTTATTTTTTTTCCTGGACTTTTGATCTTTGTGCTTATTGTTACTTGTGTCTGGAATATTCTGTCCAACTCTCTACTTGACATTTATGTCTCCACTTGAATGCCACTTCCTCAGAAAAGTTTCCCCAGATCTTCAACTTGAAGAAACCCTTGATCTTTTCGTACAGTGAGAAAGACATACTCTAATTTTCGACTTGTCTTATTTTCTTTGTAGCATTTAACATTTCTTTTTTTTTTTTTACAGTAGTTCCATGCTATCCTTTTTTTTTTTTTTTTTTTTTTTATTTTACTGTACAATACCGTATTGGTTTTGCCATACATTGACATGAATCCACCATGGGTGTATGTGAGATCCCAATCCTGAATCCCCCTCCCACACCCCACCCCATTTCCTCTCTCTGGATCATCCCCGTGTACCAGCCCTGAGCATCCTGTATCCTGTATCGAACATAGGCTGGTGCTTCATTCTTACATGATAGTATACATGTTTCAATGCCATTCTCCCAAATCATCCCACCCTCTCCCTCTCAACATTTCTTGAAATTATATTGCCCATTTTGTTTCACTCTTTTATTATCTATAATCAATAAAGCTCAAAAATATTTATGTTAAAATAGAGAAATCAAATACAAAATGTCATGTACTTTGTCATGTCATTTATAAAAACTTCTAGAAATGTCAAATGTGTAGTGAAATCATTTCCTGTGTCTGGAAATGGGGAGAGAAATTTACTACAGAGGGGCTCAATGGGCCTTTTAGAGTGAGGAGATTCTTTTAAACCTATAGCCTAAGATAATTTCTCAGAAATAAAGACAAGAGTGTGTATGCTAAAAGGGCAAAATATGCACTTGGAAAAAATGCACCTGGAAGCATTAATTCCAAGACTAATCTTAGTAAAATTAATAGATTTTAAAATATGTAGCAGAAATAAGTATTCTTTAGGCTTCAAGACATCCATGAAGTCATTTCAAAGGGACAGAAAGTCACATTGGTATTATTTTGAGAGTAACTTACAAAGAAAGAACACAGAAGACAAACATTTTGAGGAACTCTAGAAAAGAATGCAGTGCTAAGACTTCATGTCCATCCAAGGGGTCATGTAACTATCAATATACATACATCAGTTGTAAACACTCAAATTTGAAGAAAATGCCCAGCATCACAAGCCTTTTGTGAGAAAACTACCATGGGATGATAATGAAGGAATCAATGCTTGGGGAAGCTGGCAAAGGACTGGTTATCTTATTCAGTTCAGTTCAGTCGCTCAGTCATATCCGACTCCTTGCTACCCCATGGACTGCACCATGCCAGGCCTCCTTGTCTAACACCAACTCCCAGAGTTTACTCAAACTCATGTCCATTGAGTCGGTGATGCCATCCAACCATCTCCTCCTCTGTCATCCCCTTCTCCTCCTGCCTTCAATCTTTCCCAGCATCAGGATCTTTTCAAATGAATCAGTTCTTTGCATCAGGCAGACAAAGCATTGGAGTTTCAGCTTCAGCATCAGTCCTTCCAATGAATATTCAGGACTGATTTCCTTTAGGATTGACTGGTTGGATCTCCTTGCAGTCCAAGGGACTCTCAAGAGTCTTCTCCAACACCACAGTTCAAAAGCATCAGTTCTTAGGTGCTCAGCTTTCTTTATAGTCCAACTCTCACATCCATATACGACTACTGGAAAAACCATAGCTTTGACTAGACAGACCTTTGTTGGCAAAGTAATGTCTCTGCTTTTTAATATGCTGTCTAGGTTGGTCATAACTTTTCTTCTGAAGAGTAAGCTTCTTTTAATTTCATGGCTGCAGTCACCATCTGCAGTGATTTTGGAGCCTCCAAAAATAAACTCTGTCACTGTTTTCATTGTTTCCCCATATATTTGCCATGAAGTGATGGGACCAGATGCCATGATCTTCGTTTTCTGAATGTTGAGCTTTAAGCCAACTTTTCACTCTCCTCTTTCACTTTCATCAAGAGGCTGTTTAGTTCTTCTTCACTTTCTGCCATAAGTTTGGTATCATCTGCATATCTGAGGTTACTGATATTTCTCCTGGCAATCTTGATTCCAGCTTGTGCTTCTCCAGCCCAGCATATTTTATGATGTACTCTGCATATAAGTTAAATAAGCAGGTTGACAATATACGGGCTTGATGTACTCCTTTCCCTATTTGGAACCAGTCTGTTGTTCCATGTCCAGTTCTAACTGTTACTTCCTGACCTGCATACAGATTTCTCAAGAGGCAGGTCAGGTGGCCTGGTTTTCCCATCTCTTTCTTATCATCTGCATATCTGAGGTTACTGATATTTCTCCTGGCAATCTTGATTCCAGCTTGTGCTTCTCCAGCCCAGCATATTTTATGATGTACTCTGCATATAAGTTAAATAAGCAGGTTGACAATATACGGGCTTGATGTACTCCTTTCCCTATTTGGAACCAGTCTGTTGTTCCATGTCCAGTTCTAACTGTTACTTCCTGACCTGCATACAGATTTCTCAAGAGGCAGGTCAGGTGGCCTGGTTTTCCCATCTCTTTCAGAATTTTCCACAGTTTGTTGTGATCCACACAGTAAAAGGCTTTGGCATAGTCAATAAAGCAGAAATAGATATTTTTCTGAAACTCTTTTGCTTTTTTTGATGATCCAACGGATGTCGGCAATTTGATCTCTGGTTCCTCTGCCTTTTCTAAATCCAGCTTGAATATCTGGAAGTTCACAGTTCACATACTCTTGAAGCCTGACTTGGAGAATTTTGAGCAGTACTTTGCTGCCGTGTGAGATGAGTGCAAACGTGTGGTAGTTTGAGCATTCTTTGACATTGCCTTTCTTTGAGATTGGGACTAAAACTGACCTTTTCCAGTCCTGCTGGGACACTGCTGAGTTTTCCAAATTTGCTGACAGATTGAGTGCAGCACTTTCACAGCATCATCTTTTAGGATTTGAAATAGCTCAACTGGAATTCCATCACCTCCACTAGCCTTGTTTGCAGTGATGCTTCCTAAGGCCCACTTGACTTCGTGTTCCAAGATGTCTGGCACTAGGTGAGTGATCACATCATCTTGATTATCTGGGTCATGAAGATCTTTTTTGTTTAGTTCTTCTTTGTATTCTTACCACCTCTTCTTAATATCTTCTGCTTCTGTTAGGTCCATACCATTTCTGTCCTTTATTGTACCCATCTTTGTATGAAATGTTCCCTTGGTATCTCTAATTTTCTTGAAGAGATCTCTAGTTTTTCCCATTCTATTGTTTTCCTCTATTTCTTTGTACTGATCACTGAGGAAGGCTTTCTTATCTCTCCTTGCTGTTCTTTGGAACTCAGCATTCAAATGGATATATTTTTCCTTTTCTCCTTTACTTTTCACTTCTTTTCTTTTCACAGCTATTTGTAAAGCCTCCTCAGACAACCATTTTGCCTTTTTTGCATTTATTTTTCTTGGAGATAGTCTTGATTCCTGTCTCCTGTACAGTGTGATGAACCTCTGTACCTAGTTCTTCAGACACTCTATCAGATCTAATCCCTTGAATCTATTTGTCACTTCCACTGTATCAGTTCAGTTCAGTTCAGTCTCTCAATCATGTCCAACTCTTTGCGACCCCATGAATCGCAGCATGCCAGGCCTCCCTGTCCATTACCAACTCCCGGAGTTCACTCAGACTCACATCCATAGAGTCAGTGAGGCCATCCAGCCATCTCATCCTCGGTCGTCCTCTTCTCCTCCTGCCCCCAATCCCTCCCAGCTTCAGAGTCTTTTCCAATGAGTCAACTCTTCGCATGAGGTGGCTAAAGTACTGGAGGTTCAGCTTTAGCATCATTCCTTCCAAAGAAATCCCAGGGCTGATCTCCTTCAGAATGGACTGGTTGGATCTCCTTGCAGTCCAAGGGACTCTCAAGAGTCTTCTCCAACACCACAGTTCAAAAGCATCAATTCTTCGGTGCTCAGCCTTCTTCACAGTCCAACTCTCACATCCATACATGACCACAGGAAAAAACATAGCCTTGACTAGACGGACCTTAGTCGGCAAAGTGATGTCTCTGCTTTTGAATATGCTATCTAGGTTGGACATAACTTTTCTTCCAAGGAGTAAGCATCTTTTAATTTCATGGCTGCAGTCACCATCTTCAGTGATTTGGGAGCCCAGAAAAATAAAGTCTGACACTGTTTCCACTGTCTCCCCATCTATTTCCCATGAAGTGATGGGACCAGATGCCATGATCTTTGTTTTCTGAATGTTGAGCTTTAAGCCAACTTTTTCACTCTCCTCTTTCACTTTCATCAAGAGGCTTTTTAGCTCCTCTTCACTTTCTGCCATAAGGGTGGTGTTATCTGCATATCTGAGGTTATAATCCTGTATAATTCCACTATATAATTCCCCACAGAGACTGAGACAGAACTGTGTTTGAGTATCTCCTGTAGAGGTATGGGTCAGCAGTGGACTGCTGCATAGGCAGAAACTCTGATTGCAGCAGACTTGGATATGGCATAAGCCCTCTTGGAGGAGATCGCCATTAACCCCACCATAGAGCTGCCAGAACTTACACGGGACTGGGAAATAGACTCTTGGTGGGCACAAACGGAAACTTGTGTGCACCAGGACCCAGGATAAAGGAGCAGTGACCCCTCAAGAGACTGACTCAGACTTGCCTGGGAGTGTCCAGGAGTCTCTGGTGGAGGCGTGGGTCGGTGGTGGCCTGCTGCAGGGTTGGGGGCACTGAGTGCAGCAGTACCTGCAGGAGACCTTTTGAAGGAGATCACGTTATCTTCATTACCTCCACCATAGTTTGGCCCCAGGTAAATAACAGGAAGGGTACACAGCTCCACCCATCAACAGAAAACTGTATTAAAGATTTACTGAGCATGTCCCCACCCATCAGAACAAGACCCAGTTTCCCCCTCAGTCAGTCTCTACCATCAGAAAGCTTCCATTAGGAAGCTTCCATAAGCCTCTTATCCTTCTCCAGCAGAGGGCAGACAGAATGAAAACCACAGTCACAGAAAACTAACCAATCTGATCACATGGACCATAGCCTTGTCTAACTCAATGAAACTACAAGCCATGCCTTGTAGGGCCACCCAGGACAGATGAGTCATGGTGGAGAGTTCTGACAAAATGCGGTCCACTGGAGAAGGGAATGGCAAACCACTTCAATACTCTTGCCTTGAGAACCCTTTGAACAGTATGAAAAGGCAAAAAGATAGGACACTGAAAGATGAATTTCCCATGTTGATAGATGAATTTCCCAGGTGCCTGATATGCTACTGGAGATCAGTAAAGAAATAACTCTAGAAAGAATGAAGAGACGCAAAAACTATACCCAGTTGTGGATGCCACTGGTGATGGAAGTAAAGTCTAATACTGTAAAGAGCAATACTGCATAGGGATCTGGAATGTCAGGTTCATGAATTAAGGCAAATTGGATGTGGTTAAACAAGAGATGGCAAGAGTGAACATCGACATTTTAGGAATCAGTGAACTACAATAGACTGTATTGGGTGAATTTAACTCAGATGACCATTATATCTACTATGGTGGGCAAGAATCCCTTAGAAGAAATGGAGTAGCCATCATAGTCAACAAAAGAGTCCAAAATGCAGTACTTGTATGCAATCTCAAAGAGAGAATGATATCTGTTCATATCTAAGGCAAACCATTCAGTATCACAGTAATCCAAGTCTATGCCCCGACCATTAATGTTGAAGAAGCTGAATTTGAATGGTTCTATGAAGACCTAGGAGACCTTCTAGAACTAACACCCAAAAAAGATGTCCATTTCATTATAGGGGACTGGAATGCAAAAGTAGGAAGTCAAGAAACACCTGGAGTAACAGGCAAATTTGGCCTTGGAGTACAGAATGAAGCAGGGCAAAGGCTAATAGAGTTTTGCCAAGAGAACGCACTGGTCATAGCAAACACCCCCTTCCAACAACACAAGAGAAGACTCTACACATGGACATCACCAGATGGTCAACACTGAAATTAGATTGATTATATTCTTTGCAGCCAAAGATGGAGAAGCTCTATGCAGTCAGCAAAAACAAGACTGGGAGCTGACTGTGGCTCAGATCATGAACTCCTTATTGCCAATTTTAGACTTAAATTGAAGGAAGTGGGGAAAACCACTAGACCATTCAGGTTATCTTATTAGATCACCAGAAATTTTAGTTAGACTGAATCAACACCATTTAGAACAGATAATTTATTAGGGCTTATTATAAGGCCGTAAAGAAGGATGAGCACTGAAGAATTAATGTTTACACATTGTGGTGCTGGAGAAGACTCTTGAGAGTCCATTGTACTGCAAGGAAATCCAATCAGTCTTCCTAAAGGAAATCAACCCTGAATATTCATTGGGAGGACTAATGCTGAGGTTGAAGCTCCTATATTTGGCCACCTGATGCAGAGAGTTGACTCATTGGAAAAGACCCTGATGCTGGGAAAGATGGATGGTAGGAGAAGGGGACAACAGAAGAGGAAATGGTTAGATAACATCACCAACTCAGCGAACATTAATCTGAGCAAACTCCAGGAGATAGAGAAGCAGAGGGAAGTCTGGCATGCTGCCGTCCATGGGGTCACAAAGAGTTGGACACAACTTAGTGACTGAACAACAACAATTATAAGGCTATATTTAAAGCTATGTATATGTGTGTGTGCGTATACACACACACATATAATCTTATATATATAAATTAATTTTATATGTAATATGTAGATTACTATATATGTTTCAAGAAGCTTCCCAGGCGGCTCAGTGGGTAAAGAATCCACCCACATGCAGGAGACGCAGGAGACACAGGTTTGATCTCTCGTTTGGGAAGAATCCCTGGAGAAGGAAAGGAAACTCACTCCAGTATTCTTGCCTGGAGAATCTCATGGACACAGGAGCCAGGCGGGCTACAGTCCATAGAGTCGCAAAGAAGCGACCGAGAATGCATATATAAATCAAATTTCACAGTAATACTGAAACATAGATACTACCACCCGATTTTATGGATGAGGAAGTTGCAGCAACTTGTTCAAAGTCAGACACCTTGCAGCTAATACAGTCAGACACCAGCATTTGAACACCCAGACCACAGGCTCTCAGTAGGTGTACTCGTCAGTGTAGCTCAGCGATGTCTCTCACTCCATCCAGGCAGCAGAAATACCTGGCTTCCTGTCTCAGTATTCTTGCAAAAATCCTCATGTCTTGAATCTTCAGAGCAGCTTACAAATAGAAAAATGTTAACACTGAGAAAGTGAGAAAACTCTTAACTAATTAAAGTGTATGTGTTTGTTAAAACATTCCTCGACCTCAGGGCCCAGAAGACACATTTCTTGTATATTTCTCACATTCTGCTCTATTAAAGTCTTCAAAAACGTATACTGTACAAAGGGCAAAGAGTATTTATGTCAAAAATCTCCCTTCTATCTGACCTTTAAATTGACTGTGACAGAATTCAAGACAAATACCTTTTAGATTTCATAGTGACATCCTGGCAACACCCAGGTCTGCATTTCCAGAATGACCCCCCTCACCACAATGTGTATGTATTTTACTTTCTCAATCAGTAAACAAAGTTTAAATGCATTAGTTTGCTATTAATAACAGTCTGATCGATCCTATCTTCTGTTCTACAAATTATATGTTGGCCTTAATTAGTAAAATTAATTTTAAAATATGCTGACTTCATAGAGTACATTTGTTATGTACTGTGTGCTCCTGGAGATTAGAAAAACTTTGTATAAGGAAGTGGGAGAAGAACTCAAAAAATTATCTCTAAATAGATTTGCAGTGCACTGAAATAGTAGCTAACCAGGAAAGGGTAATTTTAGGTATTTTCTTATATGGCTAAAACCAATATTGGCAAGGGATGTTCTGCATGACAACTTTATTTCAGAAATTAAAATTACATGGTAGCCCCATTTGCCGACACATACTCATATTGCTTGCATGAAAAGATGTTACAAAATATGGCCATAAAATTTTCAATAATGTGAGAATAAATTACAGTATGAGAGTTTCTCCAAGATAGTTAACATTTGAATGTTAAATGATTAAAATAAGTTATTTATGAAAAAGAGTCTTGAAGCTGGCATGATAATAGAAGAGACGATATTAAGTCTTTCAGCCCTGGCCAGAAAAACATGAACACAATTATCTACGCCAACATCAAATGGTAACCAAATGAAGCCTCCATGGAAAGTAAACGCTCAGTCTTCTTTATTTGAGAAAATAGTTGTGTTTCCAGCAAGTGGAATTATATTCAGCTTTTTTTCTGTTAATATGCATTACTTTATTTCAGTGGTTTAATATTATAAACCAGGTTATATTTGCTATTAAATATTATATTGAGTTATCGGGCTTTGGGATTGAATTATTCTTTCAGTGTTAGGAATTTTCCTTCAAATCTAAGTTCATTCAGATTTACTCAGAATTTTTATGAGAGAAACTTAGTGACATTAATGTCTTCTTGAAACTAAAGTGGTTATGATGTTTCTCCTTTGGCCCACTGTATGCAGTATTTGAGTAATACTTGATTATACTTTTAAAGGATTTGATTATACTTTTAAAAGATCTTAAATCTATCTTATTAGGAGAATTTTGTATCGATTTCATGTTATAGTGTTCAAAAGTTTTCTTTTTTATGTTGATCTCGGTCTAGTTTTGTAATTGTTTTCAAGCGGTTCTGTAAATAAATGCACTGAGTACCTAATTTATCTTCACATTCATGTAATCAGTCTTTTTTTGTCACCAGTACATGGAACCACTGTGGTCTAAGTTATACATAGTCTTCTAATCGTGCAATAGACCCCATTCACCTTTCCTCCTACTTGAATTTTTGTCTACTGGGTGATATTTTTAAGAGCCCTTTTCTTCTTGAAACTTGATTTTGTCTAGACTTTCCTTCTTTGGTCCTTTTATTTTTTAAGTTATATCATGAAGTCAGCTCTGTCTGCCAATCCCTTAAATATCAATTTCCCCCAAAACACAGCCCTCCACTAATTCTAATTCTACTTTGTCTCCCTGGACAACCTCATCCACTATCATAACTTTGATTCTTAATCATAGGATGGTGACGCTATCTCCAGGATGCCTCTCCCCATTCCCATTCTGCATATCCAGCTTCCCAATGAATGTATTTACTGACTTGTTCCAGATCATCTCAAGCTCCAAATGTTCTTCCTACATTAACCCCTCTATGTCCCTGATCTGCCAACCACTAGATTTTCCAAGGCAGACACTAGAGTTGCCTTCCTTCATTTCCTTTATCTTGAATAAACACATCCAACTGGCAACCAAACCATTTGACTGCTATCCCATGAACATTTCTAACTTCTGTCTTCTCTCTCTGTCTACCAGCACTTACTCTCTGAATTCATTTTCTAATTCACTGGATTTTGTTATCATTTTCTCTTCAGTCTTCTTTTCTCTAGTACCTTTATCCCTAACCTATTTCTCTTGTTGTCCCAACATTTCAGTTCAGTCGCTCAGTCGTGTCCAATTCTTTGTGACCCCATGGACTAACAGTAATTGGTCTAAAATTGTAACATGATTGGACTTCCCTGGTGGTCCAGTGGTTAAGACTTTGCATTTCCAACGTGGGGGACATCATTTCCATCCCTGATCAGGGAACTAGGATCCCACATGCAGCACAGGGCACCTAAAAAAAAAAATAAAGATTTTTTTATTAAAAAAAATTTTTTTTTTTAATTTTTACTTTATTTTACTTTACAATACCGTATTGGTTTTGCCATACATTGACATGAATCCATCACGGGTATATATGAGCTCCCAATCCTGAATCCCCCTCCCACCTCCAACCCCATATCCTCTCTCTGGATCATCCCCATGCACCAGCCCCAAGCATCCCATATCCTGTATCGAACATAGGCTGGTGCTTCATTCTTACATGATAGTATACAAGTTTCAATGCCATTTTCCCAAATCATCCCACCCTCTCCCTCTCCCATAGAGTCCAAAAGTCCGTTCTATACATCTATGTCTCTTTTGCTGTCTCGCATACAGGGTCATCATTGCCATCTTTCTAAATTCCATATATATGTGTCAGTATACTGTATTGGTGTTTTTCTTTCTGGCTTACTTCACTCTGTATAATAGGTTCCAGTTTCATCCATCTCATTAGAACTGATTCAAATGAATTCTTTTTAATGGCTGAGTAATACTCCATTGTGTATATGTACCACAGCTTTCTTATCCATTCATCTGCTGATGGACATCTAGGTTGTTTCCATGTTCTGGCTATTATAAACAGTGCTGCAATGAACATTGGGGTACATGTGTCTCTTTCAATTCTGGTTTCCTCGGTGTGTATGCCCAGCAGTGGGATTGCTGGGTCATAAGGCAGTTCTATTTGCAGTTTTTTAAGGAATCTCCACACTGTTCTCCATAGTGGCTGTACTAGTTTGCATTCCCACCAACAGTGTAAGAGGGTTCCCTTTTCTCCACACCCTCTCCAGCATTTATTGCTTGTAGACTTTTGGATCGCAGCCATTCTGACTGGTGTGAAATGGTACCTCATTGTGGTCTTGATTTGCATTTCTCTGATAATGAGTGATGTTGAGCATCTTTTCATGTGTTTGTTAGCCATCCGTATGTCTTCTTTGGAGAAATGTCTGTTTAGTTCTTTGGCCCATTTTTTGATTGGGTCGTTTATTTTTCTGAAATTGAGCTGCATGAGTTGCTTGTATATTTTTGAGGTTAGTTGTTTGTCATTTGCTTCATTTGCTATTATTTTCTCCCATTCAGAAGGCTGTCTTTTTGTAACTTTATCATATCATCTGCTAACATGTAACAGCTAATACCCTTAAAGAGTTCCCAGTAACCCATAAGAAAAATTAAGTCTAATTAAAAGTGGTTTACAAAAATAAATATTGTCAGGGAAGACAAATAGGTATTATCATGTTACAAGTAAAATTTGAATAGAAAATCTGATAATGTAAGAGGTAAAATTAATTTATGCAGGTATAGCAATAGGATTCAGATCTGGCCCTGAGCTACCACGTAACACAAAAAAGAATATTGGATATAAGATTGAGCACTTTTTTGTAAGACTTTTTTCTCATAGGAGAAAATAGGTACTTGTGACACTACATCTTAAGAGAAATCCTCAAACAACCAAAGGTACGTTGTATAGTAGTGTCCTCAGACACAGCTTCATGGTCAAATGTAGTCATTTTTCATGGCATTATGTCAAGGTGAAATTCTCTAGTAAAAATTGATTACAAGTTGAGTCAAAGCAGTAGTCTGCTTGGTTCTCAAGTGAATCCGTTTCATCCAGGGATAAATTTAATATTTATGAAATACCCTATAAAATATTTTATATGCTCTGCAACTGATATTCTATGAGTATTATCAAACTCCTATTAAGACTTAGGCAGCAGCAAATTTCAGGATATATTTTTTTAGCAAGTGCCTACAATTGAGTTCTTTTTTATGGTTTTAATTAAGGACAGATTTATTGTCCTTGGTATGGAACTTGAAAAGTGGCAAGATTTTAAAGGACTTGAGTCTATATATATATATATTTAATTTAAGAAGACAAATTGACTTGTATCTGAACAGATTACTTTTTAATTCCCTACAGAATTTGTCAAAGTGAGTACCTGAAGCCAAGGTCAATATTTCCCTCAGAAAACAGTTTGAGATTATTACAACATCCTAACTGATAAGCAAATATGTAAATTACTTAGGCCATAATATACAAGATGTGAATAATGGAAACAAGAAAGGTATAAATAGAATAACATGATAACTGTAATAGTGACTTAAGCATGAAAAATCTAAAATTTATATGCTCAATCAGTTTCCTATCTTTCTGCAGAAGTATTTTCATTCCTTCAAAACTGAAAATTCAACACACCTTGCTTATGCCTTGTCTTTTCTCTCTCGTATTTCCCGAAAGAGAAATATATTGACTTTACCACAATCAGTTCAGTTCAGTCACTCAGTTGTGTCCGACTCTTTGCGACCCCATGAATGCAGCACACCAGGCTTCCCTGTCCATCACCAACTCCCGGAGTTCACTCAAACTCACATCCACAATAGGTAGTCAAATTTACTATATTCATACCAGAAATGAAATCATCACAAAGATTAAACTTAATATTCTATGGTTTGCAAAAAAAAAAAAAGAAACTATTTCTGTCTTCTTAATAGATAGCTAACCAGAAAATTAATACATTGCTACCAAGCCATCAATAAATTTGAAGCACCATCAATACATTTACTTGCATAAATTTTGTTATAAAAACCAACATAGTGATAGCTAAGCCGTTGGAATTTGCTTAGATTACCAAACAAATATTGGGTAATATTTAGTTTTGCATCTTTCTAGAGAGAAAAAGGGAAAAAAACATGCCTTTTAAAAAAATCTGATCAACTGATTGATTTCTGACTTAAGTCTTTATACATATTGATTATGAATATGGCCAACATGTCAAATCAGCTATACTGCTCTAAACTGGAGGGAGGTGACATGGGTGTACCTGTGGCTGATTCTTGATGTCTGACAGAAAACCACAAAATTCTGTACAGCAATTATCCTTCAATTAAAAATTTCAAAAAAAAAAAAGATTTTCCTAAAGGTAATTTAAAGATTATGTTAACATTCATAAAAAAGAAGGTAAGATTAAATTTGAAAGAACACCCCTAACTTACTACTGTATTTATTGGTTGGCCAATTAGTTCTTGTAGTCTGTTTTAGACTGTATTGAAAGGCCTCCAGCACACAGATTGAAAACATCACTGGCTTGTTTATTGGTCTAAATTGCCCTGTTATCTCTACATCAAAGATTTAGTGTTGTGCTTACTATCTAAGTGGTGCTTGTTTCACCAATCATACTAACTGGAGTTTGTTAAAAAGCTGCTTGCCCTCTGAGTCTTGTGTTACAATTTTTAAGAGTTACTCACCCTCTGCTACTAGCGCTTTAAACAAAGTTCATGCCTATGACAGAAATAACTGATGGTTTGCAAATTACACCAGGCAATGGGTCCCCTGCATATTTGGCTCTGTGTCCTTGGAGTGATTTTCAGCATCATTAAGCAGAAAGCACATTTCCTAAGTAACAAGGAATGAAGCACACACAGAGATCCACTTGGCATCTTTTACATAAACTTTCTGTTTTAGATTTGCAGCATTTACATAATATTGGAACAAAACAATATTCAAACATATTTGTGGTGTCAGTTCAATTTCCCCACAGTGCCATTCTATGGTCAATCCTGCCAAAGGTTTGTCTGGCTGCTAAATTTTATGACAGGATTCTTTTAATACAGAAATATCCTTTACTTTTTAAAAAATGCATTGACTATTTTTAGAGGGCTGTTTCCTATATAATAAGATGCCTATTTGGAAATTAGAATGATTGGAAATTATTCAGCATATTGGAAAGTATTTTTATAATTGCTTTGATAATCAGTAATTTTTTGAAATATCCACAACTCTTCTACTACAAAATTAATCTCATAAAACTATATAAAGGAATTATGATTTATGTATATAGGAGTTCTATATATACAAAGGTTTTTTAGCTTTTCCTTTACAAGTGCAAACTCAAAGCTATATTTAAAGATTTGTTAGATTTTTTTCCCTTTAGATCTCTAAAACTATATGTCCTTTAAGATAGGTCAGATTGATTATCTTCCTAACTAAACAAAATTCTCCTACCTCTGTGTAGCATTTATTCATTACCTTTGCTACTATGGAAAATGCACTTTAACCATGGAAGGATATTATTTTATTTATTACTTACACTGACAACAGCAATATCTACTAAATAATATTTTAATTAAAACTGTGATCCTTTAGACAGTAAGAATGGATATAATAAAAATCTCTCTGCTTCCAAAAAAGGATTGCAAATAAAATGCAAACTCACTTTGGTGAATGTCAGGAATCATCATATGGAATGTTGATATGTGTACGATCAGGACCTGTGCTTGGTAACTTGGGTTGGTTTTCTCAGAAGTCTCAAAGACAAAATTTGATTGCAAGTAGTTTATTTGGAAGCTGATTTTTAGAAACATCAGTAAGGGAGTAAGGAAGTGAAGCTAAGAAGGGAGGATTGCTTATGCTGGTACCATAACTGGAGCACAGGTCCTCTATGGTCTTCCAGGAGGCTGTAGGTTCTGTGACTTAGAATCATCTCAATTGGAGGGCAAGGTGTTTTGGGTATTTGCTCATTTTTAGAGAGTGCATTAGCTCTTGGGCATGTTTAGCCTTGTCCACAGCAAATATTGTGCATCTATGTTGGGAAGGAGAGATACAATAAGTTAGATTTTCTGGTGGTCTTATCTCCCAGCTCAGCCTGGAGCCCATGTGCAGGTTGCAAACTGTGCAAATCTGTATATCCCTTTTGCAGAACTGTTTCTCTCAGGATTTCCTAGCTTATATCCTCCTCCTCTCTCTCCGCCGTGTTTTCCAGTCTTTGTGTGGTTGGTTTTGAACTAATGATATTCTGGGCAGTTACTGCTTCATGACACAGAGCAGCAATTTGGGGTGAGACTGAGAAGCTGGTGAAGCATTTGGTGGCACTCTGAGATTTTTGGTGTATCTTATTTGGATGTATGGAATTTGATGACAAAATTGGGCTGCTGCTGCTGCTGCTGCTAAGTCGCTTCAGTCATGTCCAACTCTGTGCGACCCCACAGTCTGCAGCCCACCAGGCTCCCCCGTCCCTGGGATTCTCCAGACAAGAATACTGGAGTGGGCTGCCATTTCCTTCTCCAATGCGTGAAAGTGAAAAGTGAAAGGGAAGTCGCTCAGTTGTGTCCGACACTTAGCGAGCCCATGGACTGCAGCCTACCAGGCTCCAGCGTCCATGGGATTTTCCAGGCAAGAGTACTGGAGTGGGGTGCCATCGCCATCATAAATAGTGGAAATGGTGTGCATAACACAATATAAGTATTTTCCTTCTTTCCAACCTTCTTTGGATTCACTGGATTCTACGTGCTGTCAGGCAAAAAATAGTTTTAAATAAAATTCTGAATTGTATATATTTTACCAATAGAGTATTGAAGGATGCCCAAAACTGCACTGTCCTCTTTGAAGTCTCTCCTTGAGTGTATCTTGTATAGAATTACTTCAGGTCTCTTGCAAAAAGTTATTTTAAATTTCAGGCCGCCTAGTATTCTGAGGACAAACATACCATGACAAATGGGCTGACACTTCAGTGCCAGTCACTGAAATGGTGAAACATCATGAGGAAGATTGTGCTCCCAATGGTGGAATAAGGGAAAACATTGTCGAAAACCTGTGGTGTTCCCCCTGCTTTACACAGATCAGATTCTCCTTTGCAGAATTATTTACCAATAAGTAGTTGAAATATACTGCTGAGAGGCCTGGGCCTTTCCCGTCGAGAGCTGATAGTCAATGGAAGTCAAGATGAAACCCAACTGGCTGCAAACATCTCAGTGCATGACAGAAGCTCCAGACCCTCCGGGTTCTTCACCCCTGTGACTTCCCTGACTCCCTGGATGCCTGGAGACACCTGTAGGGGGCGCTGTTTGATGCGCGCCTCTGCAGGCTTGGACAAAGGCAGCTAGCCGTCTGCAGCTGCTGCCCACAAGACACACAGAGGTCGTTACCCAGCATCCTTCACTCCTGGGAGGGCCTCTCCTGAGAGCACCAGCTCCACTCTGTAGCATGGAAGGCTGACTTATGTACACGACAGATTCCTAACACCGATGAAATCTGTTGCTTTGTGACTAAAACCACTGCCCATAACTGCTCCTATCTGTTTCTATAGAATTGCTCCAGAGCTCTGCCCTTTGACCCTGCACTAGACACCCAATCCTTGCCTTTAGTACCACAGCTCAAGAAAGACCTGGCAGATTGAATTGAACACTCTCGGTAAGGATTGTGAGACCTGGAGACAAAGCCAGAGTATCAGATGTAGCTTTTTTTTTTTTTTTTTTAGTAACAATTTCTGGGATTTTTCTTTCCTTTCTATCTGGCTTGTGAGTGTGGGTGGCCTTTCTTTCTGCTGTTGAAATCTAAAAGGATGGTGGAATCCAACTGTGTCACGTCTTATTCGAGTTGGCATTTGTGGCAGCAGCAACATTCTCTGTTCATTCAGCTGCCCACAAGCTATTATTAGTGAGTTTCCAGAGGTTAGTCACTCAGAATAAACAACTTTCCTATTTTTCCTGCTCTGCTGCCTGGAAATCTCACAAAAAGCCAAACTATCTCACTTTAGATTTGGGATCAATTTCTGCAGTACTTTTAAGGGATTTTATCATACAGTTTGCAAACCACTAATCTGGACTGTAGTAATTCTGTTATGGAAAGTTTGGTAAAATCAGTTATCACTGGCAATCTGAGACTCATCTGCTCACAACAAAACATGCTCAGTGAGCTGTGTTAGTATGTAGAGTAGAAGACTAGATGCCTGTCTCTATAAAAAATGTGCTGGCATTGCACACAAACATAATTCAATGAAAGTTGTGACTTTAATGTCCTCCAATTTCTTTAAAATTTTACACAGTTTTCTCCAAAACTTACCTTCCTTCATTATATTCAAAAGCATTCTTTGTTTTTATAAACATTTAGTTACCCAGGTTATAAAGAGCCATGAATGTCTGTTAAGACAGTTTATTATCTAACTTAGAATATTTGAAAATAAGTTTATAAATACTTTCATTAAATTTTTGAAAAGCTAAACCTTCATTAGTTCATAGTTGATTTTTAATTGGTGTTAATGGTTCCAAGTACCTAAAAAGAGTTTGAGGGAGTATATGGGGTTTGAGTTTACATAATTTCAGCCAGCATTATCAAATTCCTTTTGGATTTATTTTGTCTTCTGATTATCTTATGTGAGGATGCTGATGGTTTGGGAGAACTCTAAGTACTATTCCAAATATTTTGCAAAATGTTTCATGAAATAGTCCCAGTGTGGTATCATTAATATTTAAAACATAAAACAGGGTGTTATTAGAAGACAATCAAAGATTATAACCAATTTAAGAAGCCAGAGAATGTCCTCAAGTTTCCCATCCACAAGTTATAGCTAGAATATTAATTTTATAGTTTGAACTAAGTATCAGATGTCTCCATGGCATTGACTTCTATGACAAAAGGGGTTTGTGTGTGTGTGGGTGTGTGTGTGTGTGTGTGTGTGTGTGCGCGTGCACGCATGCGTGTGGGCATGCGCACTTTTGTGCACGTGTTAGTCGTTCAGTCATCTCCGACTCTTTGCGACCCCATGGACTATATAGCCCGCCAGGATCCTCTGCTTTCCAAATTCATCCCATTTTCTCTTGAAGGAGATTGTGAACAATCAGGCTATTGTTCACGTCTGACTATGAAGTTAGATCACAGAATCTGGATCATCACATAGTGTACTGTCAGCATGTGGGCACCAGAAGTGTGAACTGTGAGAAGCTCCAGTACTCAAACTGTATTTAGGTGCTGCGTTATCTACCACTCACAGACCTTTCAGCCTTGAGTTATAATCTCACCCTTCCAATTCATTCATTCACTTAACCCATACCTACAGGAGGTCTTCCAGACACTCTCTTAGGTGCTAAGTATAAAGCAGTGAACAAAGACAGATGCAAACTCCATTTCTTATGGAGCTTTCACTCTATCAGGAGGCGGTGGACTAAAAGTAAAAAAGTAAATAAATATAGAATCTTAGTTCTTCACAAGTGCGGACAGGGTGGTGTGCAGAGAGTGGCTTGTTGGTGGAGGGGAGGTTGTCAAACACAGTAAGATAATGGGGTCGTGGAAAGTCTCTGACAGGTCAAGTTGAGATGAACACTGAATGATGGGACAAGTTCAAACATGGAGAAGCGTCTTCCTGGACAGGGAAACGAGGGCAAAGGATGAGAGGGAAGACTGAGGTTGGCCTGTCTGGAGGTGGAGGAGGGCAGCGGAGCTGGAGTGTGATGACAAGGGCACAGAGCAAGACACGAGAGTGAAGACAGGTGGGGACCAGCTGTGTTGAGCTTATGGGAACTCACGGCTGACTTCAGTTGAAATGCAAAGCGGTGGAGGGTTTGTGGTCACAGAGGAGCATGTTCTTTTTTTTAATATAAATTTATTTATTTTAATTGGAGGCTAATTAATTTACAATATTGTATTGGTTTTGCTACACATTGACATGAATCCACCACAGGTGTATGTTTTGATGTAACTGGGAGCAGTTGCTTGGTAACCCACCTTGCAGGCTCTTCTGCATTCCCTCACAACTTTTCTAAGCGTCACAGTGCCTATTCAGAAGGCTTACGTGTCTCTTCAGTTCTGTCAGAACAAAATGACAATTTTCATAAACAACATTCTCCACTTCCTGCCATGTCCGATTTGTGGAACGCCTCGGATCTTACCAAGCATGGCCTTCCTCCAAGCCCTCGGTGCCTCATTCCAGCTCTTGGGTCAGGATCTTCCGAAATGTATTATTTCCTTTCTAATCTTCACAACCCTGCCCCTCTCCCCCTCTGCCCCACCACATCATCTCTCGTATCTTCTTCTCCAGACTCTTCCCATTCTGTTCCTACTGTCTGGACATCTGGATGACTGCCACAGATCCTACTTGAAGTAATTGCTACCTCCTTTACTCATCTGGCGTTTAGTGAAGTCTGCCTCTGCATTATGGTGCATGAGACTGAATAAATCAAATAGAGTTTACTGATCAATGACTAGGATTTTATCTTTTTTTCTTCTCCCAACACTAGCATATAATCCATAGCACAATGGACACTCTTAAAGGCTTGAAAAAAGTGATGTGACTCCGCCATGATCAACCTGTGCTTATCTGGAAAACTGTTGTTGTTGTTAAACTTGAGCAGTAGGCACTCTTCTGAGATGGCTAGTAGCTCTAGGGGATAGTCCATGATCATGAAACTGCCCCCCCCAAAAAAAAAATTAAACATGTAAAGGGAATGAGCCAACAGCCTTGAACTCACTGGTGTTATTTTTAAGATTTCTAACAATTCTGGAATGTTCAATGTTTTTCTTTAGGGAAATGAAGAACAACATCCATGAAGGGATCTATTAATTTGTCTCAGATAGTTTCACCTCAAGCCCAAGAATTTTATAAATGAGCGAAATGAGTTCATTTTCCTCCCAGATATCTATTTGGAACACAAAGCAACCACTTGCTAGAGTTTAAAAATAAATCAACACAGTCAGCTGTGGCCTTTTCCAGCACTTTCTGTCAACATTAAGTCAATGAAACAGATTTAATTAGCTTGTTTTTCTTCAAAATAAACTACAGGAAAGTTTTCAATATTAATGACTTTACATCTTATGGAGAGCAACGAAAAATTGGTTTTGTTGGAATATACAAGCAAGGAGTAAAAAGTTAGAATAGACTTAGATGTCATAGAAATGTAAACTCTGGTGCTAAATGTCAAACTGACAGCTGCTTAGGTTTTCATTTGCAATTTTAGGAAAAATAAAACAATTGTTAGTGTGTAGTCTGTTGCCCATTACAATAGTAGACAGCTATAATAATGTGGGAAAACTACGGTGTTACCTGGACATCAGAGAATTATACATGCTGTTCACTGAAAAACAGTTTTTATCAGTGATGTTATGTAGATCAAAAGTCATCCCAGGAAATAGAAAGACTTTTGAGACTAATGATGTGATCTCATAGAAGGCCAACACGTTTATATTTAGTTCAAATGTTTCTATTAATGAATCTCAAAATCACTTGAAATATGTAACTGAGAAAAGATCCTGGGTCCTGGTATAGGAGAAACACACATGCACATATGTATACATAAGGGGAAAAAAATCTCATTCAATATCCTGCTTTGCTGTATTAATAATTTTCAACCTCTGCTTTTAAGAAGAGATTAAAATAAATTTAACTGGGAGAAAAAGAACGGGCTTATGATGCTGTGATTGAAATTTGTTACATGTTCCTCTAAACTATTTATACATGAAGGTAAATGAAAGGAAAATCTCTTCCTTCACAAATCAGTGACCATGAACATTTTCTTCATGCACATCACCAGAAACAAGATGATGAAAATCTGATTCAGCTCAGCTTCTAAATATTTATTTAGTGTTCATCTTCCTTGGGTCTTCTAAAGAAACTTCTGCCAAATTGAAGGAACGTTTTTTTTTCTTGCTGGAACTCAGGCTTCCTCAGCCAGATGTGAAATTGATGTTTATGAGGATGCACAGCCCAAATTATTCCATAAACAGTTTAATAGCACAAATGTTATTTTCTTTTTAAATGTCTATTTACTGTCACTAATATGGTATTTTAGGAAATGGTGATTTTAGCCTAGAAATTGGTTTGGTTGTTCTTGTTTCCACAGCTAAAGCAGTTGTCTAGTCTGAGTCTGGCTATGTCCAACTTCCTCCTGCCGTACCACTCTCTCATCATATGCGTACTCATCTATTAATGATTCTTAGCAAGAGTGTAGAAAATTGCTGGAAGTTTTAAGCCGAGAAAATGTATCTGTAATTACCACATCCAATGAGCCCAAGGATGAATCAGGAAATAAACTCCTAGCTACACAGAACTAACTTTCCTATGTGAAATTCCTCAAGCTGGGCAAAAACATTTCTGCCTCATATACATAACTATTTGTCTTTTTCTGTTTTCTGAATATTAAAATTCTGCAGTATAGTATAAAATCTAGCTGATTTGTTGAAAGAATCCATCATTTGTATGCATTGCATTAGCAGATTTTGTTGTAACTTCCATAGCCCAACTACAACCAAAGGTAAAAGCATGATGTTAAAGGGCAGAGGGGCTTCCCCAGTGGCTCAGTGGTAAAAAATCCGCCTGCCAGTACAGGAAATGCAAGAGCCATGGGTCATCCCTGGGTTGGGCAGTTCCCCTAGAATAGGAAATGGCAACTTACTCCAGTATTCTTGCCTAGAAAGTGCCATGGGCAGAGGAGCCTGGTGGGCTACTGTCCATGAGGTCGCAAAGAGGCAGACATGACTGAGTGACTGAGCACGCACACAAAGACAGAGGAAAATCCTCATCTTAGTGTTATTCGGACACTTTCCTAATTAATTTCACCTTGTAAATGCCTGAGGAAAATCAAGTGCATTCGCATTTGGTATTGCCTAGAAGAAGACAACATGGAAGTATTATCTGGCTCTTTTTCACAGAAGGTGATGTTCTTTGGAATCCTATCAAGTAACTCAAAATATCAGTAATTAGGAGAGTAACAGAGCATTCACTCTGGTACACAGCAAATAAACATTTTTTCATAATATTATTAATACATATCTACCTAAATCAAATCCCTTATGATTATATAGAGGAAGTGAGAAATAGATTTAAAGGCCTAGATCTGATAGATAGAGTGCCTGAAGAACTATGGAATGAGGTTTGTGACATTGTACAGGAGACAGGGATCAAGATCATCCCCATGGAAAAGAAATGCAAAAAAGCAAAATGGCTGTCTGGGGAGGCCTTAAAAATAGCTGTGAAAAGAAGAGAGGCAAAAAGCAAAGGAGAAAAGGAAAGATATAAGCATCTGAAATCAGAGTTCCAGAGAATAGCAAGAAGAGATAAGAAAGCCTTCCTCAGCGATCAATGCAAAGAAATAGAGGAAAAGAACAGAATAGGAAAGACTAGAGATCTCTTCAAGAAAATTAGAGATACCAAGGGATCATTTCATGCAAAGATGGGTTCGATAAAGGACAGAAATGGTCTGGACCTAACAGAAGCAAAAGATATTAAGAAGAGGTGGCAAGAATACACAGAAGAACTGTACAAAAAAGATCTTCACGACCCAGATAATCATGATGGTGTGATCACTAATCTAGAGCCAGACATCCTGGAATGTGAAGTCAAGTGGGACTTGGAAAGCATCGCTATGAACAAAGCTAGTGGAGGTGATGGAATTCCAGTTGAGCTATTTCAAATCCTGAAAGATGATGCTGTGAAAGTGCTGCACTCAAGCTGCCAGCAAATTTGGAAAACTCAGCAGTGGCCACAGGACTGGAAAAGGTCAGTTTTCATTATTTTTTTTTTTTTTTTAATCTAATTGCTCTTTTTCCAGGAATTCATACCCATGAAATAAATTTTAAGAATCAAGTTCCTCAAAGATGTTCCTCACACCGTTGTACCGTGCTGGGTTAAGTCGCTTCAGTCGTGTCTGACTCTTTGTGACGCTATGGACTGCAGCCTGCCAGTCTCCTTTGTCCGTGGGATTCTCCAGGCATGAATACTGGAGTGGATTGCTGTGTCCTCCTCCAGGGGATCTTCCCGACCCAGAGATGAAACCTGTGTCTCTTACATCTCCTGCACTGGCAGGCAGATTCTTTAACACTAATGCCACCTGGGGGGCCCTCCTCATACCATTAGAATCCTCTAAATATTAAAAGAAAGGGTAGGGTGACAGCTAAACAACTTTGGGAATCAACATAAAGTAACAAAGTATTGCCATTAAATTGAAAATGATGAAAATAAGAACATGATTATGATATGCTAAGTTAGGAAATAAAATTGTATAATTTTTATTGCAAAAGTGAAGAATGATAAATTAATTTTTTTAAGTTTCCCTTAATGTTGTACATAAAAAGTTGTATTCTATGCTAAATATGGAGAGGGCATCATAATATAATGGAAAAGGCATCATAATATAGTGGAAAATGAGAAAGGGGCTTAGGGGCTGCAACTCAAACTCAGGACTCCTGACAAGCTAATTGTGCCCGAGACAAGTAGGGCCCTAGGACCTTCTGTGACAAACTCTAGGTTCCTTTTCCTCTCCCTCTTTCTTTTTTTTCTTTTTCCTTCTTTCCTTCAAGTAGGTGATTCTTGTGCTTCATGATCATGATGCAAGCTGACTTCTTCCCCATATCTTTACAGACTCATAAAGTATTCAAAATATCTATATCAGTGCTAGACTGCAAGGATATTTTAAAGTAATATGATATAAATGAACTCAGATTGAGGGAGGTAAAAGTCCTCACACCAGGTAATGCAACTCTTTTCGAGAAAGTAAACTCCACATCTTTTTTCTTCCACCACTGAATCTCTAGCATTCCGATAATACTTGGCACAAAGTAACCCTTTAATAAATATCAGAGGGTTAGAGGGATGGATGGGCAACGGCAAAGAAAGACACACCTAAGAAGCGAAGCGAAATAAGCCTGAAAAGCCTAAAACTCAGCAGATCATGGCTGTGGAGGCCCACACAGAAGTCAACAGGGGCAAACCGAAAGACTGTGGGAACTGCTACCGCACACGCTCAGCACACACTCAGCACACAGCACACACGACTGCAGAATTCACCATCTTTGTTAAGGTGCACTCAAAGCTGGTGCCCTAAGTAGAGATGGACAGACCAGTTAAAGAAGGGACACAGTGTCCCTCACTAACCCAGATATCAAAAACAAAATATGCTTGATTGAACTGTGAATGCCCCTGATCTGCAGAGCCCTTTGGTAGAGACCTTTTTCAGTTCCCATTGGCATCTGGACCTTAGACATCTTCCAGACGCCTAGAATTAGGGCCTGGCATTGAGACTGAACCAAGAGGAAGTAAGAGGTGAACTACTCACAGGCCAAAGAATGATGGGGAACTGTGTCTGCCCAAACCTACACACAGAGAGGGCGAAAGAACATGTCCACAGAGAGGTGCGTGTCCCTGCCAGATGACTGCCTCACCAGTACTTATAGCCTATCTCTTGTGGTAAATTGAATGCACTGACTGGCCACCTAACCCCTCAGAAATATGAAATATGCTGTGATTGCAGCCATGAAATTAAAAGACGCTTACTCCTTGGAAGGAAAGTTATGAACAACCTAGATAGCATATTGGAAAGCAGAGACATTACTTTGCCGACTAAGGTCCGTCTAGTCAAGGCTATGGTTTTTCCTAGGGAGAAATATCAATAACCTCAGATATGCAGATGACACCACCCTTATGGCAGAAAGTGAAGAGGAGCTAAAAAGCCTCTTGATGAAAGTGAAAGAGGAGAGTGAAAAAGTTGGCCTAAAGCTCAACATTCAGAAAACGAAGATCATGGCATCCGGTCCCATCACTCCATGGGAAATAGATGGGAAAACAGTGGAAACAGTGTCAGACTTTATTTTTAGGGCTCCAGAATCACTGCAGATGGTGACTGCAGCCATGAAATTAAAAGACACATACTCCTTGGGAGAAAAGTTATGACCAACCTAGACAGCATATTCAAAAGCAGAAATATTACTTTGCTTACTAAGGTCCGTCTAGTCAAGGCTATGGTTTTTCCTGTGGTCATGTATGGATGTGAGAGTTGGACTGTGAAGAAGGCTGAGCGCCAAAGAATTGATGCTTTTGAACTGTGGTGTTGGAGAAGACTCTTGAGAGTCCCTTGGACTGCAAGGAAATCCAAGCAGTCCATTCTGAAGGAGATCAACCCTGGGATTTCTTTGGAAGGACTGATGCTAAAGCTGAAACTCCAATACTTTGGCCACCTCATGCAAAGAGTTGACTCATTGGAAAATCTCTGATGCTGGGAGGAATTGGGGGCAGGAGGAGAAGGGGACGACCGAGGATGAGATGGCTGGATGGCATCACTGACTCGATGGACGTGAGTCTGAGTGAACTCGGGAGATGGTGATGAACAGGAGGCCTGGTGTGCTGCGATTCATGGGGTCTCAAAGAGTCAGACACGACTGAGCGACTGAACTGAACTGACTGAACTCATCTAAGGGAATTTGAACCAAATACATTTCATAGTATTTCCTCCATAAAAATTAAAAGTGCTTCAAACTTTTGTGATAGTTACAACTACATTGTTTCTCAATACTCCAAAATTTTTTAAAAAATAGTAAAATATGGACATCTTTTAAAATGAAATTTTATTGGAAAGGAAATTATAAGTAAATGGCTAAGCTTTTGGTGATCTGTTCGTTGTTCATTGAACTTTAGTATTTGCTACCTTGAATTATGAAAAATATCATAGACCATTATTTTGTTTTATGTTACCCTCTAAATTGGTTTCCCTAGTGGCTCAGCAGTAAAGAATCCATCTGCCAATGCAGGACATGCAGGTTCAATCCTTGGGTTGGGAAGATCCCTGGAAAAGGAAATGGCAACTCACTCCAATATTCTTGCCTGGGAAATCCCATGGACAGAGGAGTCATCCAAGGAGTCACAAAGAGTTGGACACAACTGAGCAACTAAACAACAGCAACAGTGACAGCCCTCTGAATTAGACTTCATCTGTTTCTTTAGTGGTGAGGATAAGGCCCGTCATGAAATACTCCTCTTAGAATTAATTGCTTATGGTGTTCAGAGTAAAAGTCCCTCTCCTGGTTTGGTAGCCAGCAGATGTTCTCAGCAGGGTAAAACAGATCAGGGAACAGAGAATTCACACGTGGACTCTCACGGCAGCCCAGTTGAACCAAAGAAAGAACAACGAAATAGAGAGAAAGAGGTGGACTCAGTGCAAGAGAAGACATGGGGGCAAGAGAACAAAGGACTCTGGTCAGTCTTAACAAATTTATGTCCAAGAAATAATTGACTATTCTTTTTGAAGCATAAAGCTGTCTATAATCAAATACTTAAGAAGCCAATCAAAATTTTAAGGATATTTTATTGTCAAAACTGCCACCATCCTGGAACAAAAGAGACTATTACTTTTTAAGACCTAGAATTGTCTTTGGGATCCTAACCATCTCTGAGTAGGACACAGGCATATGCAATGCTTGATCTTAAGAGGGCACATTTTCCAGTGCTTATTAAGGAAATGAAGAATGAAAAAGAAGAAGATAATAGAAAAGAAAATGTATGTGTAGGGGGTTAAACTACTGTAATGTCTAGCCAATCCTAGATAGCCAATCTAGTACATTCTGGAGGGAAACAATCATAATGATTAAAAGAGAGAAAAGCGTGGAGAGAGAATAAAACAGTGAAGATCAAAAAAATAAAGGAATTAACTTACAGCTACAGTTATTGCACCCAACAATTGAAGAACTCACATATATACATTTTTTTAAGCCCAAGTAGAATGTTAACAAAAGTTGACCAAGTGATGAAACATAAAGTCCTTCTAGATATGTTTCAAATGGGATATAAGACAAGACTCATAAAATTATGAAGAATTAATGTACTTTCTCACAATACAAATATTGTAGAAATCAATACCAAAGATTATCCCTATGAAAGTTCTAAATATTTGGTAATTAAGAGATTTATTTCTAAAGAAAATGTGAATCAAGGAAAAATTATGAATGAGTTTCAGTTCAGTTCAGTTCAGTCGCTCAGTCGTGTCCGACTCTTTGCGACCCCATGAATCGCAGCACGCCAGGCCTCTCTGTTCATCACCATCTCCCGGAGTTCACTCAGACTCACGTCCATCGAGTCCGTGATGCCATCCAGCCATCTCATCCTCGGTCGTCCCCTTCTCCTCCTGCCCCCAATCCCTCCCAGCATCAGAGTCTTTTCCAATGAGTCAACTCTTCGCATGAGGTGGCCAAAGTACTGGAGTTTCAGCTTTAGCATCATTCCTTCCAAAGAAATCCCAGGGCTGATCTCCTTCAATGAATTAGTTTAGAAATGTAAAAAACAGCAATAAAGATGAAATACATAAAAACTTGTGGAATAGAGAGAAAGCAGAACACATAGACAAATTCATGTCCAAAATGTTTATATTAGAATAGAAGGAAGGCTGAAAGCTAATCAGCCAATTGCCATCTAAAGGCATTATGAGAACAAAAGCAGAACAAGCTCAAATAAAGAAGAAACAATGAAATAATAAAGATAAGAGAAAAACTAATGACAGAAAATAAATATATATTTAGGAAGGATACAAAGACAAAAGTTGATTTTTTTAAAAGTTAAACTGACAAAACTCTGGCTTGACTCATTAATTTAAAAATAAAAGAAGGCACAAATGACATGAAGAAATGAGGATACAACTCTTGGTGCTACAGACATTAAATAGATGATAAAAGCGTATTATGAAATAGTTTTTTGTCAATAATATTGAAAATTTCAGTGAAATGGACAAACTTCTTAAATTATATAGCTTATTAAAAAGAAGCTATTTTTACATTATCAAGGAATTTGAAACAGTAATTTATAATCTTTATACAATTAAAACTCCAGGTA
>SJYT01056746.1:50024-167076 GCA_006410635.1 Cephalophus harveyi
TTTTTTTTTAATTAGAGTATAATTGACTCATACTATTATATTAGTTTCAGATATAGAATAGTGATTTAATATTTGTATAGGTTATAGTCCATTTAAAGGTATTTAAAAATATTGGCTCTATTCCCTGTGCTATACAATATATCTTTGTATCTTATTCATTTTATACATAACAGACCATACTATCTAACCCCTTACTGCATTTTCCCCCTTCTCCTGCTGTCTCCCCACCAGTAATCACTAATTTGTTCTATCTGTAAGCCTGTTTATGTTTTGTTATATTCATCCATTTTTTTTCTTAGATCACACATATAAGTGATACCATATAGTATTTGTCTTTCTCTGACTTCTCTCACTAAAAGCATAATACCCTCCACCTCCATCCATGTTGTTGCAAATGACAATATTTCATTCTTTTTTTTTAATGGCTGAGTAGTATTTGTATTGTGTATATATGTATCACATCTTCCTTATCCATTTATCTGTTGATGGACACTTACTTGGCTTCCATATTTTGGCTATTGTAAATAATGCTGCTGTGAGCACTGGGCTACATGTATTGATATTTTATCTTTCTGAATTAGTGTTTTCATTTTCTTTGGATATATACTTGGGAGTGAAATTGCTGGGTTATAAGGTAGTTCTATTTTTTTTTTTTTTTTGAGGAACACCATACTGTTTTCCCAGAGAAGGCAATGGCACCTCACTCCAGTACTTTTGCCTGGAAAATCCCATGGATGGAGGAGCCTGGTGGGCTGCAGTCCATGGGGTCGCTAAGATTCGGACACGACTGAGTGACTTCACTTTCACTTTTCACTTTCATGCATTGGAGAAGGAACTGGCAACCCACTCTAGTGTTCTTGCCTAGAGAATCCCAGGGACAGGGGAGCCTGGTGGGCTGCCGTCTATGGGGTGGCACAGAGTTGGACACGACTGAGCAGCTTAGCAGCAGCAGCAACATACTGTTTTCCATCATGGCTGTGCCAATTTATATTCCCACCAACACCCACATTTGTTGTTTGTGGTCTTTTTTGGTGACAACCATTCTGACAATGTGAGGAGCCATCTCATTGTGACTCTGATTTGCATTTCCCTGGTGATTAGCAATGTTGAGAATCTTTTCAACAGGCATAACAACTTATTTAGCAAATTCTAACAAATGAGAAATACATAATTATGATGCTTCACAAACTATTCCAAAGCACAAAAAAAATGAAGAACAAATCTTCATCTAACTTTATAAGGCAAGTGTAACCTTGATACAAAATTTCACATGGATAAATGGAGAAGGAAAACTATAGACTGATCTCATCTCATGAACACAGAAACAAACATCCTGTAATTTTAGAAGATAAATGTATGTACTTTGTCACACAGAGTTTTCTAAAGCATATATATTATTATTGCATTAAATTCAAAAATAGAATTTTATAAAATCAAACATCAAATCATGATTGGTTTAATGTTTCAAAGCTAGCAATTGAAAGAACCTTTCTAGTTTGATAAAAAGTATCTACAAAAATCCTTAAATAGTAGACACCTTATTTCATTGTGAAACATTGAAATACTTCCTTGAAAATCTGAAACTAGACAAGGATGACCCCTAACTCCAATTCTACTCAGACGTTATACTTCAAGATCTATCCCCTACAGTAGAGCAATATGAAGAAATAATGTGAAAGCAAATTTCATCTTCCATCATCTTCATGGCATGGTTCTAGTCATTCAAAATGTTTGTAAGTGAAAGCTGCTCAGTCATGTCTGACTCTTTGCGACCCCATGGATGTAGCTCACCAGGCTTCTCTGTCCATGAAATTCTCCAGGCAAGAATTCTGGAGCAGGTAGCTATTTCTTTCTGCAGGGGATCTTCCTGACCCAGAGATTGAACCCTGATCTCCTGCACTGCAGGCAATTTCTTTACCATCTGAGACACTAGGGAAGGCCAGAACCTACAAATAAATATAAAAATTATACTTTGTATATATTTAGGTTAGCAAAAGTTTAGCAAGTAAATTTTATTTATACTGAATAAAATCAATATGGAAAAATAAATTAAATATATCAATAAAGTTGAATATAACCATAACATTTTGAAATTACATTTTCAAATAGATGTTTGCAAAAGTATCAAAAACAAAATAGTGTATATAACCATCAATGAAATAATTACAAAACTTTATTGAAAGAAATTGGAGATGTCCTAGGTAAACAGAAAAATACCTCATTTTGGATTGAAGACTGTGTATTCTAAAGATAACATTTCTCTACAAATTGAATTTTTGATACAATGTAGGTGAAGGTGAAGGTGAAGTCGCTCAGTCGTGTCCGACTCTTTGCGACCCCACGGACTGTAACCTACTAGGCTTCTCGTGGATTGCCATTTCCTTCTCCAGGGTGATACAATGTAAGCCAATCATAATTGCAGTAGAATTTTCCTTGGGAAACTTGAACTTATTCTTCAATTTTTATGAAATCATGAAAAGTCCAAGAATATCAAAGAAATGAATGAAAGCAAATATTGAGATAAGGATATTTGCCCAAACAGATATAAAAATTTATTATGAATCTATAGTAAATAAATGGTCTGGCATTTTGCTGAGGTAGAAAGCTAATAAAACAAGATGAAAAGCTGAAAAGTAGACTCATGCAGATATGCATGCATTTTGTATATTACTAAGCAGGCATGGTAGACATGAGACAATAAATACTGGTGGGGGCATTTGGATAACATGAAAAACAAATAAAAATGACAAATTTAACTTTAAGTAGATTAAAGGCCTAAATGTAAAAGGCAAAAACTGCAAAATATCTTCTAGAAGAAAATTCTTTTGTAATCTTACTGCTAAGTAGGAAGTGATTTCTTAAATAAGATATAAAAAGTACAAACTGTAAAGGAAAGAATTTGACTACAGTAACAATAAGAACTTATGTTCATTTAATGACCCCATAAAGTGAAAAAATAAGACATAAATTATGCAAATGTATTTGGAAAATATATTACTGATAAATATATTCATTTTAAACTCTATGAATCAATAAGAAAAACAAACAATAGTAGAGTATTTGAAAAATATGGAACCTTATATAAGGAGTCCAGGAAATACAAATTTCAAACAGATAGCTTTTTATGCCCATCAGTTTGGAAAAAAAGATTAGTGTGAAAATATAAAATTCTGTAGATGATGTGGAACAGAAGAAAAATTCAGTGACTTCTGGTGGTGGTGGTGGTTTAGTTGCTAAGTCTTGTCCAATGCTTGAGACTCCATGGACTGTAGCCCACCAGGCTCCTCTCTCCACGAGTTTCTCCAGGCAAGAATACGGGAGTGGGTTGCCATTGCCTTCTCCAAGGCATTTCCCAAATCAGGGATCAAACTCGGTCTCAATGATTTTAGGGGGATGTAAACTGGTACAATTGAATAGCAAAATACTTTAGTATTTACCTATTTAAGTTGAACTAAAGCAAACTGAATGTCAAAGCAGTTCTTCTTCTCTATATAGACATATTACACCAGGAACATACAAATATGTTTATAGAAAAATTACTCATAATTGCCCTAAACCAGAAGTAATACCACAATAGAATGGTAAATGCCTGTGCGATATTTATAACATGGCTTACTCTGGGCCAGGAAAAGTGAAAGACCACAGTATCAACAGTGATGAATCTAAAATGTATTAACAGTGATGGATTTTAAAAATATAATGTTTAATGAAAGAAGCAGGTGCCAGTGAGCCTGGGATTTTATATAATATTAAAAATCAGGCAAAACTAAACAATGTATTATTTAATAATGCGTTCATTGACTAAAGCATTTTAAAAAATCAGTGGAATAATTACCACATGATTTCATATAGTAGTTACATGCTTGGTGGCCAAGAGAGAAATGCAAATAGGGACAGGCACCAAGAAAACTGAGATATGAGAGACTATCACTATTTCACTCTGAGTGAGAAATAATTTTTTAAAGTTAAATTTAACTAACTGGAATAACACATGTATTAAAGAATAACAGTTTTAAGAAAATAGAAATGATATAAAAAAATAAGAATCTTAAGAATCTTGAATTTAAAATTCTGGAAGATGTCAACAAGCACTAGAGTTAGAGGAGAAATCAATCCCAAGAAGCAAAACTGTGCAGAGTCTAATTTTATTTAGAGAAGAATTCACAGATTTTAATAATTCTCTACAGTGACAGAAATTACAGATTAAATATACTTGGTAAAAACATAATGGAGACCATAAGAATAGAAATATGCTGCAGAACTTTCAAATACTAAATAATTAAAAGAAAGTAGTAAATCGGGGGTGAGGGGGGAGAGATGAAAAGGGAAAAGGAAATTAAATAGAAAACAAATAAGATGGAATGAATAAAGTTAAATATAACAACAGAACGTTTGTCAATATACAGAACATATCTAAAGAGTTAAAGTTTTAATACTAATCTTTGTTCTTGATTACGTATTTTTGCAAAGGAGAATAATAGAGGCAACTTCTTTTGTTAGAGTCAAAATCTAATATTTTAATAATTAAAAGTGAAATAACCCATAGTGAACTCACCTAGCAACATACATTCATACCGCTAAACAGGAGACGGTATCGACATCTTTCTTACACATCTTTTTTTAGCAGCAATTCCATCAAAGTGTGAAGCAAGCCTGGAAAGCAGCACTCCCAGAACTTGGATGTTTAAAGGCGAAATTGCAAATGTGCTTAGTACTTCCCCACATGATTGTGATTTGACAGTGTGTGTAAATCCATATTCAGTTCAGTCGCTCAGTCATGTCCGACTCTTTGCGACCCCATGAATCGCAGCACGCCAGGCCTCCCTGTTCATCACCATCTCTCGGATATCACTCAGACTCACATCCATCGAGTCAGTGATGCCATCCAGCCATCTCATCCTCGGTTGTCCCCTTCTCCTCCTGCCCCCAATCCCTCCCAGCATCAGAGTCTTTTCCCAGCATCAGAGTCTTTTCCAATCCCTCCCACCATCAGAGTCTTTTCCAGTAGCAGAGTCTTTTCCACCTCTTCACATGAGGTGGCCAAAGTACTGGAGTTTCAGCTTTAGCATCATTCCTTCCAAAGAAATCCCAGGGCTCATCTCCTTCAGAATGGACTGGTTGGATCTCCTGGCAGTCCAAGGGACTCTCAAGAGTCTTCTCCAGCACCACAGTTCAAAAGCATCAATTCTTCAGCGATCAGCCTTCTTCACAGTCCAACTCTCACATCCATACATGACTACAGGAAAAACCATAGCCTTGACTGGATGGACCTTAGTCGGCAAAGTAATGTCTGTGCTTTTGAAAATGCTATCTAGGTTGGACATAACTTTTCTTCCAAGGAGTAAGCGTCTTCTAATTTCATGGCTGCAGTCACCATCAGCAGTGATTTTGGAGCCTAAAAAAATAAAGTCTGGCACTGTTTCCACTGTTTCCCCATCTATTTCCCATGAAGTGATGGGACCAGATGCCATGATCTTCGTTTTCTGAATGTTGAGCTTTAAGCCAACTTTTTCGCTCTCCTCTTTCACTTTCATCAAGAGGCTTTTTAGCTCCTCTTCACTTTCTGCCATAAGGGTGGTGTCATCTGCATATCTGAGGTTATTGATATTTCTCCCGGCAATCTTGATTCCAGTTTGTGTTTCTTCCAGTCCAGCGTTTCTCATGATGTACTCTGCATAGAAGTTAAATAAGCAGGGTGACAATATACAGCCTTGACGCTCTCCTTTTCCTATTTGGAACCAGTCTGTTGTTCCATGTCCAGTTCTAACTTGCTTCCTGACCTGCATACAGATTTCTCAAGAGGCAGGTTAGGTGGTCTGGTATTCCCATCTTTTTCAGAATTTTCCACAGTTTATTGTGATCCACACAGTCAAAGGCTTTGGCATAGTCAATAAAGCAGAAGTAGATGTTTTTCTGGAACTCTCTTGCTTTTTCCATGATCCAGCGGATGTTGGCAATTTGATCCCAGGTTCCTCTGCCTTTTCTAAAACCAGCTTGAACATCAGGGAGTTCACTGTTCACGTATTGCTGAAGCCGGCATGGCATCTCAGCCTCAGTGCCAGAGACATTCTGGGCTAGATGGGGACTGTCCTCTGCATTTTACCGTGTTGAACCACATCCCTAGCCTTTCCTCGTTAGATGTCAGTAGCATTTCTTCGCCCACTTCTGACATCCAAAAATGTCTGCAGACATAACCAAGTGTCCCCTGGGGACAAAATCATCCCTAACTCAGAACCAGCTAGGAGAAATGAAGCAAAAAAACACCAGGCTAATTTTTGTCCTGTCAGTATCCAAACTAAAGCAGAATTGGGCCTTGAGTTGAGTTGGCTTTACTGAACTTTAGAGCCTGTGGGATGTCTCTGTGAAGCTGATGAATAAACAGGTGCATACATGGTTTTATAGCCAAACACAGATAACTGAGCTCAGGGTTAGAAATGGACTCACGAGTCTCCTTGGAAGAAAAGCTATGACAAACCTAGATAGCATATTAAAAAGGAGAGACATTACTTTGCCAACAAATGTCCATTCGCTCACTCGTGTCTGACTCTTCGTGACCCCATGGACTGCAGCCTACCAGGCTCCTCCGTCCATGGGATTTTCCAGGCAAGAGTACTGGAGTGGGGTGCCATTGCCTTCTCCCCATATAGTCAAAGCTATGGTTTTTCCAGTAATCATGTATGGACATGAGAGCTGGACCATAAAGAAGGCTGAGTGCGTAAGAATTGATGCTTTTGAACTGTGGTGTTGGAGAAGACTCGAGAGTCCCTTGGACTGTGAGGAGATCCAACCAGTCCATTCTAAAGGAAATCTGTCCTGAATATTCATTGGAAGGACTGATGCTGCAGCTGAAACTCCAACACTTCGGCCACCTGATGTGAAGAACCGACTCACTGAAAAAGACCCTGATGCTGGGAAAGACTGAAGGCAGGAGGAGGAGGGGACGACAGAGGATGAGATGATTGGATGGTGTCACTGACTCAATGGACATGAGTTTGAGCAAGCTCCGGGAGTTGGTGATGGACAGGGAAGCTGGTGTGCTGCAGTCCATGGGATCACAGACTCCAAAACGACTGAGCGACTGAACACCACCACAAACCTCAGTAGTATTTGTAAATCTACAAAGGACAGCCTTGGTTTTCCCAGGATGGAGACAGGAAACCATTCCAGGGATGTTTTATAGCTTTGAAACTATAGGCTTCATACATGAGATGAATTTACGTCAGAGAGGAAACTCGGCTGCCATCTGAACTATTTCAGCTTCAGATGAGCTGTCTTAAACCAAATGACTATTTCAGAATTATTTCTGTCATCATCCTTGTTTGTGAAGTCTTTGTGAAATTTCCCTCTGATCAACTTGTACAAAGTAAAGAGGACTCTTTATGAATTACTTGTTCTGAACAGGGTGTAACAGCACACTAAAGTCTTGCAGGTATGTTCTTCATAGCTGTGAGTGTTAGTCGCTCCGTCATGTCTGACTCTGTGCAGCCCCATAGACTGCAGCCCACCAGGCTCCTCTGTCCAAGGGATTCTCCAGGCAAGAATATTGGAGCGGGTTGCCACATCCTCCTCCCAGGGATCTTCCTGACCTAGGGATCAAACCTGCATCTTTTAAATCTCCTGAACTGGCAGGCAAATTCTTTACCACTAGCACCACCTGGGAATCCCATTCGCTCTAACTTCTGGTCCTCAAATCTTTCCTAGATCCTTAATTATTTTATAAAGGATGAAATAAAGCATAATGAGGCATTATAATTTCTTTTGTATAAATATCAGGACATTTAAGAGAACAACCTGTGGAAGAGACACTTAATTGGCCACGAAACATGTTTATTCTTGTAAAATTGTCAGGAAGAGCATGCCCAACTGGGGACCATGTTCCACCTTTGTTGAAGTGAGGCCAAGTGACAGAGTCCCACTGGTTGAATGTGGAGAACTTCTGGACTGTGGCGCCAGAAATATGTCTGCCATCTCTCCATCCGCTTACTCACGTTTGCTGGCTGGATGCTGACATCCAGGGAGGATGACCTTGAAAAGCATCCTCAGTAGGAACATGAATGGCACCAGGGAACAGAGCCTCCACCTCACCCCCACCTCCCCTGCAAGGATAGGAGAATCCTGCTTAGACTTCTCTAAAGTGAGAAACAAACATCTATGTGTTAAACCACTATTTGGGGATTTATTTGTTATAACCACTTGTGGTACCTTCACTAACACAAGAGTGTCTGAGGCAGCCCATGGACAACTCTTAATATTTGCCAACCCAACCAGATTTTTTAAAAAGTTCACCCACCTGTTCAGTCAGTCAGTCACTTCAGTTGCTCACTTGTGTCTGACTGCAATCCCGAGGACTGCAGCACACCAGGCTTCCCTGTCCATCACCAACTCTTGGAACTTACTCAAACTCATGTCCATAGAGTCGGTGATGCCATCCAACCATCTCCTCCTCTGTTGTCCCCTTCTCCTCCTGCCTTCAGTCTTGCTCAGCATCAGAGTCTTTTCCAATGAGTCAGCTCTTCACATCAGGTGGCCAAAGTATTGGAGTTTCAGCTTCATCAGTCCTTCCAATGAACACCCAAGACTGATCTCCTTCAGTATGGACTGGTTGGATCTCCTTGCAGTCCAAGAGACTCTCAAGAGTCTTCTCCAACACCTCAGTTCAAAAGCATCAATTCTTCACTGCTCAGTTTTCTTTATAATCCAACTCTCACATCCAAACATGACTGCTGGAGAAACAATAACTTTGACTAGATGGACCTTTGTTGACAAAGTGATGTCTCTGCTTTTTAATATGCTGTCTAGGTTGGTCATAGCTTTTCTTCCAGGGAGCAAGCATCTTTTGATTTCATGGCTGCAGTCACCATCTGCAGAGATTTTGGAGCCCAAGAAAATAAAATCTCTGTTTCCATTATTTCCCATCTATTTCCCATGAAGTGATGGGACCAGATACCATGATCTTTGTTTTCTGAATGTTGAGTTTAAGCCAACTTTTTCACTCTCTTTTTTCACTTTCATCAAGAGGCTCTTTAGTTCTTCACTTTCTGCCGTAAGGGTGGTGTCATCTGCATATCTGGCATTATTGATATTTCTCCCAGCAATTTTGATTCCAGCTTGTGCTTCTTCCAGCCCAGCATTTTTCATGATGTACTCTGCATATAAGTTAAATAAGCAGGGTGACAATATACAGCCTTGATGTACTCCTTTTCCTATTTGGAACCAGTCTGTTGTTTCATGTCCAGTTCTAATTGTTGCTTCTTGACCTGCATACAGATTTCTCTGGAGGCAGGTCAGGTGGTCTGGTATTCCCATCTCTTTCAGAATTTTCCACAGTTAGTTGTGATCCACACAGTCAAAGGCTTTGGCATAGTCAATAAAGCAGAAGTAGATGTTTTTCTGGAACTCTGTTGCTTTTTCCATGATCCAGCGGATGTTGGCAATTTGATCTCTGGTTCCTCTGCCTTTTCTAAATCCAGCTTGAACATCTGGAAATTCACAGTTCACATACTTTTGAAGCCTGGCTTGGAGAATTTTGAGCATTACTTTGCTAGCATGTGAGATGAGTACAATTGTGTGGTAGTCTGAGCATTCTTTGGCATTGCTTTTCTTTGGGATTGGAATGAAAACAGACCTTTTCTAGTCCTGTGGCCACTGTTGAGCAGCACTTTAACAGCATCATCTTTTAGGATTTGAAATAGCTCAACTGGAATTCTATCACCCACCGGTTACTGATACTATATTGAATCAATGCTGTCACACTCATGATTTAATTGTAACATGCTTATATATGGTTCAGAAATATTCCTTTATATGGAAAGAAATGATAAAATATAATAGTCACAAAATGAAGTAAATTCTTACATATGGGTTAGGGGTTTGGAGAACACTCATTCTGAGATTTATTGGTATTTGTAGCATCCACTATAATCCTGGGCCTGAAAGACTGAAAGCAGCATCCTTGTTCTCAGAAATCTCACTGTTGAGAAGGGGAAGCTTGTATACTTGTGCACATAAGGTGTTATGTAGGGAATCAGAGAGAGGGAGGGTGGGTCTGAGGACACCCACCTTTAGTTTGATTTTGACAGCATTAAATCCACCCAGCTATTGACTCCACCATCCCATACTCCCCATGACAAAACATCTTTTCTCAGGTCAAACATGTTTCATTTTTAACCACAGTGTCATTATGACACCTAAAAATTATCAAGAACTCCTTAATAACTTCGAATAACCAGCCCATACTCAAACATATAGCTGGTGTGTCCAAGTAATGATTCAAACAGGACCCATGTGTTGCCTTCATTTTTATGTCTCTTATATTTAATCTTTCTGGAGTTATTTCTCACCTCTCCTCCAGTAGCATATTGGGCACCTACCAACCTGGGGAATTCATCTTTCATTGTCGTATCTTTTGGCCTTTTCATACTGTTCATGGGTTCTTAAGGGAAGAATACTGGAGAGGTTTACCACTCCCTTCTCCAGGGGACAATGTTTTGTCAGAACTCTCCACCATGACCTTGGGTGGACTTACACGGCATGGCTCATAGTTTCATTGAGTTAGATAAGGCGGTGGTCCATATAATCAGTTTTCTGTAATTGTAGTTTTCATTCTGTCTGTCCTCTGATAAATAAGGATAAGAGGCTTGTGAAAGCTTCCTTATGGAAGGGATTGGCTGTGGGGGAATCTGGGTCTTATTCTCAGTACTGAGAACTGATGCTGAAGCTGAAACTCCAATACTTGGACCACCTGATGTGAAGAGGTAATTTATTGGAAAAGACCCTAATGCTGAGCAAGATTGAAGGCAGGAGGAGAAGGGGACAAAAGAGGACGAGATGGTTGGATGGCATCACCAACTCAATGGACGTGAGTTTGAGCAAGCTCTGGGAACTGGTGATGGACAGGGAAGCCCGGTGTGCTGCAGTTAATTGGGTCACAAAGAGTTGGACACAGCTGCTGCTGCTGCTAAGTCTCTTCAGTCGTGTCCGACTCTGTGCGACACCATAGACGGCAGCCCACCAGGCTTACCCGTCCAACTGAGCTGATATTTAATCTGGAATTTTCCTCCAATCCCCTTGTTCCATGGAATTTCTCACATTCTGCATGTGATACATTGCTTTCTCATGGTGTCATTCACATTTATCCTTTATCTATTATATCTGCAAGCTTGAGTTTAGGTTTAGGTTCAAATTCTATGGCACATGTGTATTTCAGGGTTTTCCCCTCATCCCTGAAATAATAAATTCAGCAGTGCCTGTTCTCTAATTCTTTGGGGGACTAGATGACCATGATGATTAATTCATGTGTCACCTTGGCTAAGTGGGGGATGGTGTTTTAGGCAACTGAGTTTGTGGTCATTTGTTTTGCAGTATTGGAAAGTGAACACATTCCCTTTGTCTTTCTAAATGGTTAATCATTTCGTGTTGCTATCCTGTTTAAAAATATGTCATGGGTTCCCCTTTCCCTGTAGGATAAAGCCCAAATTTCTTATCTTGGCATTCAATCCCCTCCCACCCAGACAGCAGCTTCTCCTATTGGCCCCGCCCCCTCACACTGCACTCCAGCCTCAGAGAACAAGTTGCAGATACATAAACACCTGCTCCTTTCTCTCCCCTTCCGGGTCTTGCACTGCCCCAAACAGGCCACCTCCTTACTCGTCTTCTGAGCCTCAGCTTAGAAACAATGTCTTGCAGACCTTCCCTTGGACCTTAAATGTAGGTTAAGTGTATATCCTTGGGCTCCCCCAAACCACATTTGTCACACTGTGTTGTTACCATCTCTTTACTCACCCGTCTTTGCCTGTTAGACCACAAGGTCCTGGCAGACTCAGTTCAGTTCAGTTCAGTTGCTCAGTCGTGTCCGACTCTTTGCAACCCCATGAATCACAGCATGCCAGGCCTCCCTGTTCATCACCATCTCCGGAGTTCACTCAGACTCATGTCCATCGAGTCCGTGATGCCATCCAGCCATCTCATCCTTGGTCGTCCCCTTCTCCTCCTGCCCCCAATCCCTCCCAGCATCAGAGTCTTTTCCAATGAGTCAACTCTTCTCATGAGGTGGCCAAAGTACTGGAGTTTCAGCTTTAGCATCATTCCTTCCAAAGAAATCCCAGGGTTGATCTTCAGAATGGACTGGCTGGATCTCCTTGCAGTGCAAGGGACTCTCAAGAGTCTTCTCCAACACCACAGTTCAAAAGCATCAATTCTTCAGCACTCAGCCTTCTTCACAGTCCAACTATCACATCCATACATGACCAAAGGAAAAACCATAGCCTTGACTAGACGAACCTTAGTCGGCAAAGTAATGTCTCTGCTTTTGAATATGCTATCTAGGTTGGACATAACTTTCCTTCCAAGGAGTAAGCATCTTTTAATTTCATGGCTGCAGTCACCATCTGCAGTGATTTTGGAGCACAAAAAAATAAAGTCTGACACTGTTTCCACTGTTTCCCCATCTATTTCCCATGAAGTGATGGGACCGGATGCCATGATCTTCATTTTCTGAATATTGAGCTTTAAACCAAAATTTTCACTCTCCTCTTTCACTTTCATCAAGAGGCCTTTTAGTTCCTCTTCACTTTCTGCCATAAGGGTGGTGTCATCTGCATATCTGAGGTTATTGATATTTCTCCCAGCAATCTTGATTCCAGCTTGTGTTTCTTGCAGTCCAGCATTTCTCATGATGTACTCTGCATATAAGTTAAATAAGCAGGGTGACAATATACAGCCTTGATGTACTCCTTTTCCTATTTGGAACCAGCCTGTTGTTCCATGTCCAGTTCTAACTGTTGCTTCCTGACCTGCATGCAGATAGGACCATCACTAATCCGCCTTTGAGCCATGGTGGAATCATGGGCATGCGTGTGGGCGTGCTGTCACTGTGGGCTGAATAAAAATAGCCAGACTGCTCCTTGCCATGCTTTCACAAGCCTCAACTACCCTAGAGCAGAACTCCAGCTTCCTCTGAGCCACCCTCCTGCAGGAACTCTGAGTGCGAGGTGAAGAGATGTGCCATTGGAGAGCACAGCATCTGCACCCTCTCTGGCCCTCCTGCCCCGGACTTGGCTGGCAGCTCGGGGCTGGAGGAGGAGAGCCTGAGCCCAGTGGGATCCGGCAGGAAGCAGGGGAGCTTGACCTCCTTCGTCTTACTGAACCTGCTGCTCTCAGACCTCTCTGAGGCCTGGAGTTCTTGTAAATGGACAAAGAATAGCTCCAGAAGCTTTGTTCTAGATGAGATAAGCCACAGAAACCTGAGGAAAGGCATCAGCGATGCCACCAATGGGTGTCTTGGGACAGGCTTTAGTCACCTGATCCCATCATCTCCAGCAGCAGCTCCCTTGCTATGGACAAATACAAAAGATCTTTATTCAATCCCACATAACTATATCTAGGGCTTCCTTAGTGGCTCAGATGGTAAAGAATCTGTCTGCAACACAAGAGACCTGGGTTCTATCCCTGGGTCGGGAAGATACCCTGGAGAAGGGAATGGCAACCCCCTCCAGTATTCTTGCCTGGAGAATTCCTTGGACAGAAGAGCCTGGTGGGCTAGAGTCTATGGGGTCAGAAAGAATTGGACGTGACCAACACACACACACACACACACACACAACTGTATATCGAAGCACAGCTGCAGTTGGCACCTCCAATTACATTGTTGCTCCTGTGTGGAAATTCAGGAACTGCTGTAAGCAAATAAGGGTAGAACTCCCATTTTCCCTCATGACTACCCCAACCGGCTTCTTCGTCTCTGTCTTGCATTGTCAGTGGCCCCAGAGACGTCCCTTTGAAGACCCCATCAGATCTCTGTCCACAACCCAGCCATGAATGAACACATCTGTCCCGCCTCCCCATAGCTGCTTCTGAAAGTTTTCTTTCATTTCTGCTGAAATATATGTCCGACTAAAGAAAAAGCTTTAAATGAAGTTTAAAGACAAAAACACAAAAAGCCCAGCTTAATATTTGTATGCTGAATATTAGCCCATCACCACTGGAAACTCTCAGATAAAACAACTCATAATGAAAATGCAGCAAGACCCTTAAATGTAGCAATTCTAATGCTCACCTCTATTATTATAATAATAGGGGTCTCAAATGGAGCTGTTGAGAACAGTGGCTGCCCCTGACTAGAATTCAACCAGAAAGATCAAGAGAGTGCCCTAACTGCCTTTCTTCTCAGATCAAACAATTGACTTAATTCTCTAGGCCTACACACCGAAATGTGTTTGAGGAGATTCAAATAGGTTACTATGGAGGATTAAGGTTTTCTCTGCAGATTATACTTTTATGCCCCGTAGTTCATTGCTTGAAGTGTTAAGTAGTTTTGTCAAAATAAGCAGGGCTGGAAGGATTTTTAGAATCTTACAAATCACACACTTGCTGAGTAACACAAGGGACGTCTGGTTTCCACCCCCCACCTTTTTTTTTTTTTAATTTAATGGTTGAGGTTTGGGGGGCAGAAATTAAGCATTCTGAAGATTAGTTGAAAATTTCAAGAAGCATCACAGATAAGAGAAACACAAGCGTGGGGGTTTATTGTGTTTCGTCTTTCAAAAATTGTTTCACAAAATGATGCGGCTGAAGAAGCCACATAAAGAGAAGGGATTTTCTTGTGAGCGCTTAACTGCCTGAAGAGAGAGTCCAGAGGGGCTGTGAAATCAGACTCTGGAGGCTTCTCTGTAGTGCCATGCTAATCAGGGTTATTTTACTCCCTGAGACTTCATTTTTGCTTCCAGGAGTTGGTGGTAAAATAAGCTTTCATTTTCTCACAACAGCACATTCCCAGGAAAGGGCCCTTGTCCTGAAGTCCTCTGCGACATCCTGTCCTTGGTCTCACAGGTGGCTCAGCTGTCCTCCCAGACCCCCCGGGACTGCGCCCCTCCTCAATCAAAGGGCTGCTCAGTGAAGGTACCAGGTCATTAGCTGCGTGGAGCTCGGGCGGTTTGCGCACTGTCCTCCCCTTCTTGGGTTCTCCTGGGTCCATCCCTCCTCAGCTAAGCTATGCGAAGGAGCTTAATTGACGTTGCAACAGCGCACCGAGCGCGTGTGAACTGCCGACTAGCTAAAGCCTGACGCGACTGGACGCTGGTGGGCACACAGCCCCAGAACCACAGGCGGTTCCAGATGGTTTTGTCCAGCCTGGCACAGTTCCAGTCACTTCTGAGCTGGCCTTTCCAGTTTCTCCAGGTCTCAGCTCCACGCAGCGGGTGTTGGCAGGCGCGGGAAAATATTCCTCAGGCTTTGAGCTCCATCTCTGCTGCAGGCCCAGTTCCATTATCCTCGGCCCGGTTCCGTTGACCTCAGCCACGTCTCTGCCCTCCCGTGTATGAGAAATCCGCCAAGATGGCGCCCCTGGCCGATACTTCCAGACCGCCGACGGAGGCGCTCATGGCATAGGTTCTGTGGGTCGGGAAAGCTCATAAGTCGTTTATTGCCTGCTCCCCCAGTAAGGAGGGAACTTGCTGGCAAGCCTCAAGGCAGAGTTAACTGGTCAGTGTGGAGATGCAGGGCTGGCGCAGACTTGGGAGTGGGGGTGGCTAGTGGGAGTCAAAGGCCCAGAGGGAAGGCGAGAGGCAGAGACTGGTGGGGCCGGCAGGTTCCTAGGCGCTGGGAGCAACTCAGGTGGTGGGAGAGGAGGCTGGGCTGCTGAACAGACAGCTGGGGGGCTGGGAATGAGGCATGGAGAAAAGCCCAGGGGCGGTTAGGGGACACTAAGTGCTGTGCATTCAGCCTTGCAAACTCCCTCCTTCCGTGTCTCCCAAGAGAGCCTAAGTAAAACACCTATTGCTCAGTAATGAAAGGAAGACGGCAATGGAATAAACAGTGTTGAGTCGAGCGGGGAGAGAACTGGGACCACACGCAGGGCCTCATCATATCTGGGTCACATCACATCACCAAGGGGACTGGGGAGCTGCTTCCTTCCACTGTTAGCTTTATGTCGATACATCTCTCTTCTGTTTGGGTCATTCCCATCCTGGCTGAGGCCCAGACAGATCCTTCTGCCCCTTCAGTGCCCAAGCCTCAGCCTTTTCTGTATATAGAACATCTCTCCCGTGGAATCTCTGCACAAATTAAGTCCCTGGGTGGCATGAAGCACTCAGATTGCTGAGAACCTCTGAGTGCCTTGGATTCAAGTGCAGAATGAATGCTTCCAGACAGGGGTCAACAAGCTTTCTGTGTAAAGGGCCAGATAGTACGTATTTGAGACTTTGCTGGCAGACAGGCGAAATTGAGAATATTATGTAGGTATTTATAGAACGGGAGAGAAAACACATTTTCACAGATTTTACCGGTAAAAGTCAAAGCATTATAGACACTGAAATTTGAATTCCATATAATTTTCACATGCCACAAAATATGATTCTTCTTTTGATCTTTTTTCAGTTATTTAAAAGGGTAAAAGCCATTCTTAGCATGTGGGGTATCTAAATAACAGATGTGGGCTGCATTTGGCCCATTGGCTGTAATTTGCCAACCCCCATTCTAGGAAGAGTGAAATGTGTCACTGTAACGGAAGCAGCACTCACAACACCCTGTTCTTTTCATATTCACTGCAAACTTGATTGTTATGATCTGGATAAAAATGCTGGTCATCAAAGCGTCCATTCCCAAATCAATGCCTGCAATTCATAACAGGTAGGCAAAATGACAGAGTTGTAGAATTTTCAACTCTTCTTTCAGATAATTAGGCTGCAGGCCCAAGTGCTTTGGTAATTAATGCTGGCCGATCCATTAAGCATGTGCCCTTTTATCAGAAGTCTGTACCAGGGACCATGGTGGTGATCTTACATTGTTATGGCAGCATATGGTTTTCAAAGCACTTTAACATACAATATCTCATTAGATCTTCTTAAACCACCCCCCCCCCCCAAGAAGTAGAAGAGGTGGTATTCTAACCCTTTTATGACTGGAAAGAACCTAAACAAAACCAGGGCTTCAAGTAATTGTGCAGCTGTCTGCAATCAGTTATGCACTGGTGGATGGAGGTTGGACCTCAGGTGTGGCTAGGAGCTGGGGATAGAGCAAAAAAGGCAAATCTGGAGCTTTGGTCAAGGGGGCAACCACCACAGAGAAAATAAAATAATCCTACTCACATGAAAAGAACTGGTACACCTAAAAAGATGAAAAAGAACTCCCTCTTTGAATATTTCCAGAAATATTTAGCCTTGTTTATTGTAACCCAAAAGCATATCTTAAGGTAAAAGCCTCCAAAAGCTGAATAAATCCCAAAGATAAAAAGAAGAGACATCAAGGTAATAATTATACTTCCAAAAACAGTCCCCGGATACTTCTAAGGGCCAGTACCTGGAATGCGTATTTTGTTATTATCATATATGTGAAGATCTTAGAGCAGGCAGCAAAGAGAATGCTAAGAAAATCACAGCTCACAGGTTGACCCTCAAGGAGAGCGTGAATTGGGACTCAAAGGCGATGATAGTGGCCCTCACAGACCCGAATGAGATCACAGAGGCCTGGGACTTTGATGGGCAGCAGTGGGTTAGTGGCCCAGCCATCCGCAGCCTGCCTAGAGCCAGCTTCCTTCCAGGGAGAGGTCAGGGGAGCAGGGCCAGCCTGCAGCTGCTGTCTGCTTCTATCACAGCTGCACAGCGACATCACACAAGCCCAGAGTCCTTTGAACAAGGCTCCCAGGAACTGTCACTCAGTGACCGAGCTGGTGCTCTTGGAGGGTAGTAGTTAAGAGCAAGAACTCTCAAGTTGTACGAACCTGGGTTCAAATCCCAAGCCCTTCCCTTACTGACCTTCACCTTGGGAAGCCTGCCTTCATGTGGTGGTGGTTTAGTAGCTAAGTTGTGTCTGACTATTTGCGGCCCTATGGACTGTGGCCCACCAGGCTTCTCTGTTCATGGGATCGTCCAACTGGAATGGGTTGCCATTTCCTTTGCCAGGGGATCTTCCTGACCCAGGGATCGAACCCAGGTCTCTTGCTTTGCAGGCAGTCTCCACTGCATTGCAGACAGATTCTTTATTGACTGAGCCACCTGGGAAGCCCTCACCTTCATGTAGTTCATGGTTTATAAGAGAGGCTAACACAGCGGCCACGTGGTTGGCCTGTGGGAAGTGCTAAGTGAGATAGTGCGTATAAAATGCCCGGAACTTAGCCTGGGCTATTGCCATGGGTATTATTTATTAAGCCCAACAGTAAATCTGAAGCAGCTAATAATTCTCTGGAGAGGCAGCTTCATGGTGAAAGAAAGAGCATTAGGCTAGGGAACAAAAGGCTTGAGTTGCCCATGAAATTCTGACCCTTGGGAGAGGTTAAATAATCTGAGGAAAGTCACTCCTGGAGCCTGAGCTGCTCCTCTCAGAAATGGGAGTTAATAATATCTATTTCACAAGGTCACTGGGAAGAGAAAGAAAGACAGGGTGCGAGATGGCTTTCTCCAGTGTATTATTACAGAGAGCCACAAAAATGTTCACAGCGTCTCTGAACAAGCAATATATGCATATTTATGTGTAGCCACATCTCGTTCCATAAAAGATTTGAGACATTCTTCAAATCTCAAGCAGAGCTCAAAACCCACATGAATAAAAAAATCCACATGAAATAATGAACCATAAATATGATTTTTAAAGGAGGACCCAGAAATAGGTGAAAGTAGGAACAAAAAGATCCAGGAGAAATAAACATTCGAAATTATAGGTCAGAAGATTTTATCTACTTCACTGTTCAAATTGAATATCCAATTTATCTTCTAAGCTTTCTCAGAGTCCAGGGGAAAAAAGGGACATGTAGATTTTCATTCTCATTGAAAAAATTATGTACAGATCTATCTTGCTCTCTCCTCTCCCCACCGCCCCCTCCCCCTCCTTTCTTCAAGAGAAGTAAGAGTTCGCAACGCTTCATACAATCTTGCCAAGGTAAGTAGTATTTGTAAATAAAGCTGCCTCAGAGAGATTATCTAGCTTGCCTGGGATCACAAACTTCCTATGAATAGGAGGCAAGGCCAGGCTCCAAATTCAAGTCCAAAGGTACCACAGCCCTGTTCCTCCCACCACACTAGCAGTACAATTCTTCAGTGTTTTTCTGAGCTGCAGCAGCTGGGGAAGCTGCTTCTTAGAAGAGTCAGACAGAGATTGTCTTGGTGCTCTAACTTTCTGCTCAATCTGCAATTCGACAGAAAATTACTTTTCCAAGGACATAGAAGCAGACATAAGCCCTCTCATTGCCTTGGTGCTGGACAAACTGTATCAGATTTCGTGGAGGTATTGAAGAGAGTTTGCTTGGGCTGGGAAATGAACTTGGCGTGGGGCACTTGCAGAGGTGTCAGCCCACAATTGCCAAAGGCTCTTGTGATGTAAACATGAGTAAGGGCACAACAGACTGTCACAGAAAATGCTCTGAAACAAGAGAGAAGATTCCAACTCAGCGGAGGGTGGGGCAAGAACAGGGAAGAGCATATTCACCAGCAGGAATGGAGCAAGGCAAGAGAAGGAAAACAAAATGATTCTCAAAGTCCCAAACAGCCAATCCTTTCATTCAGGTCTGGGAGCTGATTCCACAACCTCATGGTCCGGAAACCCCTGTCACTGTAACTAAGCAAGGTTCAAGTTTACAAGAGAGTATAAAGTATATAGTTCCCACTGGAGTTTTTAATGGATCCATAAGGTCCTGAGTTAAGGGACTCCTCCAGGCACCATCATATTGATATCCAGACTGGAGGAACGTACCCATTATTGCAGCCCAGAGTAAGTGACACTCGTGCTTTTAACAAGGTTTATCTCTCCTCGGGTGGCTATAGATTATGTTAGCTTGGATTCTAAAATGCATTTCACAGTAGGTTCATAAAAGGGGCTGTGACTGAGAGTAAATGTCTTCAAGTCATATTTCTACAGCACATGTGGCATGTAGTCTTATAAGACTTTTCCTCTAGTGTCTCCAGATCAAATTCAAGGGCATGACTCTGAAGTACAGCTCAGGAAAGACAGTTCTGCAGAGGCCAAGACCACTTGTTTCAGTTCTGTGCCTTCTGATGTCAACTTTGATCAAAGGATAGACTTTAGGTGGAGTTGGATCATATATATGTCATATATTTCAAATGACTGTCCAACAGTCTCAACCTGAGGTTTTGATAGGAACTGGACAGTTGACAGTTCAGCATTGTATTTTTCAGCACTGTCTTAAATTAAAGGCAAGCAATATGTCAATCAGGGATGGAGTAGGGTCCTTTGGAAATAAAAAATGAATGGATGGAAATTTGATACTTTTATGAAATATGAGTAGAAAAAATATGCTATCTACTTGGATTGACAGCCATCCTACCACTGCATGAAGGCCAGATGCAGAAAACTAGAACTGCATTCAGAAATAGTTTGGGGCTTTTCTGGTACTTCAGAAAATGATTAATTAAGTCCTGAAAATTTTACACTGTAGAGCATGAAAAGAAGTTTGGGGCCTGTAAAGTGTTCAAGCAGTTGTTACTAGTTCCCCTCAATGACTATATAAAACCTGGATAATGTGCCCACAGATAACATAGTTTTGATCAAAGCAGTGTTCTGATGAAAGTGCCAGGATGCATTAATTGAAAGATGTACTTGTTTTAGTTTCTAAATAACTATACCTGTGTTATGAGATAATTGGATATGAATCAATTAGGTTTTGGACAACATCTGCCAAAAATTATTTTAGTTGGGTCCTGTAATTAATTAACTGGAGGTCCTCTGAATCAGAAGGGTTTGCTTATTATTGAATGTAATTTGGGAGAATTTGGACCATAAACCCTCTGGCTTTGGACCTATTCAACTTTAATCATGGTGCTTTAGAGTGGGTGTTGCAGGGTTTAGGACAGGGCCTCTGCCTCTAGTTGGAAAGACAAGCTTTCACAGACAGGACCAAGGAAGAAAGACAAGAGTTAAAAGGTGACCAAGATAGGGACGTCCCTAGTGGTCCAGTAGCTAAGACTCCACCCTCCCAATGCAGGGGGCCCAGGTTCAATCCCTGGTCAGGGAACTAGATCCCACATGCTGCAATTAAGACCAAACCAAATTAAATAAATAAATAAATAAATAAATAAATGCACCCAAATAAATAAATAAATAAAAATTTAAAAAAGGTGACCAACAGAATGGCCATCATCAAAAAGTCTACAAACAATAAATGCTGGAGAGGGTGTGAAGAAAAGAGAACCCTCTTACATTATAAGAATGTTACATTCTTACACTGGGAATGCAAATTAATACAGTCAATATGGACAACTGTATGGAGATTTCTTAAAAAGCTAGGAATAAAGCTACCATACAACCCAGCAATCCCACTACTGGGCATATACCCTGAACCCCAGTGTTCATTGCAGCACTATTTACAATAGCTAGGGCATGGAAGCAATCTAAATGTCCATCAACAGATGAATGGATAAGGAAGTTGTAGTACATAAACACAAAGGAATATTACTCAGTCATAAAAAAGAACACATTTGAGTCAGTTCTAATGAGGTGGATGAACCTAGAGTGTATTATACAGAAAGTAAGTCAGAAAGAGAAAGGCAAATATGATATACTAATGCATATATATATGGAATCTAGAAAGATAGTACTGATGATTCTACTTGCAGGGCTGCAAAGGAGACATAGACATTTTGGACACCGTGAGGGAAGGAGAGGGTGGGGTGATATGAGAGAATAGCATTGAAACATATGCATTACCATGTGTGAAACAGATAGCCAGTGGGAGTTCGCTGTATCACACAGGGAACCCAAAGCCACTGCTCTGTGACAGCCTAGAGGGGTGGGATGTGGAGGAAGGTGGGAGGGGGGTTCCAGAGGGAGGGGACAGGTATGCCTAATACTGATTCATGTAGATGTATGGCAATGGAGAAGGCAATGGCACCCCACTCCAGTACTCCTGCCTGGAAAATCCCATGGACGGAGGAGCCTGGTGGGCTGCAGTCCATGGGGTCACTGAGGGTCGGACACGACTGAGTGACTTCACTTTCACTTTTCACTTTCATGCATTGGAGAGGGAAATGGCAACCCACTCCAGCGTTCTTGCCTGGAGAATCCCAGGGATGGGGGAGCCTGGTGGGCTGCTGTCTATGGGTCACACAGAGTTGGACACGACTGAAGTGACTTAGCAGCAGCAGCAGCAGATGTATGGCAAAAACCTTCACAATATTGTAAATAAATTACCCTATAATTTAAAAAAAAATTAAAAATAAGGTGACAAGACAGAAATATGAGGGGACATTCCCCAGGCCCTACATTACCCAAATAATTGGGATGCCACGTCAGTAAGTCCAGAAGTATGTGAACCTCACAAATAAGTCATTAACCACTCTGCTGGCCAGAATTTAGCTTGGAGAGAAAAGCTGTCATGGTCGCACGTTGTATCTCTGTCTTTTGGCTTCACACATTTTTGTTCAGCCAAGATACCACGAGCACAACTAGAAATGTGAGACTTTTCAAGGAAAAGCCTGGGAGCCTGGTGGGCTGCTGTCTATGGGTCACACAGAGTTGGACACGACTGAAGTGACTTAGCAGCAGCAGCAGCAGATGTATGGCAAAAACCTTCACAATATTGTAAATAAATTACCCTATAATTTAAAAAAAAATTAAAAATAAGGTGACAAGACAGAAATATGAGGGGACATTCCCCAGGCCCTACATTACCCAAATAATTGGGATGCCACGTCAGTAAGTCCAGAAGTATGTGAACCTCACAAATAAGTCATTAACCACTCTGCTGGCCAGAATTTAGCTTGGAGAGAAAAGCTGTCATGGTCGCACGTTGTATCTCTGTCTTTTGGCTTCACACATTTTTGTTCAGCCAAGATACCACGAGCACAACTAGAAATGTGAGACTTTTCAAGGAAAAGCCTTAGGTTGATGATGGAATCCAGTCTGTTGTCAATCAACCAAAGGTCGCCTTTGTCCTTTGGGATGCTGTGGGGTCCCCAAAGGAATGAGATACCCACTTATCTGCCTTACATCTTCAACTCTTCAAAGTAAAGTCCTGATTCAGAAGGAAGTCTTAAAAAGCCTCACGTGTGAAACCCTGACTCAAACGAAGCCATGTATTCACTTCCCAGGTTCTTCTCAGATTTACCTGCTCTCCTGGACCAAGCTTCTTAACGAGTACCTGACTCTGGTTTCTCCTTCTCTTCAGATGAGAAGCAGTGCAGCAAGCCAGGAAGAGAAAGAGGATGTCTCAATGGGAGCTACAGACATGGCCAGAGCCAGTGAAATGTTAAGTCTAGAGCTATAATAATAATAATAATAATAAAGAAAAACAATTCTAGACATGGAACCATACTTTATATAAGAATCAAATACTGTAAGCAACTCAAATGTCCATTGACAGATGAATAAAGAAGATGTACATATGGGATATTACTCAGCCAACAAAAGGAATGAAATTGCATCATTTGCAGAGACATGGATGGACCTAGAGACTGTCAGAGTGAGGTAAGTCAGAAAGAGAAAAACGAATTTCATCTATTAGTGTATGTATGTGGAATCTAGAAAAATGGTACAGATGAACCTATTTGCAGGGCAGGAATGCAGACGTAGAGGGCAGACATGTGGACATGGGGAGATGGGGGGTGGGATTAATTGGGAGATTGGGGTTACATATATACACTACCATATGTAAAGTAGATAGCTAGCAGGAACCTGCTCTGTAGCACAGGGAACTCGGCTCGGTGCTCTGTTATAACCCTAGATGGGTGGGATGTGGGTGGGTAGAGGGAGATTCAAGAGGGAGGGGATATACTTATATCTCCTATAGACATATGTATACATATACATATGTTGGACTACCAGACCACCTGACCTGCCTCTTGAGAAACCTATATGCAGGTCAGGAAGCAACAGTTAGAACTGGACATGGAATAAAAGACTCTGATGCTGGGAGGGATTGGGGGCAGGAGGAGAAGGGGACGTCCAAGGATGAGATGGCTGGATGGCATCACCGACTCAATGGACCTGAGTCTGAGTGAACTCTGGGAGTTGGTGATGGCCAGGGAGGCCTGGTGTGCTGTGACTCATGGGGTCACAAAGAATCAGACATGACTAAGTGACTGAACTGAACTGAACTGATGTATACATAAAGTGATTCACTTCATCATACAGCAGAAACTAATGCAATATTGTCAAACAACTATACCGCTCTTTTTAAAAGAAGAATCAAATACTGTATATTCATGATAACAATTCTGAATCAAGAACTGGCTAAAATGCTCTTCCAGAGCATTAAATAATGTGCTAAAATTGACCATAAAATATATTGTTGAACTCACAGTCATTTTACCATATGAAGGAAAGCAGGTTTGCACCAAAAGTGGACCCAAAATAAGAGACTAATGGAAGAAAAAAAGAAAAACATTGATTTGACAGCAACCATAGACTGCAGCCTGCCGAGCTCCTCTGTCCGTGGGATTTTCCAGGCAGTAGTACTGGAGTGGATTGCCATTTCCTTCTCCAGGGAATCTTCCCAACCCAGGGCTCGAACCCGGGTCTCCCGCATTGTAGACAGAGGCTTTTACCGTCTGAGCCACCAGGGAAGTCCTTCCATAGGACATAACAGAGAGTAAACCTCTGGCTTCTCACAAAATCTGCATCATGGGAGCTCAACGTGGCTTTTCTACACACAACTTAGAGAAAAACCACCGGCATTAGGGTTTCCATCAAGGAGGAACCACCAGGCAACAAGACTGGAAGCTCTGGACACACACGCCACTCCTGGAAAGGTGTGTTCATGCAAGGAGGAGCCTGCACAAGGAAACTTGTACACAGAAGCCGGCAGCACAGAGCCACTGCCCGAGGGCCCTGCAGGCTGCGCCCAGCATGTACTTGGGTGGGGGGACCAGTTGTACACAGAGACAAGCCCCGAAATATGCATTTGCATACGTTTGGGGAATGAAGGGGGAACAAAGTCCTGTAAAGAAAGCAGTGCAGGTGGAGGAGCATTCCTCTGTCTTCTCCTCTTGTTCACCCGTAGGCAAGGCCTAGGGGAATTCTTTTGAAGATGTGTGAGTTAAATCGGGATCGCACCACGACAGTCTCTGTGTTTGTTCAGTGACTAAGGAGCAGAAATGTTTCCTTCTCTCTATTTTTGAATCTATGGAAATGTACACTCCATTTCTGAAAGATTTTTGTAAAGCTATATTTAAAATAATAGAAAAAATATTTTTGACCTTTACTTAGTTAACTTCTGTGTAGTGGTTATGTGTCTGACAAAGCAAGTTCAAGTCCTGGCTTTGCTTCTTACTAGCTGTGTGACTCCAAGCAAGTTGTTAATACTTCCTTTTTTTTTTTTTTTAATGCAAAAACAGGCCATTTTAAAACCATGAATACCACTGTGGTGGAGAATATCAGTGTTGCATCTGAGGGACACCACTGGGGACCCCATTGCCTGCCAACTCCCCTCATTCTGGAGTCTCATGTTTGGTGGATGTCGGGATATCTAGCTGACTAGGGGGGAGGAGGGGTAGAGGGTAAACCACCATGAAAGAGTACAGTAGGGGCCCCACCTGGCCTGCGGAAATTTACAGAGGCTGCCAAAGCAACTCTTCACCTATGGGAGAACAACCCCTCCAAAGGGCATTTCTCTTTCTGGCTGTTGTCTCAGAGTCTTACACTGTTTCAGTCTCAGTTTTACTAAAGAAAACACCGGGAAGTATACCAGTTTCACTCCAAGGGACCGGCCCAATCCATTTCCTATTGATGTCCTATTGGTTCAGCCACACCTGGGTTCTCAGAGTAGAGCTCTTTAGAGAGTAGACTTGGCTGAGAATGCTTCCTGGGTAAGGCTGAAGTGGACAACCTCCTCCTTTGTTTCTTTTCTTCTTTGATGGGACCTAGAGAGCCGCCACTTTCCCATATTTGAGTTCTCTGTCCTCTGCTTGTACACAATCTTGAATGCTGCTGCCAGAGTCAGCAGAAGAGGCAGGCTTTCAGACCTAGTCATGCCCAGTCTCTAGCTCCTACCATGAATACAGATGTGAGAATCAATACTGCCCAGATCCTTTCTTTTCCTTGCATGGTGGAGAGCACCTGGTGGTCACCATGACTCCGTTCAGTCCTAAACCCATATCTGTTGACCTGGTCATCCTTGGTCTTAACCCCATGGCCTTGGCCTGGGAAGAATCCATGCAGCTACAGTGCAAAGCCAGACTCCTTTGGTGCTGGCCAAGGTGCTGATTGTGTGGAGACAACACAGTCTTCCTGCAAATGCAAGGGAATGGAGCAGAACATCTTGTTCTGGCTGAATGACTCTGTAACTTGCTACTTAGGAGGGGCCATCATCACTATGCTTCCACATATCCTCTGCTGACCCCCCAGCTGGGGTTGGGGATGGAGAGTGGGGGATAGGTGCTCTAAGGGCAGCACACTCAGCAAGAACATGCATTTTATTTTTAGTAGAGGCACAGATGGGATGGAGGACAAGAAGATTGGAGTTAAGGTTCCTAGTCTGGAGGCCAGGGTGTGCCTCTGGGGCTAGTTTGAGGAAGGAGAGAGATGGCTGGGAAGTCCATAGGCTCTGCCAAGGCAGCAGGAAAGGATAGGGGATGAGAGGAAGGCAGAGAGGGGAAACAGGATGCAAGGATGGAGCCAGTAGGGTTTAAGCCTGGACTATAGCAGAAAGTGAAAGTGGAGAGTGAAAAAGTTAGATTAAAGCTCAACATTCAGAAAACGAAGATCATGGCATCTGGTCCCATCACTTCATGGGAAATAGATGGGGAAACAGTGGAAACAGTGTCAGACTTTATTTTGGGGGGCTCCAAAATCACTGCAGATGGTGATTACAGCCATGANTGGCATCTGGTCCCATCACTTCATGGGAAATAGATGGGGAAACAGTGGAAACAGTGTCAGACTTTATTTTGGGGGGCTCCAAAATCACTGCAGATGGTGACTGCAGCCATGAAATTAAAAGATGCTTACTCCTTGGAAGAAAAGTTATGACCAACCTAGATAGCTTATTCAAAAGCAGAGACATTACTTTACCGACTAAGGTCCATCTAGTCAAGGCTATGGTTTTTCCTGTGGTCATGTATGGATGTGAGAGTTGGACTGTGAAGAAGGCTGAGCACTGAAGAATTGATGCTTTTGAACTGTGTGGTGTTGGAGAAGACTCTTGAGAGTCCCTTGGACTGCAAGGAGATCCAACCAGTCCATTCTGAAGGAGCTCAGCCCTGGGATTTCTTTGGAAGGAATGATGCTAAAGCTGAAACTCCAGTACTTTGGCCACCTCATGCGAAGAGTTAATTCACTGGAAAAGACTCTGACGCTAGGAAGGATTGGGGGCAGGAGGAGAAGGGGATGACAGAGGGTGAGATGGCTGGATGGCATCACAGACTCGATGGACTTGAGTCTGAGTGACCTCCGGGAGATGGTGATGGACAGGGAGGCCTGGCGTGCTGCGATTCATGGGGTTGCAAAGAGTCGGACATGACTGAGGGACTGGACTGAACTGAATTTGCAATATATTTTCCAATGAAAAGTATTTGACATAACTGAGATTTGGGGGTCTTGGGGCTCTTCCCCATGATTTTGTTAGTGTTTTGCTGTAAAGGTGATCTACCTAAAATACAACATAAGCAAACATATAAACATGACTAAAATTCTTTTGCCACTATTTATATGATGAGTTAAAGCTCAGGGTGTCCATCTGCAGTGTGTGAGCTATCCCTTAGACATATTTGTCTTCACTTTCACAAGTGCAAAGAAAACAAATGCCTTTCACAAAAGCCATATATATAAAGCAGGTCGAGTCCAGCTGCCTTTCTGTTAGATTACCACAGACCATCTGGTTGGCGGTTATCCCACATAGAGAATGCCAACACATACCCTGAACAATAAAATATTCACACAAATATCTTTTTATCCAGGGGAAATGAAAATTTTAGGTATGTCAGACCAACCAGTCGCTTACAAAAGTGTTAATCTATGCAAACCTCACTATACTGTATCTTCAAATTCACGTCTCATCACAATTTTCACTTAGACCTTACACAAGCAGCTGATATATTATAGAAGATTATTAAGAATAGGACAAAATTTTATAGTGTTTAAGAGTCATGATTCTAATGGATATTTAGGATGACTTGGCTTGCTTTTTTTGGTCCAACTTATAGATTTTTTAAAAACTGTAAGTATTTGATATTGCTTAAATGGATATCTAGTAATTAATCAAAATAGTATAAGGTTTGGAGAGTTTTCTCAATAAACGAATAATTTTTCCTAAGTAGTTTATTTAGTGGAGAAGGCAATGGCAACCCACTCCAGTACTCTTGCCTGGAAAATCCCATGGATGGAGGAGCCTGGTAAGCTGCAGTCCATGGGCTCGCTGAGGGTCAGACATGACTGAGTGACTTCACTTTCACTTTTCACTTTCCTGCATTGGAGAAGGAAATGGCAACCCACTCCAGTGTTCTTGTCTAGAGAATCCCAGGGATGGGGAAGCCTGGTGGGCTGCCATCTATGGGGTCGCACAGAGTCGGACATGACTGAAGTGACTTAGCAGCAGCAGTTTATTTAGATAAGCTAGACAAACATGAATATTAAAATATCAATGTAAGTTTTCCATATTAACTAAAGGGCAATGCAGTATCCATTGAAATCAGCACAGAAGTGATCCGGTTAGCATGATCTAACCATGTTTACAGCAGGCATTGGTCATGTTTACTTCATTAACTGAGAATCTATCAGAACAACACAATTAATTTGCTAACACTTATATCAGCATTTGTTTTGGACTGAAAATCAACCTGACTATAAGGAGTATCAAATATTTCCCTTTCATTGATGAGTTATTCAGTTCAGTTCAGTCACTCAGTCGGGTCCGACTCTTTGCAACCCCATGAACTACAGCATGCCAGGCCTCCCTGTCCATCACCAACTCCCAAAGCCTATCCAAACTCATGTCCATTGAGTCGGTGATGCCATCCAACCATCTCATCGTCTGTCGTCCCCTTCTCCCGCTGCCCTCAATCTTACCCAGCATCAGGGTCTTTTCAAATGAGTCAGGTCTTTGCATCAGGTGGCCAAAGTATTGGAGTCTCAGCTTCAAATCAGTCCTTCCAATGGACACCCAGGACTGATCTCCTTTAGGATGGACTGGTTGGATCTCCTTGCAGTCCAAGAGACTCTCAAGAGTCTTCAACACCACAGTTCAAAAGCATCAATTTTTCAGCGCTCAGCTCTTTTTATAGTCCAAATCTCACATCCATACATGACTACTGGAAAACTCACAGCCTTGATTAGATGGACCTTTATTAGCAAAATAATGTCTCTGCTTTTTAATATGCTGTCTGGGTTGGTCATAACTTTCCTTCCAAGGAGTAAGCGTCTTTTAATTTCATGGCTGCAGTCACCATCTGCAGTGATTTGGGAGCCCCAAAAAATAAAGTCAGCCACTGTTTCCACTGTTTCCCCATCTATTTGCCATGAAGTGATGGGACCGGATGCCTTGATCTTGGTTTTCTGACTGTTGGGTGAGTTCTGAATGAGTTATTAGAACTACAGAAAAATCATTTTACAATAAGGGTCTTACTCACAGGTCATTTGCTCTCTATCACATTGTTTTTCCTCATACACTAGTTTTAAATTAGTTTAACATACTGTTCATATACCTACATCTATTTTTTTTAACAGAGAAAATAAAAAAGCAGCTAGGTGCCAGTGTGGATTGTATATTAAAATCTGCTTCGAGTTTTGTCCTGCTCATTCCTTAGCTGCCTTCCAACTTTGCAGGTTCATCCACGTGTTTCTGTCATTTGTACAGATGCGTGTGGCCAGATGAAACCAGCCATTACATAATGTCATAAAACTTCACCCTCCAAGTCAGCAAATATTAACCTCACTTAGCCTGATTCAAACAGTTAAAATTAAACCAATTGAACTTGCAAAGTTAAATCATGTTTCAAATACAAACATTTTAGCTTATCAAATTTTCATTCTTTCTCTTAAATGAAACTATTTGTTCCTGATTATAAAACATAAAAAATATTTTCCCATTATGAAATATTTCCTGTACATGTAAATATCCTTTGATAGCTTAAGAATGAGTATGAAAATATTCATATGGAAAGTGCGATATGACAACTTTGATTGTGGTAAGAATCAGAAAATTTGGGTTATTGTCACTCAACTGGTTATTCAGGACTGGAGAAATGTTAAACTCTGTGGACGCGAGTGTAAGGAATGTTGAACAAAATCTCTCCATTTCCTTGGGACAATGATATTCTAAATTTAAAGAGGTCTAGAGACGCTGATTCTGGGAAAGATTGAAGGCAGGAGGAGAAGGGGATGACAGAGGATGAGATGGTTGGATGGCATCACCGACTCGATGGACATGGGTTTGGGTAGACTCCGGGAGTTGGTGATGGACAGGGAGGCCTGGCGTGCTGCAGTTCATGGGTCGCAAAGAGTCAGACTCGACTGAGCGAATGAACTGAACTGAACTGAGCCATCTAGAAATATGATGTTACCTAGAACAATTCCTGGTATATCAAAGTTCAAATTCTAGTTTGAACACAAGCAGAAATCTGTGTCTTTATAAATGTATCTAATTTCATTCTAAGTTAGTCAACTGGAAGGGAAGACTAAGTTTAATGAAAGATTCAGAGTCTTACCCTACCTTTTAACTATTCTTAGCCTCTGACAGTTGGAAGAATATATGTTTACTACCAGAAATTTATGACAAAGCGTACTACAAAACTCTGGCACTTCAGATAGGATTAAGTGTATGAGCACTCAGGGAACCTACAGTCATTTTTTTGGCTTGACAACTAGCTGTCACACTTATGAAAGTAACTGAAGAATTGTCATCCTGTATGATGAAATACAGACTCTCCAGTATTTTTTTCCCCTAGAAAAACATTCATGTTTTAAAAAGTGAGAGATTGCCAAAGATGGCATCCAAAAGATTCCTGGCAATACTGCCCTCAAAAAACCCTGCTTTCATTAGTTCTGCTGGCACATGCTAAACTGAAGCTATTTAAAAAGCACTCATTCTTTTACCATGTACATTACAATACCATATCAAGATCCATGAAAATTCTTTGCTAATATCAGTCAGAGCTGCATATAAACCTGATCATGATTTAGTGCATCTAATTACAACCCACTTTCCCCAGGCAATATCATTCAGCCAGCAATGAAATCACATATTATTTTCTGTAATTCATTCTACTCAAAGATTTTGGGGCTCTGACCCAAACTCATCAGGTATATATTTTCTTTCCTCAGTGTCTTCTACTCCTTGCCTTCCTTAACAAAAGATATTTAAAAATTCAACGTGTTTATATAGAAACAGAAGACATGAAACCCTCCAAGAAGAAACAATTACCTAATTTAATACTTAATCTTTTGAAATCTGTGGTTGCAGCAATCCAATGGCACTTCCTGGTGGAAGCTTCCTGAGCCACATACTCAGCCCCAGTTCTACCAGGTCATGTGAGAAAGCATTCTGGTTATACAAATACTCACACCTAGATTAAAAATCTCAACCCATCATTTGAGAGAATAGCATTGAAACGTGTATATTACCATATGTAAAACAGATGACCAGTTCGACTTCAATGCATGAAGCAGGGCACCCAAAGCTGGTGCTCAGGGGCAACCTAAAGGGATGGGGTGGGGAGGGAGAGGGGCTCAGGATGGGAGGACGCATGTACAGCCATGACTGATTCATGTCGATGAATGGCAAAAGCCACACAATACTGTAAAGTGATTAGCCTCCAATTAAAATTAATTAATTTTTTAAAAATTCTCAACCCAATCTCTTATTTTCTGTGTGGCATTTTTCAGTAACATCTTGATGTTAAACAGCAATTCGTTGAACATGTCTAATGGGATTGTTGTTTTCAGTTGCTCAGTCATGTCCAACTCTGCAGCCTCATGGACTGTAACATGCCAGGCTTCCCTGTCCTTCACTATTTCCCAGAGTTTGCTCAAACTAATGGCTATCAGGTGTTTAATAAAAGCACTATCACTGGAGAAGTGAAAAATTTTTTTTACTGCATGTAAATCGTGAACCATATGCTCAAATATTTCAGAAATATTCACTTCTAGCATCTCATTCAACTAAATTAAGCTTGAACCCTAGTCCTGTCCAACTAGAACAGCAGGAAATTCAATTTCAGATATTATTACCCTGCACACCTTTGTGGTCACACGAGACTCCCTGTAGGATCACACCAAAATTACGCAGTGACGAGAGGAAAAAAGGAAGAGGGGATCTTCAATCATCACTGTACCATGGTGTCCACTTAAGCAGCGCTCAGCTTTGTATTCCACGTGCAGGGAATACCGGCATCTGTATTCCCAGGCCGTTTCCTCTCGAGCAGATCCACAGAGCTACCATTTCACAGGTCTCTCACCCTCCCCAACCACAAGCACATGTGGCACTCAGGTTCCCTGTGACTTTAGAACTCATGGCTGCAGACCTATTCACTCCCATTTTGAACCCCACGCATCCTTCTTTCATTCAAAGATTCTCCACCACTTCCCTCTACTTGCTCCCTTGCAAGGCCTCTGATATCTTTGCCAAGGATTTGCATGTTTCCAGAAGGCCATGACTGACTTCACCCTAGATGGCTCTGCCCTGAAAGTGTGCCTCGTGCAACTCAAAGAACCTAGTAGTTTGCCTGCAACATGAAGAGAAGGGGGGAAAAGAAATGATTCACACTTGCTGCAATCAGGAAAGTATCTGTTTTGCTGTTGTTTCTATTTCTGGACTTAGCACAGTGTTTGGCATGTCGTGCTAAATAAACGTTATTGACAGATAACTGAATCAGTGAGTAAGCAAATAAGCAAGCAATGGCAGGACATTTTTGAGAACCTAAGCCAAGTAGCTGTTTTTCTCTGAAAAATATTATTGATTTCCTGTGGTTCTCCATCCATTGAATTTGTGGCACTTGTGGTTTCAAGGGGAAGCCTGACAGTCTGGAACAAGGCTAACTAACTGCAACAACAACAAAAAAAGAAAGGTCTTAAACTCACAGCAAGCACAGTCATCTGAAGGTGCAGTATTTGAAAGAATTTTAAAAAGAGGGGATATATGTGTATGTATGACATTTATTTTGCTATGCAGCAGAAAATAATATTACAAAGAAACCATATTCCACTAAAAAAATTTTTTTAAAGGAGAAGGCACTTAATATTTAAATGGATTTGCTGTGAATTTCAAAATCTCTTGGCTTTGAAAATGGGATCAGACCCAGGAGGTCTAGAGCAACAAATGTTTTCCATAGAAAGCCAGATAGCAGATATCTTAAGCTTTGTGGGCCATAGGATTTCTATCAAAACTGTTCAACTCTGTCACTATAGCATAAAATCAGTATAGGTTTATCAGTTAATAAAGGGTCACAAAAACAGACAGTGGGCCAAACGTGGCCCATAGACTGTAATTAGCTCAACTTCTGGTCAAGAGTGTAGTTATATAAATACTGACCACAGAATAAAGCAGAGATAAGATACAGTATGAAAGTGTTAGTTGCTCAGTCGTATCATATTGGTGATACGACTTGAGAATCATGGTGATTCTCTGCCTGCAATGCAGGAGATCCGGGTTCGATCTCTGGGTTGGGAAGATCCCCTGGAGAAGGGAACGGCTACCCACTCCAGTATTCTTGCCTGGAGAATCCCATGGACAGAGGAGCCTGGCAGACAACCGTCCATGGGGTCGCAAAGATCAGACACGACTGAGCGACTTTCACTTCACTTCTTTATGATATAGTATCAGGGAAGTTTTCCATTTCAACATAAAAATAATCCCTTCCTAGACTATGGAAAAGCCTAGAGAGAAAGGAAGAAATGATATTTACTCTAAAAATAAATATTTAGAAAAATATTGCAAAAATAAACAGGGACCTCTGTTCAGTGTTATGTGGCAGCCTGCATGGGAGGGTAGCCTGGGGGAGAATGGATACATGTGTATGTATGGCTGAGTCCCTTCTCTGTCCACCTGACACTATGACAATATTGTTAATCAACTCTATTCCAATGTAAAATAAAAAGTTTTAAAAAATACTGCAAAAGAAAAAACCGTCTTCAAAAAGCTAAGGATCCAAAGAACAGAAGGTACTCCTCTCTCTTTTGCTGTCTCTCTGGCTCAACTCTGAAACGTGAAAGTGAAAGTGAAAGTCGCTCAGTCGTGTCTGACTCTTTGCAACCCCATGGACTGCAGTCCATGGAATTCTCCAGGCCAGAATACTGGAGTGGGGTAGCCTTTGCCTTCAGGGGATCTTCCCAATCCAAGGGTCAAACCCAAGTCTCCCACATTGCAGATGGATTCTCAGGAGGGTTGATAAATATTCTAGGCCAAAAGTTGTGCAGCTACAGTGTAATACAAACGGCAGCAGCAACAACAAAAAGAGCTTCTGTGCACCTGCCATGGAATTGCGGTGCTCAACGTGAAAGGGCTCCATTGCAGACAACTCGAGCTGCACAGACTAAGGCTGGGAAAGGGTCAAGAAGATGGCCGAGCATCAGAGAAGCTGCTTCTGTGAGGGCTGAGGTCTGATGGGTGGGAAAGATGTTCCTCAGAAGCAACAGCCATACATAACTAGTACTGAGAGAAAGACAAGAGCTGTGGGAAGCAGGGTTGATGTACAGAGGGCACGAGTCACCCATAACCCCCAGGGCGGGCACTGACAGCAAGACCGCTCTCCCCACCACCCTGCTGGGCTCAAACGGTTACTTCCGTACCTGGAGGCCACCTTGAGGAGGACCAGAATACGTGAGAGGAAGACAGCCCGAGAGGGCCCAGGAACGTGGAAGAGAGCAGACATCCTGGGCTGAATGAAATAAACAAAAATGGTATTTCCAAGGCAAGTGAATGACTAACCTTGAAAGGCACATTTCAAGCTTCTAAAACTAAGGTGTGTTTAATTACAGAGTGAAAAAAATTCATAAGCATCTCACTTAGTCAAAGAATAAGCAGTTGTACTGCTCAGAGTTGCTGTATCAGTAGTGCCACTGGAGGCTGGTTCATGAGGTCCTCGCCAAGCCCTTTCATGCAGATATAAGAATTCTAGCCACGAATCGCCAGTCCAGGTTCGATGCAGGATACAGGATGCTTGGGGCTGGTGCACTGGGATGACCCAGAGGGATGGTACGGGGAGGGAGGTGGGAGGGGGGTTCAGGATGGGGAACACGTGTACACCCGTGGCGGATTCATGCTGATGTATGGCAAAACCAATACAATATTATAAAGTGAAAAAAAAAAAGAATTCTAGCCAAGAGTTCTTTTAAGTTACAAAGCATCTCAGTATTCCTTTACTATGTATGCATGCAAGCTCAGTAGCTCAACCATATCCAACTCTTTGCAACCCCATGGACCTTAGCCTGCCAGGCTTCTCTGTCCATGGGATTCTCCAAGCAAGAACTCTTGAGTGGGTTGCATTTCCTCCTCCAGAGGATCTTCCAGACCCAGGGACTGAACCTGTGTCACCTACATTGGCAGGCAGATTCTTTACCACTGAGCCTCCTGAAAAGCCCATTGCTTTAACTACGTGAGTTGCCAATTCACTCAACTGTCAATAGTTATATTGACAATATAAGCTGTCAATAGTTATATGAGGTGGACACCAGTATCATGCCATTTCTTATAGATAGAAACAGAAAAGCTAAAGCATTTGCCTAAGGTCAGAGTTATGTGCAATAGGGGCAGGTTTCTCCCCCAACCATTTTTAAAATGCTTCCAGAGGAGATGCGACCTCTTTCTTAGAGGACTCTAAGGAAGTTTGCCCATTTTCTTCCTATTTTGGACAGTCACAGCAGAGTGAAGCTTTATAGTGACAAACTTTCCTCCTCGAATTCCCGGAATTCAGTTATTCACAGGCATTAGAATCTGTAATGAATTGCTCTTCATAAGCCCTGAACACAAACTTTTAAGTCATAAATATAATTTACACAAACACACACACATATTATTTATTTATAGCAAGATAGGTATGTAGATATCTATATGTCTCTAAGTTATAATTAGGTAATATTGTTAGCTTTCAACGTGAGTAAACTATAAAACTCTAGCCAAAACCCTATATTTCCTTGAAACTAACCTGCATACTTTAGAACCAACTGCAGAGTATGGGAGAAGGCAATGGCACCCCACTCCAGTACTCTTGCCATGGACGGAGGAGCTTGGTAGGCTGTAGTCCATGGGGTCGCTAAGAGTCGGGCAGGACTGAGCAACTTCCCTTTCACTTTTCACTTTCATGCATTGGAGAAGGAAATGGCAACCCACTCCAGTGCTCTTGCCTGGAGAATCCCAGGGACAGAGGAGCTTAGTGGGCTGCCGTCTATGGGGTCGCACAGAGTCGGACACGACTGAAGCGACTTAGCAGCAGCAGAGAGTAAGACTGGTGAGACAAAGGTCAGGAAAGCATGCACAAAGCCCCCTGTGTGCCCCACTGCCAACCACTCAAGGCTAAAAGGCAGGGTATAGACACCTGGTGACGAGTGCATGCTTGAGTCCTGCACATACAGGCAGCTTTTTAAATTTCAAAAACTTCTCCAGAGTAGAGTTACACAAGGTAAAAAATAATACCAGCAACTGGAACTGACCTGATCACTCAGGTCTGTTTCTGTAGCTCAGTCTATAAAGTAGGCTTTCAGGGTTCCTTAGGAGTCCGGCGTGGCCTCGCCCACATCCCAGTGCAGTCTTGTCACCACTGGCCCTGTGAAAGTCAGCTCACGAGGGCCAGTGTGCAGGTCTAGTCCAATCTGAAAACCTCTGCCTCTATCCTGGAGCAGAGTTCAGTCCTTAAAAAGTCAAAGCAACACCGATTTCCAGGAGTCCTTGGAAGTTAACCTTAGAAATGGCAGACGGACATCATTAATGTCAATCCCAAAGAAAGATGCCAAGACTGAGAATTTTTATCACCTCACAGAATGAAAAGAGTAACTGCACTTGTACGTGTGAAAGTGAAGTTGTTCAGTCGTGTCCGACTCTTTGCGACCCCACAGACTGTAGCCTACCAGGTTCCGTAGTCCATGGAATTTTCCAGGCAAGAGTGCTGGAGCGGGTTGTCATTTCCTTCTCCAGGGGATCTTCCCAACCCAGGGATCGAACCCGGGTCTCCCACATTGCAGGCAGACGCTTTACCATCTGTGCCACAGGGAAGTCACTACTTGTACGTGTAGTTATTTTTAAAGCCAAAATAAGCTAGAGTCCCAGAATTTTAGGCATTTCTAAGAACTTATTTCATAGACCTAATATAATGGTAAAAAAACAGAAATCACTTTCTTTCAGCACATGTGTTTGCCAACAGATATTATAATCAAGTAGAGACTTTATCGCCAAAAGAAAATTAAGCAGTTATTGCTGATGTACATATATTGTTTATCATCATTTCCCCAAAGAAAATCACCTGGTATCTGGTATAGAAGAGTCTTCAAAGAATTTAAGACGAGGTTAGCCTTTTAGAGATGAAAGGGAAATGCTATACTGTGGCCAAAAGAGATCTTTTTGAAGGAAATGCTGTCTTATTCTTCACTTTGATAACCCCTTTCAGGGGCAGCTGCGCCCCTGTTTTGAGCACATACTGAAACAAAGGGAGACAATATGCCTCCCTGCTCTGAGGTCCTGCTGGGGCTTAGAGAACTCCCTATGAAAAGATGAGCTTTACAACAAATGGATAGCTGAGTGTAAGGGGTTCTCACTGGGAAGGCAGAGAAACATCTTGGAAGGCACTGTATTTTTATTTTCAAATAAGATTGTAAAAAATCCTCAAATATCCTTACCTATGGTGCTTTTACGTGCTTTCTGTTCAAAACTTTTAGTATACAATACACAGTCAATTGTTAAGCTATCAGATTTTTTTCTCAGGACTGATGTTGAAGCTGAAGATCCAATACTTTGGCCCATCTAATGTGAAGAACTGACTCACTGGAAAAGACCCTGTTGCTGGGAAAGATTGACGGCAGGAGGAGAAGGGGACGACAGAGGATGACATGATTGGATGGCATCACCGACTCAAGGGACATGAGTTTGAGTAAACTCTGGGAGTTGGTGATGGACAGGGAGGCCTGGCGTGCTGCAGTCCATGGGGTCACAAAGAGTCGGACATGACTGAGCAACTGAACGTTAATCTCATCCAGGAAAACAAAACACACCCTTACAGAAACATCCAGAGTGAAGTTTGACCAAGTCACCTGGACACCATGGCTCAGCTAGTATGACACAAAAATTAGTGTCTAAAAGTTCATTTTTAGAGTCATTTTAATGTTCCAGTTATATGCATCAGGTGTGGTATGGTTGTGAAATACAGAGAAAGGTTCCTAGAACTCATTCATGTGCTAAAAATTAGCTTTAAGACTTGTATTCAATTGCTTCTTCGTTTACATTGGAATATCATTTGTTACAATCAAATGTTAACTTGAGATACTGTTTTCTGTTTGAAGTTATTTCTAAGATAGCATAACTTTGCCAGCAGGGATAATTTACTGATCTACATGAAATATTTAGAATGTTCAAATCGCTGCCACTGCAAGATGACATTTTGTCAAAATCAATAAGGTCCTTCATTTTTCTAAAGTATGCAACTGAAGGTTAGAATTTGCTTGAACATTTTTCCTGACTTAAGATACATTTTAAGACATTTAGAATGTTATTGTAGCCCCACTTACTAGCCAGTACCCATACTTGCTTTTTACACTTAGCAGCTGCTCCTGCTGCTGCTGCTAAGTCGCTTCAGTCATGTCCAACTCTGTGCGACCCCATACATGGCAGCCCACCAGGCTCCCCCATCCCTGGGATTCTCCAGGCAAGGACACTGGAGTGGATTGCCATTTCCTTCTTCACACTTAGCAGCAGACATCCCTAAATACCATCATTAATCATATCTATGTGCGTGACACTTTTCCTCAACAACACTCTCATTCACATCTTCCCCAGAGTCTCCAAAGTATCTTTGACACCAAAAACAGTCAAGATATCTTATAGATAGACAGACAGGTAAGTAGGTAGGTAGATAGACAGATAGATCCTTCCCAAGCCAGAATCTCATTTGCCTGTAGCCTTAGCACTTACTATCTGACATATGATCAAAAACGGGATAATGCCAGCCTATTACAGTTGGGGTGCATATTTTGGTTGCCCACCTGAACAGCAATTGAAGTAAGAAAGTACCTTTCTTACAGTAGGGTAAAGAAGACTCCACTGTGGATTGATCCAGCAGCAGACTAAGGACTGAGTTAGTCCTAGCTAGATTTGAACTTCTGTGATGTTAGAGTGGATCATGGTGTATGTGGTATGATGTCAAGGAGCTGGAGAGATTCCAACTGTTGGCAGAGAGTGAAACAAAGGGATGGATGTAAGAGAGGAGAGAAGGGCAGCAGAAGATGGTGGAGGGCAGAGAGAAAAGCAGGGAGGGAGGGCTGGTTTGCACTCAGGATTGATACCCTGTCTACAAGCTACATTCTCTTAGCTTTCCCTGCTGAAACGAAAACCTCCATAGTGCAAAGTAATTATGTCTACAATAACTTCGAATTGACAGACAAGTCACTACTTTAAGATTGTGAATAAAGAAAGTTAATGGATGCCCACAAAAGCAGTGCAGAGGAGGAAAGCTTGCAAATCTGAGAGCATGCTGAAGGCAAATTCACTCATTTCACAGTTGTGCTGGGACGAGGGGCTAATGCTGACTACTCATGCAGACTTCCAGCCAAATGGCACTTTGTGCTGAGGGATGTTAAGTAAACACAAGATTGGAAGCATATTTGATCTTGTGACAGATTCCATTCAGGTTCAGCCAGTCTGAGTTACAACATGAGACAAGGGCACACGAAAGCATAGGCACAGTAAGTATCATCAGTAAATGCACAGATAAACCATTCCTCACATGTATGGACTACATTAAAAATATGTGCAAATACCTTAATAAAATACAAGTCAATTTTAAAGTGCTACTGCATCGACAGTAGCAGTGTAGTGCAGAGCTGAGGAAACAGTTTAGAATCAATCTGATTTTGAATTCCAGCTTCCACAATTAAGGCAAGTTGTAAACCTCTCTGTACTTCAGTATCGTCACATGAAAAAGGCATATACAAGAGTTGAGGTGAAGATTAAGTAACTTAAGGTTGTTTATGCTTAGTGTGTGTCTGGTATTTGTGTCACTATATAAATGTCATAAGAGTTTTTACCATTATGCATCATCCCCATTAATGAATATATGAATATCATAAGCACTACTTTGCCAACAAAGGTCCGTCTAGTCAAGGCTATGGTTTTTCTAGTAGTCATGTATGGATGTGAGAGTTGGACTATAAATAAAGCTGAGCGCTGAAGAATTGATGCTTTTGAACTGTGGTGTTGGAGAAGACTCTTGAGAGTCCCTTAGACTGCAAGGAGATCCAACCAGTCCATCCTAAAGGAGATAAGTCCTGGGTGTTCATTGGAAGGACTGATGCTGAGGCTGAAACTCCAATACTTTGGCCACCTGATGCGAAGAATTGACTCATTGGAAAAGACCCTGATGCTGGGAAGATTGAAGGTGGGAGGAGAAGGGGACAACAGAGGATAAGATGATTGGATGGCATCACCAACTTGATGGACTTGAGTTTGGGTAGGCTTCGGGAGTTGGTGATGGTCGGGGAGGCCTGGCGTGCTGCAGTTCATGGGGTTGCATAGAGTTGGACACAACTAAGTGACGAGCACTTTCACTTTCTTTCAAAGCAGGATTTCAGGAGTACACTCACAAACTACTGACAACTGTCATGCATGTAGAAGCAGTGCACACACACATCCATACTGACATCTGTACTTATTAAATCTTTCAGCCAGCCTTTTCCAAATGATCTGCTGCATTCAATAATCCCTGGACTGTCAAAGATAGGAATATAATTTCCTTTACTTTGAAATTAAACCAAAGTTATATGATTGAAGCAGATTTAATTAACTATTATACTCATGATATTAATATTTGAGCCATTTGCTTCTGCAAATTCAAAAACATTTCTCTCCTTTGCCTTAAAAATTGGAAGAGGGAGAGGGTGGGATGTTTTGGGAGAATGGCATTGAAACATGTATAATTTCAAACATGAAACAAATCACCAGTCCAGGTTCAATGCATGATACAGAATGCTTGGGGCTGGTGCACTGGGATGACCCAGAGGGATGGTATGTGGAGGGAGGTGAGAGAGGGGTTCAGGATGGGGAACATATGTACACCTGTGGTGGATTCATGTTGATGTATGGCAAAGCCAATACAATATTGTAAAGTAATTAGCCTCCAATTAAAATAAATAAATTTATATTTTAAAAAAATAAAATAAATTAAAAAGATATGCTAGGCAAATATTAGCCAAAAGAAGAAAAAAAATTGGGTAATGGAAATCATTTAAATTTTTGTTCAATTCCCGAGTCTTCTCTTAGTGTGCTTAAAATGACATCAAATGATGGAGCTAGAGAGATATGAGAGAAGATTAACCAGAAACCAAGCCATTCTCACTTTGTTTAACTGCATTTTCTGTCAGTCTTTACATCACTAGAAGAAAGGGAGAAAACTTAAGATTACAATATGCCTGACTTCCTGTGATATTGTCTTGAGAACCATTCTCAAGAGCTAAGAAAGCAGGGCTAAACATTTATACAAATAGCGAAGGTTGCCTACAATCTTCACTCAGAGGAAGATAATTACAGACAACTTGGAAATTGTACAGTAGAACTCACTCAATAGCAAGATGTCCTTGCTTAGTGAGGTGATTTATTTTACCAGAGGGACACAGTAAATGTTATTCTAGATCACCTGGAGAGCAAAACGGTAAATGAGTATAATGATTAGTTATAAATATTCATGAAATTGGGCAATTATACCCATAACCATTGTTTTTTCAGTCTTTTTAGAACTAGACTGATTACCATATGAAAACCACCCCTCCTTAAAAGAGTCCTTTGGATTTAAGCATTAACATTTGGCACAATTCCTCTTGCATAAGATGTATAACTAATTCAAAATTCCCTCCCATCAGAAGACAGTATGAAGATTCCTTAAAAAACTGGAAATAAACTACCATATGACCCAGCAATACTACTCCTAGGCATATATCCTGAGGAAACCAAAATTGAAAAAGACACATGTATTCCATTGTTCATTGCAGCACTATTTAAAATAGCTAGAACATGGAAGCAACCTAGATGTCCATCGACAGATGAATGGATAAAGAAGTTGTGGTATATATGCACAATGGAATATTACTCAGCCATAAAATGGAATGTATTTTCGTCAGTTCCAGTGAGGTGGACGAACCTAGAACCTATTATACAGAGTGAAGTAAGTCAGAAAGAGAAAGATAAATATCATATTCTAACACATATATATGGAATCTGGAAAAATGGTACTGAAGAATTTGTTTACAGGGCAGCAGTGGAGAAATAGACATAGAGAATAAACTTATGGACATGAGGAGAGGGGAGGAGAGGGTGAGATATATGGAAACATGGAAACTTACATTGCCATATGTAAAATAGATAGCCAATGAGAATTTGCTATATGGCTCAGGAAATTCAAACAGGGGCTCCATATCAACCTAGAGGGGTGGGATAGGGAGGGAGAGGGCAAGGAGTTTCAAAAGGGAGGGGATGTATGTATACCTATGGCTGATGCATGTTGAAGTTTGACAGAAAACAGCAAAATTCTGTAAAGCCATTATCCTTCAATAAATAAATAAATAAATAAATAAAAATTAGGAGGCAAAATAAAATGAATAAATGTAAAAAAAAAATTTCTACCACCAATTTGGTAAGAGCAAATGGTAGTAATATCATTTTCCAAAGTAGTTTGCTAAGGATGGAGACAATGGCCTAGAAAGTACAAATACTATCAAAAATAGCAAGGGGAAAGCATACCAATGTAACCACACATCAGTAGGAGTTTGTTTGGGTTGCAACACATTTGTCAAGAAAATAACCCATATGCTCACCTCTGAGCATAACAGCTATTATGAGTAGGCATTACTGTAGTAAGCTGAAGCTCCCATAGAGTGAAAGGCAAAATTTATGAGCCAGAAGGGAGAAAATTAAGATAGGCTGTTTAGAAATACACTCTGGAGTAGGCATATCTTCTAATCCTTTGAATGATGACATCATAGAAAAAGCCTGCATTGAGCCATATAGTCGCCTAGGGAAGCCCTAGCAATCAAAGATGTGCCATGGCAAAATTGCCCACTCCATAAAATAATAATAAATCAGAGTATGTGTTATCGCTAGATCAATCTACCTAAAAAGCAAATACACTCTTATCCCCACCACACTTAAACTCGTTCAAGACAGACTCCAAACTCCACTGGCCTGGAATTATGTTCCTTCCTGGTCAGACTCTGTTGTTTAGTCCCTAAGTCCTGCTGACTCTTTTGTGACCCCATGGACTATAGCCCACCAGGCTCCTCTGTCTATGGGATTTCTCAGGCAAGAATACTGGGAGTGGGTTGCCATTTCCTTCTTCTGGGGATCTTTCTGACCCAGAGATGGAACTGGCATCTCCGGCATTGGCAGGCAGATCCTTCACCAATAAAACACCTGAGAAGCCCAGTCAGACTCTGGTTACCACCAGCTTTTGAGAATACTCAACTGCTCAAGTACCATCATCCTTCTAAACACAAAAAGTAGACCAAAAAAAAAGGGACTTTCCTAGCAAACCTGCATAAGTAAAAATGTATCAGGAAGTGACAGACCTTTCAGAAAGTGTTTAAGAACAAAGTTACCTGAAACAGAGAACCTATCCTAGGAACTAAAAGTTTAATAGCTCTTCCCCTTTTACAAGTAAGAGTTTTAATGAGTTATCTGACAAATTGGAAACCCTTATCTAGAAGCCAATACAAATGACCACCTATCGTGAAAAAAGAAAGTGCAAGATTTTTTTTTTTTAATATCAATTCTACATATATTAAAAGCCTGCTAAGTCACTTCAGTCGTGTCTGACTCTGTGTGACCCCATAGACGGCAGCCCACCAGGCTCCCCCGTCCCTGGGATTCTCCAGGCAAGAACACTGGAGTGGGTTGCCATTTCCTTCTCCAATGCATGAAAGTGAAAAGTGAAAGTGAAGTCGCTCAGTCCTGCCTGAATCTTAGCAACCCCATGGACTGCAGCCTACCAGGCTCCTCCGTCCATGGGAGTTTCCAGGCATGAGTACTGGAGTGGGGTGCCATTGTCTTCTCCGATTAAAAGCCTACACACTATCAAATATAAAATAGACACATAAAGATTTACTTTATGACACATGGAACTATAGTCAACATATTTTAAGAAACTATAAGAGAATATATTCTAATACATATATATACATATATATTTCATTTTATATATATATGAAAGTGAAAGTGAAGTTGCTCAGTCATGTCCGACTCTTTGCGACCCCATGGACTGTAGCCCACCAGGCTCCTCTGTCCATGGGATTCTCCAAGCAAGAATACTGGAGTGGATTGTCATTTCCTTCTCCAGGGGATCTTCCCAACCCAGGGATCGAACCCCGGTCTCCTGCATTGCAGGCAGACGCTTTATCCTCTGAGCCACCAGGGAAGTCCATATATATATATAACTTCCTGAATCTCCCCGCCAAGGTAGGAGATGCAAGAGACATGGGTTCAGTCCCTGAGTTGGCAAGATCCCCTGGAGGAGGATCTATCCCAGTATTCCAGGGAAGGTTACAGTCCAGGAGATTGCAAAGAGTTGGATATTACTATGCACAGCAGCATATATATTGGATGGCATCACCAACTCGATGGACATGAGTTTGAGTAAGTTCCAGGAGTTGGACAGGGAAGTCTGGCATGCTTCAGTCCATGAGGTCACAAAGAGTCAGACATGACTGAGCGACTGAACTGAACTGAATATGTATGTGTGTGTGTGTGTGTGTGTGTGTGTGTGTATATAAATGTAACTGAATTGCTTTGCTGTATACCTGAAATTAAAACATTATCAATTATATTTCAACTTTTAAAAAGGCTTAAAAACTTAAATATTTGATAATAACTTTGGATTTTGTTTTTATTTGCATCCGTGAGGAACCTGTAAGATTGGGGTAACTTATACAATGAATGACCACAATAACCAAACAAAACAGTAGGAATACAAAGAAACATACAAAAAAGAGGAGGCAAGAAACAAAGTCACAGTAAAACAGAGATCGAGAGAGTACTGGCCTAAGTGTCAAACTATGAGGTTTCTGGCCATTAACTCCATTAGTTCACATTTTCCTGATTCTCCAACACTTCTCCTTACTCCTTCTCAATATCTCTTCTCTTTCTATTCCATCCATTTGTGAACCATTTCATCCTCTTTCTCCTATGCTCATATTCTATGACTGCAGTTCAAACTCCCAAAACATGTGTCCAAAGCTGAATTCCTCAACTCCTCTTTCTTCTGCATTCCCCATCTCAGAAAAAAAGATACCATTTACTCAGTTGACCAAGATACAACACCTCTTCAGCTTCAATGAAACTATTTTACCGAAGTCTTCATCTTTTGATGACAGCCTCAAGACTGCCATCCCTGACTCCAGAATGCTTTTCTCCATTTTTCATACTACTGGTAAGTCAGTTTATCTAAAATGCAAATAGCTATTTTGATTGTTGTGGTCACAAGTGTATCTGTATACATCTGCATGTCAAAATTCAGAGTGTTTATCTTAAAAGTGTGTGGTGTACTGTATGTCAAGTGTACCTCAATAAAGTTGCAACCAATAAAATTTGGGTATATCTCTTCCATCTGTAAACTTCTTCAAGGTGAGCCTAAATTAATTTCAGGGCCCACAGAGCCCTTCATAAATGCCTTCTAGTTAACCTTCCTATGCTCATCTCTTGCCACTGTAGCTTTACACTCTATCTGCACCAGGACCACTTCTAATTCTTTAAATGGGATGTTCCTACTAATTCCTTAAGTGTTATATTACTATTCTTTTCTCCCTCTTTCGCCCAAACAATTTTAGATGCTTCTCCTCTGCCAGGACATATTTGGTGGTTCAGTCACTAAGTCGTGTCCGACTCTTGTGACCCCATGGACTACAGTCCACCAGGCTCCTCTGTCCGTGGGATTTCCCAGGCAAGAATACTGGAGTGGGTTGCCATTTCCTTCTCCAGGGGATCTTCCTGACCCAGGGACTGAACCCAGGTCTCCTACATTGCAGGCAGTCTCTAGTACTGCATATAGATTCTTTTTGACTGAATCACCAGGGAAACCCTCTGGACGTATTTACTCCCTTCTGTTTCTCTGCCTCATCTACTCCTACTTCGTCAGGACTTGGTTTAGACAACATCTCCTTCAGAAAGTTTGCGTTGCCCTAATAGTGTGGTTGGTGCTCCTCCCACAGGCTCCAAAGTTCCCCAGGCACACTTGTCAGTAACAACCCACAGACCGTTAGCTTACTCTTTCCTCAGTAGAGCTTCAGTTCATTGGCTAAAGGGACCCGGTGTTAGTCATCCTGGAATCCTTAATTCTCAAGATGTACCGGACACAGAGCAGATACCTATTGCTTGTTAGTAAACTGATGTGGTGAAAACTGATATATGGAATTAATTTGCACTGAGTGAAAGGAAAAACTGTGATTTGGCATTGAAATAATTAATTATACTTAGTTCCTTTGAGGCGTATAAACAAAAGGCCAAAGAAGAGACCAATGATGTTAGCAGAAACAGTTCATAAATCATCCTAAGGACTCAGAACAGCCTGACCCTGACTCATTAGGTAGAAAGGTCACAGCCAAGGGATTAACACAAAGAAAATCATGCTCAGACTCCTAATGTCCTATCTGTTTCTTCTCTATCTGCAATATTATAGGGAGGGTAAGCAAAGTTGGCTTAAAGCTCAACATTCAGAAAACGAAGATCATGGCATCTGGTCCCATCACTTCATGGGAAATAGATGGGGAAACAGTGGAAACAGTGTCAGCCTTTATTTTGGGGGTCTCCAAAATCACTGCAGATGGTGACTGCAGCCATGAAACTAAAAGACGCTTACTCCTTGGAAGAAAAGTTATGACCAACCTAGACAGCATATTCAAAAGCAGAGACATTACTTTGCCGACTAAGGTCCATCTAGTCAAGGCTATGGTTTTTCCTGTGGTCATGTATGGATGTGAGAGTTGGACTGTGAAGAGGGCTGAACACCGAAAAATTGATGCTTTTGAACTGTGGTGTTGGAGAAGACTCTTGAGAGTCCCTTGGACTGCAAGGAGATCCAACCAGTCCAATCTGAAGGAGATCAGTCCTGGGATTTCTTTGGAAGGAATGATGCTGAAGCTGAAACTCCAGTACTTTGGCCGCCTCATGTGAAGAGTTGACTCATTGGAAAAGACTCTGATGCTGGGAGGGATTGGGGGCAGGAGGAGAAGGGGACGACAGAGGATGAGATGGCTGGATGGCATCACTGACTCGATGGACGTGAGTCTGAGTGAACTCCGGGAGATGGTGATGAACAGGGAGGCCTGGCGTGCTGCGATTCATGGGGTCGCAAAGAGTCGGACACAACTGAGCGACTGAACTGAACTGAACTGAAGTATATTTAGGCATATCAATGTACATGCTGCAGACTGCATTTGGACACTGTTTACACAGATGGGACTGGGGAAGAATACCGTACATATGAATGTCTATGTGGCTACTTCTAAAAACAAACAACCCAATATGTCTTTATGTATTCCTAAGCAAATTCAGCAGCCAAAAAGACTTAGTTCTAACAGACTGAATAAATGATTATTGAAACAGATAAACCACTGTTCTGACACAATAGGGTATTTCACTGCATTTTCTATAAAATCAAGGCTCGACAAATGGAGATATCCTGTTTGGCTGACTCTACTATAGATGCGGTGTGATGAATTCAGAGTGCTAGGCAATGACAAAGCAAGGAAACAAAGTACCTCAAAGACATTCAAATGCTAAAAAGTGCTACATTATTCAGTAATTCATGAATATAGAGCTGTACTTACTGCCTTCCTTAGCCAAAGTTTAAATTTCTTCTTACTGGGAGATTTCTTTTTTAAAACCCATCTTCAATTCTGTGTTTAAAGAATCCAATTAAGAGTTCCTTTTTAGCTCTTTAAAAAACAAAATGGAGTGAGAGACTAGTATTGCTTATAGACAGTTTTCTTTTATGGAAAGAAGGTTTGGACCTTCTTTCCATAGTCCACACATATGAAAAAACATGAATCAAATATCAGAGTACTTTTAATAAAAAGGTAATGAAGGTCGTTATCAGTTGGATAAATACTTATTAAAAATATGAGATTTTTCTATGTTCAATAAGAATAAGAGAACACGTAGAGCAATTTCTTCCGAGGACAAGATTTCATGTAGCCCCTTTCAGTCAAGAATTCTAGGTGTTTTACCAGCTTTCCCCACCTGAAAAAAAATGGTCTTGAATCAGATAGACCACAGCTAAAATATCTAATGCCACTTCACTGCTGCTTCTATTAAGACATTTTATAGCTATCATAACTTATGCACGGTGGAAAGCGCTTAGTCTGTTATATACACGCTTATAAGACAATGTAAATTCTGTAACATAAGTTAAGAGATTTAATAGAATTCTGCAAGTCTGTTAACAGTCCACACATCATTCCAACTCTAAAAAGGTATTGTAATTTCTTCAATACCTGCAACCTCATCTTTTCTGTAATTCAGTAACATAAGTCTTGTGCGTGAAAATTGAAATAAAAGACAGAGGATAAGTACCTAGTTAATTTACTATAGACACGTATAAATAATTCTGTTAACTTATATTTAATTTTTTTGCATGAATAGACTAATAAACTTTATATTTAACTTTCCGTGAATTTTATAATCATTAAATGTGATTTTCAGTACCATATTCACCTGCAGGATTCTCTGAAGATTAGTCTTATTCTAGCTCCCTTGAAAGCCATGTCTATGTCAATTCATTAAAACCTCGGCTGGAGATCCCCTCGCCCTTGAGCTCTCTACAGAGAATCCTAAACAAGAAATTAGAGAAGATCACATGGGCCACTCTTACCCCTGCCAACCCATAGAGCATTTTAATATGGACCGAGCAGTGCAACACGAGTTGAGAATACAAGACTCTGACGTGACTCTGTTACAAACAGAAGGCTATCCAGGGGGAAAGAAGAGTGAATAAATGATCATGAAATGAATTTGCTAATCAATGAAATGCAGTGTTGTAAGTTCAGTAATACAGAAATGAATGAACAAGATTCACTATTAGCATAGAGAAGGAAATAAAACGCACACGGTCAGGATAGTGAGTTAGCAGACTGTGGGACTGAATATTGCAGAATGGTTTGATTATAAGCATTAAAAACTATATAAGGGGAAAGATGTTAGCATCTGTAAGATAAAAAGCACAGCAAAGAGTATATCTGAAAATGCTCAAAAACAATCGATACTGCTGGAGCTTAGGTTTAATGCAGAGTTCAACTGGATGAAGGTTAGAAAGAGATGAAAGTGAGAGCAGATGGTGTTCAATTGTTTAAATGCAATTAAATCCAATGGGAAAAGAGTAAGGTGAATAATATATAAGAACTCACCCCTTGCCAGGCACCCCTGTTAGTTTTGTTATACTCACACTATCTCTTTATCCTTATAACCTCATTTCATCCTCATTAGACAGATGAAAAGATTAAAGCTCAGAAAGATTAAACAATTTCCCCCAGCCCATAAATCCAAAGGTAGCAGGGTTTCTCCCTCTGCTCTGGTGACATTGCCTTCACCGGATTGTGTAATATGGATTAGTTGGAGCCAAAGTAAACTAGGGACCGATACCTGATCAGAGCTGTGGTTCTGAAGCAGTAGCATCAGTATCACTTGCAAACATTCTAGAAATGCCAATTCTGACCCATCCTTGACCTACTGAATCGAACAAGCGGGGTGGGCCCCAACGATCTGCGCTTGAACAAGCCCAAGTGGTTACAACCCCCGCTACAGTTTGAGAATACCCAAGTGCAGGAAAAGCAAAGGCGTGCAGGAAACCTCTCAAGTAGAAAAGGATTTCAGCCCAGGTTTCCTCTCTGCTGTCATTACACTAAGTAAGATTTAAGGGCATCACCTGTGGCGTGCTGTCATAAGGGAAAAGTGATTCCCCCAGAAGAGGGCTTCCCAGACGTTAATGTGCATATGAACCACCCAAAGTCATTACAACAGATTTCCATGGAGCAGATGCAGTCACCTGAGATCAGCACATCTAATGATGTCCTCGCTGACTCCAGGACCGCAGTTCTGAGGAGCACACTGTGAAGAGCGAGGCCCGAGGACACAGAATTGCATTCTAGAGATATCGACTTCTAAATTTACAAGTCAAACAGAAAGTCTTGTGAGTCACATCAGAGTGAAGCTGCTCAGTTGTGTCCGACTCTGTGCGATCCCATGGACTCTAGCCTATCAGGCTCCTCCATCCACGGGATTTTCCAGGCAAGAGTACTGGAGTGGGTGCCATTTCCTTCTCCAGGGGATCTTCCTGACCCAGGGATGGAACCCGAGTCTTCCGCATTGCAGGCAGACACTTTACCATCTGAGCCACCAGGGAAGCAGAAAATACCAAAAATCACCACCCAGAGAATTGAACCATTGGCAAAACACTAGCATACAATTGCCTTTAAAGCATCCCTAAAGCAATTTCTGTAATTATTTTCTAAAAGAGCCTTCATGGAAGAAATTCCCCTCAAACCCTAAGCCGCACATTTCTGTATCTGCAAGCTTTTTCCTTGTAACTCAAGTCCTCTGGCTGTAAGGGAAGCCAAATTTCTTTCCCAGTCTCAGTGGAGATGAAGAACAGCTGACTCTAGGCCGTTTAAATATGTCCCTTCAATCAAGGTTGGCCCAAGTCACAGTTAGTTGAGACTTTGCACCATGACAAACAAAGCTAATTATTTTATTTGATTGCCTGAGAGAATGACAGATGACACCATAATATCTGACCACAAGCAGCTCAGAACCACTTAGTGATATCTTTTAACGGCTTAATCACTGCTTCCTCAAAAAATCTAAGACAACCAAAAAATTAAACAAACCAAACAGACAGCTAAGAGTTTTGAGATATAAAAGGGGCTGTTTTGACAAACATCCATCACATTCAAATGTGTCTCCGCTGTGGTATTGACTGCTTTGTTAACTTTCACTTATAGTTCTAGCTCAAATTGATGGCACCGCTTGCCACTTCGCTACTATATGCAACATAGCTTTCCATCAAAAAATAAAAGTAAAAGCTGCAATCAAAGTGTTACCTGTATGGTTCACACACAAATTCTGGAAGCTTTCTTTGCAAGTCTCCAAGCTAGAATGCAAGTGGTTTATGATAAAGAAAACAGAATGAATGTTCTTAGTGGACTTGGGCACTCTCCCAGTCATTTTCTTTTTTTGTTTTCCTCTCTCAATTCTGTATGTATTTAATATCCCTTAGCTACTTGGACTGTCCTCGTTTCAAAAGTTTTATTTCAGCAGACACTTAGCAAAATGGTGGGGCAAGGACTCTGGGCGAAATACAGATCACATCTAGCCCAGCCCTTAAGAAAATTGAGGTACGTGAAAGACAGCAGAGGACGATGGTCAAGGAGAGCTTCCAGAAACACACCTGGGTTCATGTTCCATCATCTGCCACTTAAATTTTCTAGGCAGGTTCCATCAACACCTTCTGCCTTAATTGCCCCATCTAATTTAAAAAAAATAAGAGAGTAAGACAATGATAGTACTTTTTCATGGTGAGATGATGAAAATTAGTTTTATTCAAAAAAATACCTAGAAAGAAACCTGGCACATCACAAAGGTCGATAGTTTAGATATAGATGACACGCACCTTAGCCCGGAAACTCAAATCACCAGAGTGCCCCAAATACAGTCATTTTCAGTTTGCTAAAATGAAAAGAAATTATTCTTTCCCCTCATTCCAAGTACGATGGTGTAAATTTACTTTCAATCAATCATCTGGCCACATTCAGTTTTTTATCTGAATTTGTTTCTAAGTTCTTGCTGCTGCTGCTGCTGCTGCTGCTGCTAAGTCGCTTCAGTTGTGTCTGACTCTGTGCTACCCCAGAGACAGCAGCCCACCAGGCTCCCCCATCCCTGGGATTCTCCAGGCAAGAACACTGACTGGGGTTGCCATTTCCTTCTCCAATGCATGAAAGTGTCCAACTCCTAGCGACCCCATGGACTGCAGCCTACCAGGCTCCTCCATCCATGGGATTTTCCAGACAAGAGTCTTGGAGTGGGTTGCCATTGCCTTCTCCATCTGTTTTTAAAGGCTTACAAAATAAAAAAGCATCAAAAAGAAGGAAGGAGAAGAATAAATATATAGTTTCACTGCCCTCTGTCCTCAGTCTCTTGAATCAAGCTCTTTAATCCTTAGTCTAAGCAGGTAGCAAACTGAGGTGCCCTGGACTCTTGTCTACAGGTCTCTCTAGGTCTGGAGAGTTTCAACCACTTTCGGTTCAGTTCAGTCGTTCAGCCATATCTGACTCTTTGCAACCCCATGGACTGCAGCACGCCAGGTCTCCCTGCCTATCACCAAGTCCCAGAGTTCACTCAAACTCACGTCCATTGAGCCAGTAATTACCATCCAACCATCTCATCCTCTGTCATCCCCTTCTCCTCCTGCCTTCAATCTTTCCCAGCATCAGAGTCTTTTCCAATGAGTCAGTTCTTCACACCAGGTGGCCAAAGTATTGGATCTTCAGCTTTAACACCAGTCCTTCCAATGAATATTCAGGACTGATTTCCTTCAGGATTGACTGGTTTGTTCTCCTTACTGTCCAAGGGACTCTCAAGAGTCTTCTCCAACACCACACAGTTCAAAAGCATCAATTCTTCAGTGCCCAGCTTTCTTTATGGTCCAACTCTCACATCCATACATGATCACCCTGGAAAAACCATAGCTTTAACTATAAGGACCTTTGATAGCAAAGTAGTGGTGTCTCTGCTTTTTAATATGCTGACTAGGTTTGTCATAGCTTTTCAACTACTTTCAGTTCAGTTCAGTTGCTCAGTCATGTCTGGCTCTTTGCAACCCCATGAATTGCAGCATGCCAGGCCTCCCTGTCCATCACCAGCTCCCAGATTTCACTCAGACTCACATCCATCAAGTCAGTGATGCCATCCAGCCATCTCATCCTCTGTCGTCCCTTTCTCCTCCTGCCCCCAATCCCTCCCAGCATCAGAGTCTTTTCCAATGAGTCAACTCTTCGCATGAGGTGGCCAAAGTACTGGAGTTTCAGCTTTAGCATCATTCCTTCCAAAGAACACCCAGGGCTGACCTCCTTTAAGGTTATAGAAAAAGAACTTAAATTGTTCTAGAAAGTAAGAAGATAATGGTGTTTTAGGAAATTTTCTTTCAAAGTGATTTACTTGAACAGTGGGCATGGGAATCCCTTTCTCCATAAAAGCTTCAAAACTCTTATCCCCACCACCAACTACTGACTCCAACTGAGAAGAAGAGAATGGGTCTCCTTCTTCTGGTTCACTCCACACACCGTGAAATCTCCATCAGCTCCTCCACCCAGGGCACCACCCCAGAGCAGGGCCCCTGTGACCTGCCAACTTCTGTGCTCCAGTCCGTCCTCTGGGATCCTTTCCTTCCCTGAACCCTGAAGGGAAATTTCCTAGGGATGGAAAGAGGTAACCTCCTCCTCTCCAAAGCCCTAGATATTTTAGTTACACTCTGAAGTTCACTCCATCCCCCTAAGAGCTTGATATTTTAGAAACCAAAGTCTGGAAAAGCTCTTTCGAGTGATTTCCATTCTGTTACGTCTGTCCTTGGAGGCAAGGCTCAGTTAACCTTCCTGCTTGAAGGAAAGCAGGGGAACATATGAGACTAGGAAGAGAGGAAATACAGGTGAGTTAACTGCTGTGAAAGGCTATCGAGAAACACTTAAGCGCACAGATAACCATAACGCAAAGCAGCATGTTCTAACTGTTGCGAGAAAAGGATGAAGAAATGATCAGATGTTTAAAGGGAGAGATCCCTGTGTATGGAGTGGGGAGTAGGTCAGAAAAGGCTCTGGAGGATGCAGCATTCAGGCTTTCAAGAGGGATGTGACTGGGCAGAAGTGGGAAGGAAAACTTGCCAATCAAGTCTGGGCGATCACTCAAAGAGCCAGGAGAACCCACTGTTTCTACAGAAGGCAAATCAGTTTGAAAACCTGAAACTCCATCTTTGCCTATAAGAAGTTTTGAGGTAGAATAAAACACTGTAACCATAGGAATACCCAGACAAGGATAACCACAAATAATCCCCAAGTCCTAGTGAAGAGAAAACATTTTTATGCCATTGTTAAAAGCAGCCTGGTAGGGACCCCCTAAATAAGTCAGGTTATAAAGGGCTAATTTATAAAGGAAAAGTTTTTTCTGTCAGTTTGGCACATGTGTCCATTAATTTAAAAGATCCAGGCACCAACTGATGTGTTATAAGAATTAAAGAAACTTGGCTATGTGAGACCATCATATCCAACTTCTGATTTATTTTAAGGTTACAGAAAAAGAATTTAAAACTCGGATTCCCACTAGTCTCGTACCACCAAGCACAAGATGTTCTAGATACAACATGAGGGGATTGACTCATGCATAACAAATTTTTTTCATTATGACTGCATCTTCCCAACCCCGGCAGCTCTACATGGCATGTGAGAATGCAACAGAAGCAGTGTAATTTATTTCTTCCCCAAATTACACTCAGGTAATGTTTGTCCTGTCCATTTGCATAGATGTTAAACTTCTCTCTGCTTTGTTCTCTTATAGGTGTTTACTAGAATACTTTTTATAGGGTCAGAATTAAATCTTGGTTGAAAGAAAACATAAGGATTATTTGTGTCACAGATTAAGTAAATGGACTTTGTAAAGAAGATGAAAAGTTTCAAGGTTAAAAAAAAAAAAAAAGTCTGTCAAACCAAAATACATAAGGTACTGTGTTATTCCCTGGTGGCTCAGACAGTAAAGAGTCTGCCTACAATGCAGGGGACCTGGGTTCGATCCCTGGGTTGGGAAGATCCTCTGGAGAAGGAAATCGCAACCCACTCCAGTACTCTTGCCTGGAAAATCCCACGGATGGAAGAGCCTGGTAGGCTACAGTCCGTGGGGTTGCAAAGAGTCGGACATGACTGAGCAACTTCACCTTCACCTTCACTGTGTTATTCACAAATGTTTCAGTATTATAGCCACAGAAAACATTTTTTAAAATCAGCCTTTTACCTTGGAAAAAATGTGCAATTTCCTCTCAATAATGGTTTTACTAGATTTTTTTTCTTTTATCTAGCACAAAACTGACATTTATCTGTCATCATTGGGTCCTTGGGGATTTGCATTATATTAACATTATCACTTTACCATATTTGCAGAGCTTAAGCCAGCCCAATAGTAAATCTCTCTGGAGATTAATAAAGATGAAACACATAGATAAAATTTCAGAATATGAAAAATCATCAGCAAAACTATTTTGTTGGCAATCTTCTTAATGCTGAAGGAATTAACTAAGCTCAGTTTTTATGTGGCAAAGTGTCTGCTTTTAAAATAAAAGTTTCTCAATTACCTCCACTTCTAATTCTTCAGAGTCTTAAGCTCCTAAATGTCTCTTTTCCTTAGCAGTAAACACATTCTTTCAAAATTACAATAGTCAAGAAAATAATCACTGGACAGTAAGTTCAAGCACTGAAGTATTTCTCAGTACAAATTAAATAGAGGTATACATATACACACTAGTAGGTTCTGCCTCAATTTTAATCCATACTCTGGTTCCTTGGGGGCGGGGCTCATAGGTGTGGAAAATGTTCTTCATTTACTGTATTAGTAAAGAACACAGGGTAAAAACAGAGATAGAATGCCAACAGCCTTATAACTTAAAAAAAAAAAAAAAATCTGTGTTCCGGGTACAAAGTGTATTGTGTAGGTGACTGAGTCACACCTAGTCTACCAAACAGAGTAGTTACTGGACACACAGGCCTTGTGTTGAGGACCACACATTTCTTAAGTCTTTGGATGGGATGGGATCAAACAAAGAATCAAGTTGCCACACTGCAATTCTGTGGCTTGGAAGCCTTTCTTATGTTTCCAGCAAAGACTTTGAGAACTTTCAAGTATATTTAGTATGTTAATATAAAGAAAGTAAGCAGTGATATAGCTACTTTCTTAAATCCTGTAACATTACCTGGATTCTGCCATCATTAAAACTACTACAAAACTGAAATATTCCTGGCCAGGCGGCAGTAAGGCCTCACTTATTTGATGAATTTTCTACTCTGCTTCCTTCTCTGTCTTCTGTAAGCTGGGGTCATTCCTTTGTGCTACCAAAATTCAGAGCAAAACACCACTTATCAGTTGCTTTCCCCCAAGAAACCCAGAAATTTCAGGTATGTCCCTAACATTCTGACTTACCAAGAGCATACTGAAAAAATCACCTTACCAAAAAGGGGGAAAAGGAAAAAAAGAAAAGAAAGGGATGAAAATATTCCTGTTTCCTTTATTGGTCCATTGTAAGGATATTCTTCAAATACTGCCTTAATTCTTTTTAAATATGCTTTAACTTAGTGTCCTTTTAAGTGTTATTATTGGTTACTCTGAACTGTAACATGTATCCCATTTTTCCAAAGATCATTTGTTTTAAAGTCACAGAATGACAGAGCACAATGTAAGTTAGTAATGCTACAACTTCCTGAATCTCTACACTTTGGTCTCACCAGTTACAAGTACACATGTGCCTCCATGTGTCCAGTAAAGTTTTCGCTTATGGCAAATGCAGAAGCACTTCAGCTTTGCCCTCAAAACCTGTAGAATCAAGCTGGGTGCTCTATACTGCATCCATGAAACCGTTATTAAAAAATACACCTAACATAACAATTAAATGATAATAAAATAATGTTTTCTCATTTTTAAGACTGAGGAGCCCCAGGGGGATTCCCACTTGCTTTGTTTCCTGTAGAAATCATCCTGCTTTTTCAATGACTGTATTAAGCTTGCACGGCAGTTGGAAAGATCTTGTCTTCATTTTCAACTGACCAAGGCAGTCCTTCGTTGTCACTGAGTCTTCCCAGGTGGCGCAGTGGTAAAGAATCCACCTAGCAAGGCAGGAGATGTGGGTTCAATCCCCCCTGCATCAGAAAGATCCCCCGGAGAAGGGAATGGCAACCCACTCCAGTATTCTTGCCTGGAGAATCCCATGGACGGAGAAGCCTGGTGGGCTACAGTCCAAGGGGTCACAAAGAGTCGGACACGACTGAGCATGCACACATTACATTATATAGTGAGTGTATCAGTTCAGTTCGGTTCAGTCGCTCAGTCGTGTCCGACTCTTTGCGACCCCATGAATCGCAGCACGCCAGGCCTCCCTGTCCATCACCAACTCCCGGAGTTCACTCAGACTCACGTCCATCGAGTCCGTGATGCCATCTAGCCATCTCATCCTCTGTCATCCCCTTTTCCTCCTGCCCCCAATCCCTCCCAGCATCAGAGTCTTTTGCAATAAGTCAACTCTTCGCATGAGGTGGCCAAAGTACTGGAGTTTCAGCTTCAGCATCATTCCCTCCAAAGAAATCCCAGGGCTGATCTCCTTTAGAATGGACTGGTTGGATCTCCTTGCAGTCCAAGGGACTCTCAAGAGTCTTCTCCAATGGAAAAACCATAGCCTTGACTAGACAGACCTTTGTTGGCAAAGTAATGTCTCTACTTTTCAATATGCTATCCAGGCTGGTCAAAACTTTTCTTCTAAGGAGCAAGCATCTTTTAATTTCATGGCTGCAATCACCATCTGCAGTGATTTTGGAACTCAAAAAATAAAAATAAAATAAATAAAAGTGAGTGTATGGTTATGATAAAATCCTTTTCCTCTGAACATAATTACCTGTCTCAGCTTCTTCGCAGCTGTTACTACTGATGATAGCACAGAGGCTTTTCTGCCCTCTCCCCTCCTGCAAGCAAGCTCTGTTTCTCCCCTCCTCCCCTGCAGTCCTTTACTTCTTTTTCACTTTTTCATCTGGGAAACTTCTTCTTTTATAAAAGTGGCTGCACTTTATTGCTCTCCTCTCTTTTCTTATCATCTGCCTTCTGTCACAGCCCAGCTGGGAATTGATTGAACAAAAAAAGCAAGAGCTGGAAATGTTTCAAGTCATTTTCTCCTGAGCCCCAGGACACCCCAGGAACTGATTCATATACTTCTCACCTCTTTGCAACCTTCTCTCTTCTCTTCCAAGTGCCAGGCTAAAACCACCGAACAGCATGTGGCAGCCTGTCACCAAAGGAAACATGTGGTCCCAAACCCCATTATCACTATGACATTTGATGCCTCAGACAGTGAGCCTAATGCCTTGCCTTTGCCAACACTCGTCAAGTCAAGAAAATTATAGAATGTAATCAAGTTATCCATTTTTGTGAGTTGTGCTGTGTCTTGTCTAGTACTGTAATTACATGAGTTGTATAGATTGAAATAAGGAGATCAGCCAGGTATCAATGAGTCTTGTGCTCAAATTTGCTACAAACGTCTGCTTAGGGCTCTTAGGATGAAGAGTTGTCCTTTTCCATGTTCACTATAAGAAGTAAATTGGTTATAATAAAGGAGAAAATACAGGTTATAGCCAAGAATCCTAAGCATGCAGCAAGAAATATGAGACTTATATATCAGATTGACTACTAGCTGGCTTCATTGCCAGCTAGTGACTCCAAACACCAAGAATCAGCACTTTTACGCAAACTAAAAGATGTCTTTTTATCAGTGATATTGCTATTAATGTTAAGACCCTCAAATAGAGCCATAAGGGCATGCATATGTTCAGAGTGGCAAAAAGTGAAAGAAGAACTATTGTAGCCATTAAGGTTAATATGCCACAAGAATGACGATAAAACACACTACGGTCTATCAAGGTTTATATGTGTTCTAAGCCAGAGAAGCCTGGAACATTCTCAACAACTACACAGCAAAAGCTAAGTGAGGATAGCACCATTGCAAGAGAAAGAAAACAGGTTAAGACGCAAGTTACTGAATTATATTTGTGTTTTTATTCCCTAACTTTAAAGGCAATGCTTTCAAAATTCCTTATAGACTTAATCTTGGCTCCTTTATGCAAAGTGATAAACTGTTTTAACTGTAGGGATTGCTTTATGGGAAATTTTTACTGGCTTTTTAAACTTAAACTGTCAAAATAGTCACTCTGCCTTTCTCAGGAATTGAACAAAGCTGAAAATACTTTCCAGTTATTATAATTCACACAGATTCAAAGCACAATCAAAGCAGAGTCTCCAGCCCATTGTCAGAAGGAAAAAAAAATGAGGTTGTGAATGCTAAGCACTAAGGTACCTTCTGTAAATGGACCGGCAAGGATTGTAAAGTGGTTTACTTCTCAGTATTACTTTTTCCCACAAGCCAGAAAAAAAAAAAAAAAAAACACTACATGTTAACACTGGCTTTTCATTTCTCCAGTTTACAAATGGTTTACATTCCCCCTAATGATTTTATATCTTCACACTTCTTCGAAGTTTCTGGTCCATAGCTTATTAATTTGCCTGAGTGTTTTGAAAGAGATTACCGCGTGCTTCCTAGTAGCCATCACTCTTTCTGGTGTGGTTTCTCAGGCCACTACAAGGTGGGCAGCAGTGATGTCTGTGACTTCCAGATCACATTCTTCTTAGAAACTGCCCAACCTCTCTTTCCCTCTCCTTTTGCCTTTAATGCAGATATGATTCTGGTGACACAGCTCTGTCCATACAGACAAAGGAAAACATCCTGAAAAACAGTGGATGAATCAAAGGAAGCCTGGTCCTCAAATGTCCTGCTAGATCATAATCACTTACATGTCGCAGCTAGTTTCTTACCTTTTATATACGAAAGAAATAAGTTTCTACCATGTTTGGGTCCCTACTTTCATTTTTCTTTGTTATAGCAACTCAGCTTATATTCTATCACAACTGTTTTATTTTTCATTTTATAAAGCTTTTTTTTTTCTACTATTCTGGATGAGAATTTAAAAGTCCTAGTGAGTAAACTCCAAAAAGTAACACAAACAGTAATACTGATACAGTTAGAAAGTGTTTTACATTAAGTTCACAATTGTCTAAGAAATTTATCATGACTAGAAAATTACAAACACTACTCAAAAGTTTATAAAATATCCCATAATGCTGAATTGTGCAAAATAAAATTTCACTTGAATAATTGTAATACTTCAAGATCAGCAAGGAAGACTTTTCAAAATACACATAATCAAAGGTTCTAAGATATACTGAACAGGATGGAGGAGTCTATATACAGAGTAACTTTTTAAAATTCTAGGCCTTGCCACAGAAACATGTTCCTGCTAATCTAACAGCAGTAAGGAGGGCACTGTTGGTTGATAGTTGCTACTGTATTTATATTAACTCTTACACATTTCTGATAACCCTGTGGCCAAAACCAGATATTTTTAATTGCTGTTAAGGACTATTAAGAGAGCCATCATTGGGAGCAATGTTAGGGGAAACTAAGGCTGGAAATTCACCCTCAATACTTGCTTTCTAGGGCTCAAAGGAGACAAAAATTGCCAAACATAATTATCATTGAGTATTAAAAACCCTTTCATTGATTATCTGAAAACCAGCCTCCCTACCATTGATCTGCCTATTCTAAGGCAGCTTAAGCAGTTAATGCTCAAATATATGGGAAGCACCCAGTGCTCAATGGTCAGCTAAAAAGGGTAAAAGACAGAAAACAAATATGATTGTAACTATATAACAATAGTCTACTGCGTATTGATAGCCTAGTGTCATTTTATCAAAAAGCTCTTGGATATTCTATCATATTCAAGATGATAAAGACACCAGGTAAAATTCTGTCAAGTACATAATAAACTTAATATTATTTCTTTCTTATTCCAGAGAGCATAAATCTTTTAGTCTGCCTGAGAATAAGAACTCTTCTACTTCTCCATAAAACATGAACATTTCAACAGACATAAAGTAATTTAAAGCATGCATTACGGAGATTGAAGACTTCTACTCAACGGATGATGGAGAACCCCCAAAGTGTGAATATGTATGCAAATTTCAAATACAAGGAAATTGCTGTATATGAGATTATGTTTACACATAGAACATCCAAATTGGAATTCACCCTGAGTGGAATTCTTCTTACAGAGTAAAATAAGTCAAGCTGAAGTCAATAGGAAATAAAAATATGGGAGGAGGAGAAGAGACGACAAATTGTCCCAGGCAAAATAATAAAGACTGAAGGAAGACATGCAATTTTGCAAAACATATGCATTAAAGTCTCACAGTGCCCAATCTGTCAGTGTTCTTGTCACAGCACCTGGTACAAAGTGGATTCTTAGTGAACATTAGTTTCCTTCTTTTGCCTCATAATCTTCTTTTACTCCTTAATATTTTTTATTTAGTCCACAGTACTGTCTGGTTCTGTTTTCTCAGTTCAGTTCAGTCCAGTCAATCAGCTGTGTCCAACTGTTTGTGACCCCATGGACTGCAACACGCCAGGCCTTCCTGTCCATCACCAACTCCCGGAGTTCACTCAGACTCACATCCATTGAGTCAGTGATGCCATCCAGCCATCTCATCCTCTGTCGTCCCCTTCTCCTCCTGCCCTCAATCTTTCCCAGCATCAGGGTCTTTTCAAATGTGTCTGCTCCTCACATCAGGTGGCCAAAGTATTGGAGTTTCAGTTTCAGCATCAGTCCTTCCAATGAACACCCAGGACTGATCTCCTTTAGGATGGACTGGTTGGATCTCCTTGCAGTCCAAGGGACTCTCAAGAGTCTTCTCCAACACCACACTTCAAAAGCATCAATTCTTTGGTGCTCAGCTTTCTTCACAGTCCAACTCTCACATCCATACATGACCACTGGAAAAACCATAACTTTGACTAGACAGTCCTTTGTTGGCAAAGTAATGTCTCTGCTTTTTAATATGCTGTCTAGGTTGGTCATAACTTTCCTTCCAAGGAGCAAGTGTCTTTTAATTTCATGGCTGCAATCATCATCTGCCATGATTTTGAACCCACAAAAAATCAATCTCTCACTGTTTCCATTGTTTCCCCATCTATTTGCCATGAAATGATGGGACCAGATGCCAAGATCTTAGTTTTCTGAACGTTGAGTTTTAAGCCCACTTTTTCACTCTCTGCTTTCATTTCTATTAGAAGACAATTTAAGCAGGCCTTTTTGAGAGCTCTTCATGTCATTAGTCATCACAGAATTATCTAATTACCAGGTTTCTTTACACCATCAGCTCATAACACTAACCAAGAACACATCTTCTCCTCTCCTCCTGCAGTTAATGCTTCCACGTGTACTCTGGACTTCTTTTGTTTTCCTATTTCCCAGGATGCTGCTTTCATGAAAGCTCCCTCCCTTCATTAATCTGCAATATTGTGTATTTTGGTATTTTTACTCATCTCCCTTTAACTATATTTAAACATCTTCTGTTCAAGAAACTCATAGTTTGACCCTCATCCTGTTTTTATTCTTCTATTCAATGCCAGACTCATCATTCATAGGTCCTCTTTACATTGCTTCTAGATATTTCCCATTTATTTGTAAGAAATTTGCTTTTTTGTACTGATATTCACAAAACTATTACCTCAAATACAACAATGAACTTTCTCCACCTATTTTCACTTTTCTGTAGCATTTAGTAAAAATATCAAACTTCAAATCCCTTGATTTTCAAGACTGCACTCATTTCTTAGTGCTTCACTTTGCTTTCTCATAATGTGGATTAAATGAGCTAATACAATTGATATGCTTAGAGTAGAACATTCATATAGAAAATGCTCAATAAATGGTTATTTCTTTAGTCCTCTTGTCTAAAGCACCTTGTCTTCACTGTCTATCTAAAGTCTAGGATGGTGTCCTTCTCCCCATCTCACCATTGAGATGGCATCTCATTCACTGATGTAATTCTCCATGCATGTAATTCCCAAATACATCCCCAGACTTAACCTTTTATACCTTGATTGCATATTTCTAGTTGCCCACTTGATCCCTCTCTTCTATGTCTTGCCAGCTATGGAAACACATCAGATCCCAAGATAGCTCCTCTTGGCATTTTCAAACTGCACATTTTAAAATCTTTATTTTTTATTCTAATGTCTACACCCCCTGCATATGATATGTAACTTAACTCTTGATGCTTATTGCAAAATATCTGAATTGCCCATTTCCTTCCATTCTTATAGCTCAGATCCAAATTAGACCATACCTTAGGTAAAGCAGCAATCTGAGTGTTCTTCCCAACTGTCCCTGTTTCCCAAATTCCTTCAACATATTACTATCAAGCCATTATTCCTAAAGCATGCCAGAAGCCATCATTCTCACTCGAAGTCATGTCACAGTCCATAGTCTCTGCTTTGTGCTTAAGGCTCTCCTTTCACTGGACCATGTACCTCTGCACTTTGCTTCGCACTGTACTGTGACCTGGTACCTGACCTCAGCCCCTCGTCTTGCTTCTTCTTTCTGTCCCTCATCCACTTCCACACTATGATACTCTGTTCTTACTTCCACTCTTCCTTCCCCTACCTTAACAACTCCCTAACCTTAACCCAAGAAGCATCCCCAATTTTTCCACAAAGTTCTCCCAAACTCTTATTTTATTTTGTTCCAAATCTCCCAGTTAGTTCAAAGTAAAAGTCAGACATGGTTGCCTAGTTTTTATCTTCCCTGATATGCATTATATTCCATCGTCAGCAATTCATCATGTTTTTGAAGCTGATTTTGATTTTGATTTATGGCCTTGATTTAAAATACAAAAACCAGGAGAGGAAAATAGCAAATAACAGCAGGTCACTTGAGAAAGGGGACTTATTAAAAAGTTAAGTAAAAATAAAGGGACTAGGAAAAATGTGAAATGCATATGGACAATTTTATCTACTTCCCAATATTGCCTTTGATCAGTCCTGGGGGTGAAAATATGACCTCAATGGGCTCTTGTTTTCTCAACAGGAATGCTGGGAAGAGAGAGAATAAGAACTTTAGCAGTGTCTATGAGGAACTGGCCTGGAGAGCAGAGCCACCGCCTGTGAATGACAGGCACTGCGCACCTGTTGCATCCGCCCTTATTGTCTAGAGGTATCATTCCTTCAGGCTCTATCTCAGCTTCAGGCAGATGTTCCTTAAATCCATCCACTTCCCTTGCTGTGGCCGATTCCATGCTTCCCAAAGCCATCAATTATTAACAAACTGAGTTTCCCACATATATTGCTGTCAAAAGCGTGGTATCTTGAGAAGACAGCTGGTTCTAGTTATAGAAAGCCCTAGGTGGATCTTGCTTTATAAATAAGCCAGACTCTGGTTTACAAATCCCTCTCTTCAGTGTCTTATTACTGTGAATCAATTCATCAACATGAGAACAACTTAGGGCAGCCGTTCGTCAAGGAGAAAACCCTACAGCAGAGAAGCGAACAACACAGCGGCGTGAGAAGCGCTGAGTCATCGCCCTCCGCACAGGTCCTCTTGGCCACACTAGAAGAGAAAGGAGAAATCCAGGAACCTGCGCAGATATTTGTTCCTTGACTTTTTTTAACTGCAAAATTAGTAAGTTGAAATAGGCATGAGCTAAGGAATAACTCTTAAAATATCCTATAAAATCTAGATAGCCAACTTCTTCCCACTAATTTTGCCCATGGGCCATATTACCTCCTTACCTTCTTTTCTGGAAAGTGAAGGATGATACTCTCTTCTCTAAGCTCTGACTATAATAGTGCTTTATTTCTAAATGCCCTCTCAACTCCTCGTTAAAACCTTACCTGATGTTCTTCTCCCAATCTTTTTTTTTTTTTTTTCCTTGAATCAAATAAATTGTGAAAGACTGTGAACAATTACAAAAAACCAATTGGGAAACTACTTCCCCTCAACTCCCATCCTATCCAGGTAATGACTTTATCTTTCAATTCTTATTGCCCATATTTTTCATGTAATATAAATGGATAAGCAAGTTAAAAAGCAAAATGAAAAAAAAAAAAAAATGGTGTGTATTCAGACCAGATAAAGCCTAGCCTTGGGAACTCCAATACTTTGGCCATTTGATGCAAAGAACTGACTCATTTGAAAAGACCCTGATTCTGGGAAAGATTGAAGGCAGGAAGAGAAGGGGATAACAGAGGATGAGATAGTTTGATGGCATCACTGACTTGATGGACATGAGTTTAAGCTCTGGGAGATAGTGAAGGCCAGGGAAGCCTGGCATACTGTAGTCCGTGGGGTCACAAAGGGTCGGACATGACTGAGTGACTGAGCTGAATTGAACTGAACTGGGATTATTCATGGAAGACAGTGAGGAGCTCTTGAAATGTTCAAAGCAGGAGCAATGCAGGTTTAGGATGGGTCTTAAATGATGTTCACAATCATAGAAGATGGATTTGAAGTAAACAAAATTGAAAGCAGAGATCCCAAAGAGAAGATAATTGAAATAGCATAGCAAGAGTTGAAATTCTAAGATAAAAGTATAACAGTAGGAATTATTAGTAGACAAGGAGAATTTGAAAGAAACACACACACACAAGTAAAAAGTCAATCTTGTTGATTAAGGAAATATTCCAAGTTTCGCAGGTGAGTAACAAAGCAGACAATAAGGTAAGAAGATACAATAATAAGGACTCAGGAGAAGTTAATGTAGGAGGCAAGATAGTAAATTCATCCTGAAAATGATGATTCGAGATGTCACAAGCATTTTGTGGTGGAGATCTCCAGCAAGCAGTTTAATATATTAATATGAGGCTCTGAGGAAGCTTTGGACTAGGCTTATAAATTTGGAAATACTATGTAAATGAAAGCTAAAAATATCAGAATAAGTGAAGCTAATGAAAGTCAGTGTGAAGTGTAGGTAAGAAAGAAAATGGACCAAGACCCAAATTGAAGAAGTAGAGGAGCGAGCCCACCCAGGACAAAGAAATGGAATGAACAAAGATAAAGGAAAATGGATAGGGGGATAAAGGATAATGGGGATAAAGGAAAATGGTAGAGAAGAACTAATCCATGATGCCAAGTTCATGGCTCAACTTTTCAAGAAGTTTATTAATGACCTTATAGAGAACAAAGAAGAAGTTTATTAATGACCTTATAGAAAGCAAAAAGACCTTATAGAGAGCCAGTCAAAATGTGTTGGAAGGTGAAAGACATAAATGGAAATACATGAATTGCACATTAGTTGAGGGAGGAAACCACAGTAATTGCAGAAATATGACATTAAATCCAAGGGATTTTTAATATGAAATGTTGAATATGTATTTACATCACAAGGAAGTGATTAGTGGTAGAAAGATGGAGAAAGAGAAGATAAATGATGTAGAGACAGACACTGATGGGGCAGCGTCTTAAGACAACACGCAAGAGTCAGTAACACAAAAGGAAACACAGTCTCTGGAGAGGAGGAGATATAGGTTGAAAGTTACTATGATGGAAAAAGAAAAGATAATGTCTTTGGGAATTCCAGTTGACAGTGGGAAGACAAAATTTTTTTTTTTTTTTTTTTTCAGAAAACTTAATTTTTGCTTACAAAGTGTCCATTCCACCCTTCTAGAAATAACCCTTTGCAGGAAATTTTGCTTTGAGGAAACGTCTCAGTCTTTATGGTTTTTGTACAGCTTAAACCATCTCCCTGCCACTACCTTCAACAGGAACTGAGATCTCCTAGTGAGCACACTCCATTCATCTGGCCAAAATAATTGACTCAGGTCAGGTGACCCACATACTAGAAGGATTTCTGCCGTGATGGCTAAGCTGCCATGAGCCACTACAATTCCAGACTAGAATGGCTGCAGCCCTCTCACAGCCACAGGTGAAATATGCACAAGAGCAATTCAGGGACCAGTAGGGTGACCACAAAAGTCATCATCCAGAGGAAAACACTTCTGTCCAGGAGAGCTGCTAAAACTGGCCTCCAGAAGGACAAAATGAATCTGGACTATCCCAGGCAAACCAAGTCACCTGACCAAGAGATGGAGATAGATTCTTCATAGTATTAACTGAGAATCTGGACCCAGACTTTCAGATTATATTGCTGACAAGTTCCCAACTTTTCAAAATCCAATTTGATTAGGGTATCTCTCTCCTAAAACTTCAGGGAATTGCATAGAGAAGCTATGTAAAAAAGAAAAAAAAATGTCATACAGAGTCACGTCAGGTTCAGTTCAGTTGACCTCAGTTGCTCAGTCGTGTCCAACTCTTTGCAACCCCATGGACTGCAGCACGCCGGGCCTCCCTGTCCATCACCAACCCCCAGAGCTTATTCAAACTCATGTCCATTGCATCAGTGATGCCACCAAACCATAGCATCCTCTGCCATCTGCTTCTCCTCCCGCCTTCAGTCTTTCCTAGCATCAGGGTCTTTTCAAATGAGCCTGCTCCTTGCATCAGGTGGCCAAAGTATTGGAGTTTCAGTTTCAGCATAAATTCTTCCAATGAATATTCAGGACTGATTTCCTTTAGAATGGACTGGTTGGATCTCCTTGTAGTCCAAGGGACTCTCAAGAGTCTTCTCCAACACCACAGTTCAAAAGCATCAATTATTCGGTGCTCAGCTTTCTTTATAGTCCAACTCTCACATCCTTACATGACCACTGGAAAAACCATAGCTTTGACTAGATGAACCTTTGTTGGCAAAGTAATGTCTCTGCTTTTTAATATGCTGTCTAGGTTGGTTATAACTTTCCTTCCAAGGAGCAAGTGTCTTTTAGTTTCATGGCTGCAATCACCATCTGCAGTGATTTTGGACACCCAAAAATAAAGTCTGTCAATGTTTCCCCATCTATTTGCCACGAAGTGATGGGACCAGATGCCATGATCTCAGTTTTCTGAATGTTGAGCTTTAAGCCAACTTTTTCACTCTCCTCTTTCACTTTCATTGAGAGGCTCTATAGTTCTTCTTCATTTTCTCCCATAAGGGTGATGTTATCTGCATATCTGAGATTATTGACATTTCTCCTGGCAATAATGATTCCAGTTTGTGCTTCATCCAGTCCAGCATTTCTCATGATATACTCTGCAAATAAGTTAAATAAGCAGGGTGACAATATACAAACTTGAGGTACTCATGTCAGATAAGGCAGTCATATTCACAAGGCTGGGAACATGAGGAGAAATAGGAAATCACTGAATTCACAGCATTCTACAGTAATGTCAATCTGGGGAGTTCAAATAATTAAATATGCTAACACTATGCTTTTCATGCTTAGAAGAGCTATGTATGACATATAATCGTTACAAAATGTAATAAAGCAGATTTCCCTAGAGTGGTACCTACCAAAGTAATCACGTTATTAAAAATTCTTAATACATTTCCTCTAGGTTAAGACAGGAAAGGCAAAGATAACATATGGATCAAAATCATTTGAGACAGAGCTCACCTTTATTGATTGCAACAACTGAAACAGCTTCCATTAAGAAGATCAGTGAGCAGGAGTATGAATTCCATCAACAACATAAGCAACTACTTTCACTGGACTCATTAAATTACTTAAAGCTCGATTCCTTGGTCTTTCCCGCTGCAGCATGTTACATAGCATCTACCTATTGGGATTGCTATAAGAATGGATGTAAGAGTATTTCTCAAGTACTTTCCTACTGCTTTAGGAAAGTCAGTATTAATCCAACTCTTTTATTTGGATTCTGATGTTAGGTGATAGCTGTGAGGAGATGAAAAAGGCCAGAGTAACTGAATGACCGTTCTAGTTAGGTCTCTCTCAAGGTACCTGTACTTCAGTGGAACTGGTCCTGAGCATGTGAATCCAAATAAAGGAACTCTGGTACAGGTGCAATGTGAATCCAAATAAAGGAACTCTGGTACAGGTGCAAAAGTCCAGAAGATAGTCAACAGGTCTGGTTTGAGGACCAGATTTTACACAAAGAGCTGAATAACCTTGGACAGGTCAAATGAACTTTACAGAACTCAGTTCTCTCATGTATGAAATGAGTGTATTAAAAAGTATGCCATGTATGCTAAGATAAAATGGATTTCATGCACAGATGTGTAAGAAGGGAGTTTCTGCAGAATGGGGGAGGTATGTGGTAAGGGATCAGGAATAGGTAGTACATACATAAGAAAATAAGGAATTAAAGAGCAAATAGTGATTTTTCAAGGTTGGAAGTGAATGAAAAAATTGAGTAACAGCTACAGGAAATAGCAGAGGCAAGAGAAGCACTTTTCAAGATAAAGGAGATGTCCTTTCCTTCCAAAATGTCCTTGATGGCTTCTCCGGGCCTTCTTGATTCTGGCACACAGTTTGTCTACCATCTGGTACCAGTCTATTAGCCAGCCTCATCGACACTGCCTCCAGCTTGAGTCTTGAACTTCATAAAATCATCTTACTGTCACTGTAACTCTTCACTCCCACAACTGACTCCAAGTATTTTTCATGCCATTTACCCTATCTGGAATCCTTTTTGTCCTGGCTCCTAGGCTTTGAATAAACTCTAGCTCCTGTTTGGATCTTCTGAAGCTTACATCTTCTCTTACACTGTCTCTTGTACAGCCCATAGGAAGTAATCACTGTTAAGTGTGACAATGATAATATTGATGACAATTACAAATGGCTCAACTAATCTAACCCACAATAGCATGTGTGCGGGTGTGTGTTCACAGACATTGTATAATTTCTTACTATTCATAAAATGGCTAAATAATACATGCTTCATCATTTCATATTTCTTTGTCCAGATTGGCCAAAACATATCCTAACTTCTCAAGGGACCAAGGATTGTGTCATGTTTATATCCCTTAACTTTACAGCTTAACATAAAATATTGACCAATCAAAACTCATTTTAAGAATGAATTCAGCTACAAACTATTGCTTGGCTTCAATTATGTAGTTAAGCTGTACGTCTCCAAAAGATAATTGTTCCTATTCTTTTACATCATTTTTTTTCTATTTGCTTCTATTTTTTAAGGCAATTCAGAAGTTGTTCATTTCATTGAATGTAAAACACCGTTGATTTTTTTTTTTTAATTTTTACTTTATTTTACTTTACAATACCATATTGGTTTTGCCATACATTGACATGAATCCACCATGGGTGTATATGAGATCCCAATCCTGAATCCCCCTCCCACATCCCACCCCATTTCCTCTGTCTGGATCATCCCCGTGTACCAGCCCCGAGCATCCTGTATCCTGTATCAAACATAGGCTGGTGCTTCATTCTTACATGATAGTATACATGTTTCAATGCCATTCTCCCAAATCATCCCATCCTCTCCCTCTCCCACAGAGTCCAAAAGTCCGTTCTATACATCTGTGTCTCTTTTGCTGTCTCGCATACAGGGTCATCATTGCCATCTTTTTAAATTCCATATATATGTGTCAGTATACGGTATTGAACACCGTTGATTTTAAGAAGCACTATCATTATATGCCCTTCTACAATTTACACCACAACATGCTATCACTTATAGGATGCATCCCAATTCCAAAGATGTTCAAAAGTGAAAAAAAAAAAGTATGTCTGTTAGAAGTAATGCAGCATGACAGTTAATCTAGGAAACATTTGTTATAAAAACCAAGAACTCGTTCATTGTCAGTTATTGATAAAGGCTTTATAGAGATTCTCTCTAAATAAAACATGTTCAGGAGACAAATATTTCAAATGCCTTTAAACTTATAGCAGTTTCTTAAGATTATATCAAGATAATCTGTAAAGAAATGCTAATTAAAATACATTGCAAATGCAATTAATATGGCTGAACCATGCTTACTGAGAAAGTCGATAAATGTTAATTGTAATTAGAACAAACTTTTTCATTGAACGTGAAAGTCACTCAATCATATCCGACTCTTTGCAACCCCATGGACTATACAGTCCATGGAATTCTCGAGGCCAGGGAAAGGGTAGCCTTTCCCTTCTTCAGAGGATCTTCCCAACCTAGGAATCGAACCCAGGTCTTCCACATTGCAGACAGATTCTTTACCAGATGAGCCACAATGGAAATGGAACTCATCCATTACTTTTGAAAATTAGAATCCTGACTTATGATCTAGAAAATTTAAGTTTGCTTTCTTTGTTGAAGACAATTGTTGTCATACAAATGAAATTTAAGATTAACACACTCGTGGCATATCACCTACTAGTGACATATCACAACAAAAACTCTAGACATAATGCTACATCCAAAGAAAGGCATCCACGAAATGAAGCTAATGGAGAAGTGTCTTGAGATTATGAATTACTGTTCATGATATCTAGAGAGCACCAGCCTCTCCAATAGGTGACAAACCTGAGCTGTGCAACAGCTCATAGCCGTAAGAAAATGAAACTGGTGATTGCAAGCCTTATACCCCAACATGGAAAGACACCCTGACAAACCATGAGGCATGGCAACAGTGGAAGATTTAGCCCAAATATAACCGACTGAACTTACTGAACTCTTCCCGAAGTTACCATCCAGACATTAAAAGTACCTATATAGTCTGATTATTATGTGCACCCAGTGAAGCAGTTGAGCAGGCCCTCACAAGAATGGTTTGTCTGACTGGATGACCTGGTTTTCTTTTTGGGCTAACAACTCTTTCAACTGCTAGACAAGCCTTCAGCCAATCTTTTGCAAGTTTCCTTACCAGGTACATAGGAACCAATTTCTCAAAGGCTTAGTTCTGACCAGGGAATCGTTACAGAACCTTTGTAACTGAAAGACAGAATTTATTCCTGAACTATGCCTTTATTTTCTTTTTCCTTTTCAATACACAGTATTTTTATTTTCCTGAACGATTTATTAAACTAGGTCAGGTTCTGTTCCAAGCAGTGAAATTATGAAACATCAGTAACTATCAGGATTCCTTTTCTGTAGAGGGACTTGACATTTCCATAATAGATTAAGTAAATGCCATTTGATTGTTGAGGACCTGATTTTATGTTTACCAGGTGTCATTTTGTCTTTATTAGTGCAGACAAGTCAACCACATCAACATTTTCTTCTGTCTGATCAGTTACAGCTCTATAAACTCAAACAGTAAGAGCTCTAAGAATATCAGTGTTCCTATATATCCAATCAACCAAATAGTCTGGATGCTAGCCTGAATTATTAAAAATAATATAGACATGGTACAAAATGTTTGGATCCTGTAGGTATGAGCAAATTATGACCCACAGACCAAATCGGGCCTGCTGCCTATCTTTGTTCAGGCTGTGTACAAAGAATGTTTTTTACATGTTGAAATGTTTACATAGTAAACAGTCATACTGGTATACCTACATAATAGCCTTGATTTGCTTCCTGATTCAGAAAAACTAGGATGTTAACTTATCTGGTTCTTGACAAAAAAGGTTACTGACCGCTTCTATAGAACATTAATGTTTATACTAAGAAGCTTCCTAGGCCTCACATTTTATTCCTGGAGGCTGCTGTGACTGCTGCTGCAGATAAACCCGTATAAAGCATGCCATGACTACCAACTCCACAGCCACAATCTATTTCCCAAGTCCCTGCAAAACAAACCCCTACCCCAGGTCCTAATATAAGTTACATGGTGGTACCCAGACTCTGTAGCTCTCAAACTTCCAAAGATTCAGTCATATACTGCTGTATTACTCTGCAGAACTCGATTTTGTTAGGGGTCTGTTTAGGGCAGTCATCTGAACTGTTAGTTCTATGAACCTTCTGTCTGCAGTTTAGCAGTGTATGAACTAGAGATAGGAGAAAGATGTATATCATGACATCCAAGCAGCTCACTCTGGCACAGTTATTAGAAATACAATTTGTGGATCCCTTCCTGTACATTACTAGCCATGAGCTTATCTTCATGTTTCAATCTAAGACAGTACCTCTCCACCCAGAACAAAATTTCACTTTTGTTATCTAGTTCCCACAAAGGAGCAAAGGCTTTTTATCTTGATAGTGAACTTTGGTTTGGGTCCTTAATAATAGATGTGCTTTTACAAGGGTGCAAGTCTTGAGGCTTAAACTGTTTCACTGCTGCTGGTGCTGCAGCTACGTCGCTTCAGTTGTGTCCGACTCTGTGCGACCCCATAGACGGCAGCCCACCAGGCTCCCCCGTCCCTGGGATTCTCCAGGCAAGAACACTGGAGTGGGTTGCCATTTCCTTCTCCAATGCAAGAAAGTGAAAAGTGAAAGTGAAGTCGCTCAGTCGTGTCCGACCCTCAGCGACCCCATGGACTGCAGCCTTCCAGGCTCCTCCATCCATGGGATTTTCCAGGCAAGAGTACTGGAGTGGCGTGCCATTGCCTTCTCCAACTGTTTCACTAATAAGTGTGAATACAAACACTGAAATACAACTACCTGAGATGTGAAAAGCACTTGTGCAAAACTTCCACACAGCTCCTAATGATTTTCATTTTAGCTGAGGGCAACTTTCCAAAGGCCGTATCTAATGATGTTAGCACAGCCAGGTATGGGGCTCTTCACTGATGCCAGACAAAATGGTGAAAATAGAATGAAGTCATATGCTTGGAATTTACCATAGGAAGCCATTATTGAAAGGGCATGTGGTACTTATAATGAAACACACTAGTTTGGGCTGATAAAAGGTGAAGTAAATTAAACTTAAAAATACTGAATGACAGTGAAGCCTGAAATGTACACTAGGAAAATCTGCTGAGTGTGTTTTATATGCATAATCAAAGAGATGACTTTAAAAAAATAGAATACATTAACTCTCACTTAGACAACACTTAGACATCACTTAACAGTGCTTGATGAGAATCTGACTGCTTTCATGCCTTTGGGAAAGAGTGCAACATAAATACAAAGGAAAGCAATCAAACTGATTTTTATTGCCATCTATGGAGAAGGAAACGGCAACCCACCCCAGTGCTCTTGCCTGGAGAATCCCATGGATAGAGGAGCCTGACAGGCTACAGTCCACGTGGTCACAAGAGTCGGACAACACTTAGCAACCAAACCACGTAAGGTTACCTCAACTTTACCCATATAAACTAGCTGAAACCAGCTACCAAGTATGATTTGTAAAAAAAAGAAAGAGTTAAGCTTTAAAAGGAAGTTTAACTTGAGAATTGGCTGAAAGTTCACAGATTACATCACTACATGCTCATTTAATCAACCATCAGTTGCAGTACATGTGAAATTGGTAATAGCAAATCTTTTCCAAGTGCTCCAGTGCACCTAAATGCTTTTTTTTATTACCCATGTCTATAAAACAGAATGAGGAGAAAATCATTCAGGAGGCAAGTTGCTCACATGGGCAAGTAAACTGTAAGGGGCCTTGTCAAACTCTAACCACTGTTTACTACTGAATTGCCGATGACAGCTGGTGCCTCGTATTCCGTATTACATTTCGTGGAACGTGTCCCCGCCTTTTTGATAAGAGGAAAAATGGTCATTAGCCGCAAAGAAACGATGAACTTGCCAACCATGTGCTGCACTAAATCTTAACAAAGAAGAATTAAACCCTCAAGTGGAAAATATCACAAGAGAGAAGAGTGCCACCTTCTGTTCACCAGAATGCTTAATCATTTATCAAAATGCAGAGAAAGAAAAATAACTACCAGGACTTGAATGCTAGGAGGGACACTACTGGAGTTAATTAAAACATTTCAAGAGAAAAAAAAGATTTCAGCTTTAGAAAAATCACCTCAAAATTCTTTGTTCATACTTAATGAATACATGTTCATGTCTTTCTTGTAGAAGTGTTTCTGGAAATATGAGACAATACTTTCCTTTCCAGATCAGATAGTTTGAGATTCCATGAAAATGGTCTTTGCAACACTACTACTTCACAGATAAAGTTCCTAGTTTGTAAGATTCTCTTAATGTACCTCCTTTAGTTGTATATATTTTTAATTTTAAAAACTCCACTCCTACTAAACAGATAAACATCATGCATTTTGCAATTCAAATTTATTCTTCAGTTAATCACCAGTGCTTACAATAGGGCATTCTATTTGCCATTATTCCACATAACCTGAAGTTCTAACAATCCAGTGGGAAAAGACTCCATACACAGGAAAACACTCTTTCAAATATAACTTTCTTAAACTATTTAATCAAGGTCATGACCATGATTTTTTTTTTTTATTTTATTTTTACTTTATTTTACTTTACAATACCATATTGGTTTTGCCATACATTGACATGAATCCACCACGGATGTATACGTGCTCCCAATCCTGAATCCCCCTCCCACCTCCGACCCCATATCCTCTCTCTGGATCATCCCCGTGCACCAGCCCCAAGCATCCTGTATCCTGTATCAAACATAGGCTGGCTCTTCATTTCTTACATGATAGTATACATGTTTCAATGCCATTCTCCCAAATCATCCCACCCTCTCCCTCTCCCACAGAGTCCAAAAGTCCGTTCTATACATCTGTGTCTCTTTTGCTGTCTCTCATACAGGGTCATCATTGCCATCTTTCTAAATTCCATATATATGTGCATGACCATGATTTTTTTAAAAAATAGTTTTCAAAAATAATTAGATTTTTCTTTTCAAAATAAAACTTTCAACTTATGATGCATGTGATATAATTACATGTGTGTGTATGCTAAGTCGCTTCAGTTGTGTCTGACTCTTTGCGAGCCCCACCGACTATAACCCAAAGGCACCTCTGTCCATGGAATTCTCCACACAAGAATACTGGAGTGGGCTTTTCCTACTCCAGATATGATTATATTTAGCAACAAAAGAGTTGTGTTTTTATTACTTATATTTAACTTGTATTTAATTATCTTTACTCTCCCTTTTGCTGTGTGCTCCTGCCTACAGACAATAAACGATCTAGGACAACTTTTTTACCTATTGCTACACGTGGGTCTGTACTCAGATATCATTACTACCCAGGGTCAGAATATCCATTGGCCACAGTGTGTGCTCAGCTCTGTTCAGGGTTCAGTGACCACTTTCTATGAAAGTAGAAGATGTTGAAATGTACTGCAGGTCAAAGACTAACAAAAAGAAACAAACTATTCAAATTTTAAATATTTGGTACAGCAGAATGTATTTCTTCATGAACAAAGGATGATTCCAGGTAGTATTTCTTGGAGAACATTGAGGAAAAGATTACAATGGAATATTAGAAAATACTGTGAATTCAAAAGCAAGTAAACAGGTCGTGGTTGCCCTGCCTCTTATGGATGGAGCTACTTCCATGCAGTTTGTACAACAGAATCCCCACATCAAACACATTAAACTATCTCTCTTAACCAAATTCTAACTTCAAGTCTTGCAAAATTTGGCATCAACATATTCCCAACATTGTTGGTTTGGTTTTATGAACAGCAAAAAAAAAAAAAAAAGAATTCAAGTGTATTTACAATAAGAAAATTCTGGCTTTATTTAAACCAGGTTTCACCTCCCAACATTTCCCTACTCTCCTCATCTATGAAACTGAAAGAAACATTTCAAAGGGAAAAAAGGCTTAGGGTTTTAATTTAAGATAAACAAGAAAGGACAACAACAGAAAGAAAAGAAGCAAAAAGAAGTTTTGGAAGGCAGATGGACATAAAAAAGAAAATCCAAATTGCCCAGCAATTAAAGAAACTGTGGTCTAATGAAGCCATGGCACACACTCACAGTAATGACATGGACAAAATCCACTGCAACTATTCATAGTATGGATAAATCTAATGCTCATAATGTTTAGCAAAGGACACACTCAAATGGTTTGTATAATCTATTTCCACCAATATCGAGCTCAGAAAGGGGGCAAAAGTAAAATATATTAAAGAAGCTTCCGTAGGTAGTAAAATTGCAAGCAAAAGCAATAAAGTGATTACTGCAAGTATCAGATGAGGATCTGCCTTAAAGGAAAACATAGTATAATCACTAAGGGATATACAAGAACTTTGGAGCCAGCATTGTCCTATTATTGACCCAACAGGTGGTTAAATTTTAAAATTGTTATACAACAACATAAATACTTTATATTCCATTCCATAGGCATTCTATATCATTATTTAAAGGCTACAAGTAAAAGATTAAATGACAGCAAATGCAACAGACCAGAGCAAGCTGAAGTAACACATTCAAACTTATGGTGAAAGAATATCCCTTTTCCTAGTATAGATGTCTATGCCCAGCCAATTAACTCTCAAATATCAAAGTAACACAAATATTGCACACACTCCAGATCTCAAAAAACTATTTTCCCACTTACCTTCTCTCCAAAAGCGATGGGCTTTTCAAAACCAAAGTAACCTAGAGGGATGGGAGGAAGGTTCAAGGGGGAGGGAACATTTGTATCCTTATGGCTGATTCATGTTGTTGTATGGCAGAACCCAACACAACATTGTAAAACAACTATTCTCCAAATTTAAAAAAACAGTATGTTTACTAATGCAATTTAAAATAAAACAAACAAAACTGTGGCAATTACTACAGAGAAAATCAACATTTGGCCCAAACATTATATGGTTCACCTATGAAAAGTATGAAATGGCCCTAAAAATATAAGAACTGAATTTAAATATAACCACTATTGTGATATATCCCTAGTGGATAAATTGAGAAATGATTAAACCTTTCTTTCACAGTAAAAAATTCACTGCTAACACCTATTTTAATTTCTTATCACTAGTAAAACAAATTATCACAAATTTAGCAGCTTAAATCAATATAAATTGAGTTACTTGCAGTTCTGGGGCTTCCCTGGAGGCTCAGATGGTAAAGAGTCTGCCTGCAGTATGGGAGATCCAGGTTTGATCCCTGGGTCAGGAAGATCCTCTGGAGAAGGAAATGGCAACCCACTCCACTCTTGCCTGGGAAATCCCAGGAATGGAGGAGCTTGGGAGGCTACAGTCCATGGGGTCGCCAAGAGTCAGAGACAACTGAGCGACTTCACTTTGCAGTTCTGGAGGTCAGAAGTCCACAATGGAGCTCATTGGGATAAAAAGCGCCATGTGCTGCAAGTCTGTGGGCGTTCCTGGAGGTCCAAGGGAAAACTCCGTTTTCTAGTTTTTTCCAGCGTCTAGATGCTGCTTCTTTCCCCTTCCCCAAGCCTCAAAGCAAGTCACGGCCACAGAGTCCATCTCACAACGCACACCACTGAAACACGGACTCTCTGCCTCACCCTTCTACCCTGAAAGGAAGCTCTGATTACATTGGACCCACCTGGATAACTAGGTTACTCACATTAAGGCCAGAGGATTAGCACCTGCAGTTCCATCCATCACCTTAACTGCCTCTTTTTTCTAACAAGATATTCACAGTTTCTGGGGGTTAGGGTGTAGACATATTTGAAAGCCATTATTCTTTCCATCACGATATGTAAAAGCGAAAATTAAGATGTTATTTTGAAATGTAGAGGCAAATGCCAAAAGGACAACTGGAGATGTTCAAAATAGTTGCATCTCCAGAGACACACTTGAGAGTGGTGAAGGATGGAGCAAGCAATACTGTCTTTCATCATAAGACTTGTAAAAGCAACTTGATATTTTAAGTTGTGTGATATTTAAGGAGTGTGTGTTAGTCACTTCAGTCGTGTCTGACTCTTTGTGACCCCATGGACTGTAGCCCACCAAGCTCCTCTCTCCATGGGATTTCCCAGGCAAGAGTACTGAAGTGGGTTGCCATTCCCTTTTCCAAAGTAAAAGAGGCACCTCCCTAAAATTAAAAAAAAAAATATATATATATATATATATATAGTTGTTTCTCTTTCCATCTATTCTTAGTACCCATCAGAGACATCCACAAAATAGGCTTCTGAAACCATTATCACCAACTGAAGTTTGAAAAAGGCTTTGATTTGTAAGATAAATGTTTTCATTGACAGAAAAAAAAAGTTATTGTCTGAATGAGAGACACTGACGGAAGTTCAGCACTGGTGTGTTTTTGTCAGAAAAAAAATAGTCTAGGAAGAGTGGAGGAAAAGTCAGACAAGCCTTTCTCCAGGAGGCCAGGTGAGAGTCATCTGGTGAAGAGGAAATGGGGAACTGAGCTATGAGTTCTAGAACAAGTCAGTAGTAAGTCTGGTGGGGCTGAGGAGAGCACATATGTGGGAAGAAGAAAATCAACCCCACCCAGAGTTCACATCAGGGAAATTTGTGCAAGCAGAAGCAAAGCCCACAAACTCCCCATCACCTATCCTGTGATGAAGATACATCTTTATCTAGTTACATCCTGCTGCTGCTAAGCTGTTGCTGCTAAGTCACTTCAGTCATGTCCGACTCTGTGTGACCCCATAGACGGCAGCCCACCAGGCTCCCCCGTCCCTGGGATTCTCCAGGCAAGAACACTGGAGTGGGTTGCCATTTCCTTCTCCAATGCATGAAAGCGAAAAGTGAAAGTGAAGTCGCTCAGTCGTGTCTGACTCTTTGCAACCCCATGGGCTGCAGCCTACCAGGCTCCTCCATCCATGGGATTTTCCAGGCAAGAGTACTGGAGTGGGGTGCCATCTGCCTTCTCCCAGTTGCATCCTATCCTGTGATAAAGATGAAGCGAAAAGTGAAAGTGAAGTCGCTCAGTCGTGTCTGACTCTTTGCAACCCCATGGGCTGCAGCCTACCAGGCTCCTCCATCCATGGGATTTTCCAGGCAAGAGTACTGGAGTGGGGTGCCATCTGCCTTCTCCCAGTTGCATCCTATCCTGTGATAAAGATGCATCTTAGCTGTTCTAGTTGCCATCTGGTGAGCGCCTTCCATCAACACCCTTGGATCAGCCAGGAGAAATGACATGAATTACTGTCCCATTATTTTCCTGAACCTGTGAACTGCCCCATGCTGACACTCCCAGGACATTCATTATGTCCCCTCAAAAAGACAGTGCACATTACGCCATTGCTGCCTTTGGAAAACATTTCCTAGCCTGTCACATCCTTGTATACATCTGACAATCACACTTTATTTTTCTGTCGTAACAGTTGCCTCTTACTGTGCAATGGTCTGATCCTTTCTTATCCAATTCCCTTGCTAGACTAAAAGCCTGTGTCTCATCTCCTGTATTCCCAGCCATCACACAGGTCCTGCTGCATGAAGAACTTAACAGATACTTAATAAGTGAAATATGAAATATGCTTAGCATCTTCTGATATAAAATTTGTCCCCAAACTGGTATCCTGAATGGTCTAAGATTTTGTTCCTTAAAAAAATAAATCCGTTAAGAATAAAATATTAATTTAGGCTGAAAGACTATAACAAAATGACCTCAAAAATATTGAAATTCTTTACAAATTGATTCTCTTCTATCTTAGAGATGTGTATCACAGTTATTGCTCAGAAGTCAAATGTATTTAGGTTCTAATTTTTTATTTGTCACATTGAGTTAATTATTTTATGACTTAAATTTCCTCTTGTAAACATGGGTGAAATAATACAAACTGCATAGAATGTTACAGTAGTGAGATAACATATATTAGAAATAGACAACCCTGTCTCTTATACACATCTTTTAAATTAACACACAAAAGCTTGGAAATAGAAATTATGGCTACTATCCCAAAGTATGAAAAAGAAGAAACATTCAAAGATCAAATTATAAGAATAAAAATTTTAAAGCAACATTAAATATTCAGGTTTGCTTTCAGTATTCAAAAAATAATGTCTTTTTTAAGCTATTTTGTCCAAATGAGTTTGCATACATAAAATATTAAGTTATTTCCCAATTTGGTTCAGATGGGATTACAATTGGTATAAAATGAGAGTTAGTTATGCTAAAAAAACACATTCAGAGCCCAAAAGACTTAATCAATATTATAGAATAGCTGTATAACCATCAACATATACTAAAAGGAATTCTTTCCACAAGCTATAAACATACAGCTCTGCAAAGAACTGTGCAGAGATTTCATCTTTAAAATACAATATTGGAAGAATGTAATTGAATCCAACAGTGTTATTAAAAGACTGTATATTTTATAAAGCTTATAAACTACATACAAATTATGGACATTGACTTCGTCAAGCTTAAAGTTCTTTAGTATCTCCAATGCTTAGACACCCATCAGTAGAGTCACTCCTAGGCAAACTGTGCAACTCCTAGTAGTAAATATTCTACTTTTCTCTTTACCTGCTTCGATGGTCTCCTGCTCTGGTTCTCAGGCCATTTGTCTCTCTTGCTCAAAACTTCTTATCCAGCTTATTATAGGATTAATGTTGTGCCAGGCCCTGTGTAAGCCCTTTCCAAGCATTATCCCAAATCATCTTCACAACTAGCCTATGAGGAAATTAAACACCATGCCATGTGGAAACTGTGGCTTCAATAACTTCCCCAACATTCAGATATTTGCTAAGTGATAGAGCCCAGGCTTGAAGCCTAAATTCACACTCTTACCACTCTATGATTTTCTATTTTTTTCTTAGCTTCAGAACAAAACTTTGTTCAGAAGCTCAAAATGCACAGTAGATAAACTGGAACCAAACCCACTTGGTTGAGTGAAGGTGAGAGGTTGAAGATCCAAATGCCTTCCTTAGTTCCACACTTTCAACAGGAACTCCTAGGAGACCAGATTAAAAAACCACCACTCCTAATCTTTCCTTCATGCAAAATACACCTGATTGAGTCAGTTCCCTCCTCAGGGCATCCATACAAAACTATTTACCTCTTCAATGGGCATGTGGTAAACACCTCTTGGACTTGTGTGACACCTCCATTTTTTCTTTTTAACTTTATTTTGCTTTACAATACTGTATTGGTTTTGCCATACATTGACATGAATCCGCCACGGGTGTATATGAGTTCCCAATCCTGAGCCCCGCTCCCACCTCCCACCCCATATCATCTCTCTGGATCTTCCCCGTGCACCAGCCCCAAGCATCCTGTATCCTGTATCGAACATAGACTGGCGATTCATTTCTTACATGATAGTATACATGTTTCAATGCCATTCTCCCAAATCTTCCCACCCTATCCCTCTCCCTCTCCCACAGAGTCCAAAAGTTCATTCTATACATCTGTGTCTCTTTTGCTGTCTCGCATACAGGGTTATCATTACCATTTTTCTAAATTCCATATATATGTGTTCAGTTCAGTTCAGTTCAGTCACTCAGTCGTATCCGACTCTTTGCGACTCCATGAATCGCAGCACGCCAGGCCTCCCTATCCATCACCAACTCCCGGAGTTCACTCAGATTCACGACCATTGAGTCAGTGATGCCATCCAGCCATCTCATCCTCAGTCGTCCCCTTCTCCTCCTGCGCCCAATCCCTCCCAGCATCAGAGTCTTTTCCAATGAGTCAACTCTTCTCATGAGGTGGCCAAAGTACTGGAGTTTCAGCTTTAGCATCATTCCTTCCAAAGAAATCCCAGGGTTGATCTCCTTCAGAATGGACTGGTTGGTTCTCCTTGCAGTCCAAGGGACTCTCAAGAGTCTTCTCCAACACCACAGTTCAAAAGCATCAATTCCTCGGCGCTCAGCTTTCTTCACAGTCCAATTCTCACATCCATACATGACTACTGGAAAAGCCATAGCCTTGACTTGACGGACCTTAGTCGGCAAAGTAATGTCTCTGCTTTTGAATATGCTATCTAGGTTGGTCATAACTTTTCTTCTAAGGAGTAAGCGTCTTTTAATTTCATGGCTGCAATCACCATATGCAGTGATTTTGGAGCCCAAAAAAATTAAGTCTGACACTGTTTCCNTGGACATCTAGGTTGTTTCCATGTCCTGGCTATTATAAACAGTGCTGTGATGAACATTGGGGTACATGTGTCTCTTTAAATTCTGGTTTCCTTGGTGTGTATGCCCAGCAGTGGGATTGCTGGGTTTTCTGACCATAAGCATTAAGATTAGATCTCAATTACAGGAGAAAAACTATTAAAAATTCCAACATATAGAGGCTGAACAACACGCTTCTGAATAACCAACAAATCACAGAAGAAATCAAAAAAGAAATCAAAATATGCATAGAAACCAATGAAAATGAAAACAGAACAACCCAAAACCTGTGGGACACTATAAAAGCAGTGCTAAGAGGAAAGTTCATAGCAATACAGGCATACCTCAAGAAACAAGAAAAAAGTCAAATAACCTAACTCTACACCTAAAACAACTAGAAAAGGAAGAAATGGAGAACCCCAGAGTTAGTAGAAGGAAAGTAATCTTAAAAATTAGGGCAGAAATAAATGCAAAAGAAACAAAAGAGACCATAGCAAAAATCAACAAAGCCAAAAGCTGGTTCTTTGAAAGGATAAATAAACTTGACAAACCATTAGCCAGACTCATCGAGAAACAAAGGGAGAAAAATCAAATCAATAAAATTAGAAATGAAAATGGAGAGATCACAACAGACAACACAGAAATACAAAGGATCATAAGAGACTGCTATCAGCAATTATATGCCAATAAAATGGACAACGTGGAAGAAATGGACAAATTCTTAGAAAAGTACAACTTTCCAAACCTGAACCAGGAAGACACCTCCCTTTAACCTAGAGCTGTGAGACAGACATTAGACACCTCTTTCAGGTTCCTAGAGTCCCGAATCTTCCCCACCACCACCATGGAGTGCAACAAATCTGCGTGCAAGCCAAACCCAGAAGGCTCATGGAGTTCATGCACCAGGGCAAGCTTCAGGCAGAAAGGACACAATTGGACGGACAAAAGTGAAATAGCACACAAATCTGACCAGCTTAAAGTGGTTTTGCCTTCTCAGATAGGTTGCTAATTAATCAGGCCTTGAGTTATTTTATAGAGACAGCATTGCGCAAGCATAAGACAGGACCCCCTGTCTCCAGGATGATCCCAGAACCAAGAACCTTCAGTCTAGAGAGCCTAAAGAAGAGAAACGTTGCCAGTGGAGTCCTTTATGAAGCTAGAAGCCCTTCAGTAAGGAAAAGCTGACTTCCAGCAAGCAGACCAGCTTATATATAATTCATTTCAGTTCAGCTGTTCAGTCGTGCCCGACTCTGTGACCCCATGGACTGCAGCATGCCAGGCCTCCCTGTCCGTCACGAACTCCTGGAGTTTACTCAAACTCATGTCCGTTGAGCCGGTGATGCCATCTAACCATATATAATTCAAGATTAGCCAGTTAGCTTCCAAGTTAGAAATTTCCCTACTGAACCAGTGAAGTTGCTCATTCGTGTCTGACTCTGCGATCCCATGGACTGTAGCTCACCAGGCTACAGTGGAATTTTCCGGGCAAGAGTACTGGAGTGGGTTGCCATTTCTTTCTCCAGGGGATATTCCCGACCCAGAGATCAAATCCAGGTCTGCTGCCTTGCAGGCAGACTATTCCCCAAACCCTTAAATTTTGCCCAACCCTGAACAGGGAGACAGATTTAAGAGCCTGGCCTCCTTTTTCCTTGTCTGTCAACCTTGCAATAAAGCTCTCTCCTCAAAATCCGGTGGTATAATGTTGGTTTCTATGCTTGCCAGACCTTTAGCGCTCATACAGTAACAAAATCTCCATTCTCCTGTTTCCCAGGTTAGACTTCTCATAGCTCCCCGCAGACTGAAGCAGTAATCTTGGCAATACACCTTCACATTGACTTTTCTTGTTCTCTCCCTCCTCCCTTACTCTTAAATCCTGGTATCACCTCATCAACTGCCTTGCCCGACTCCTTGCCTCCAGCTGTGCTCTCAGAGGACTCAGCCTGAGTCAGAATATATTGAAGGCTATGGGGCACCCTTAGCTCTATAGGACTCAGCACCGAGAGGCACTATAATAAGACTGTGAGGAAAAGAAGTAGCAGCAGGGGCTGTTCTGGTACTCCTCCGTCATTCTTAACATCACCTCCCCACCTCTCATCTGCCTCACTAATGATACAGCTGCCCCCAGTGGGGAAAGTGCAGGCGGATGATAAACATAGAAACTGTAAAATAAAATTAATATTCCCATATCATGATATTGCTCTGTTATGACTTAAGTGTGTGCTCAGCCGCTAAGTCATGTCCAGCTCTTTGCAACTCCATGGACTGTAGCCCACCAGGCTCCTCTGTCCAGGAGATTCCCCAGGCAAGAATACTGGAGTGGGTTGCCATTTCCTTCTCCAGTGATGACTTAAGAAATATGTGGAAATTAAACCAAGAATATTCTTTTTCTATTCTGACCATGAAGTACATACAATGGAATTTGCAAAGCACAGCTCAGTCTAGACCATAGAAATGTCTGAAGAAGGCAGAGAAATGTCCTGGAAACTGAGTCAGCTAACCCCTCCTCAGGACTAGATTCTTTAGGCCACTAATACTACAGGCTCTCGACTCCCTGAGCAATTTATTAGAATGTTATTTGTAAATATTTAATTTCAAAATACAGGGCATATAAATCAATGAAAGAAAGTGAAAGTCGCTCAGTCGTGTCCGACTCTTTGTGACCCCATGGACTATACAGTCCATGGAACTCTCTAGGCCAAAATACTGGAGTGGGTAGCCTTTTCCTTCTCCAGGGGATCTTCCCAACTCAGGGATCGAACCCAGGTCTCCTGCATTGCAGGCAGGTTCTTTACCAGCTGAGCCACAAGGGAAGCCCAAGAATACTGGAGTGGGTAGCCTATCCCTTCTCCAGGGGATCTTCCTGACCCAGGAATCAAACCAGGGTCTCCTGCATTGCAGGCAGATTCTTTTCCAACTGAGGGAAAAGAAGCCCATATAATCAATGAGGGAAGCCCATATAATCAATAGGTACAACTTATGGCAAATTCTAAATCAGCAGCAATAATAGAAGTTCTACAGAAATATTATAGGAATTTTGTTTTATTTTACACATCAAAGAAAGTAAAATCATTTAAGTTGACAAGGCCAAGAAAAAGCTCCTAAAAAGAAATGTGATTTGATCTGCCTAGGACCTGAAACAAATGCAAAGATAGGAAGGCATCCCAGTCTGGGGAAAGGAAAGGGGAGTCTAGAAAAGAATGATGTGATAAAGGCCCTGGAAGGCATATGGGGTGCTTGGCACCAAAACACCCAAAACACTAGCGTGATTGCCACGAGGACAATCTGAATTGGGATTTGTCGTTGAAGCGTCCCAGGTGGTTCAGTGGTAAAGAATCCACCTGCCAATGTATGAGCCACAGGTTCAATCCTGAAGTTGGGAAGATCCCCTGGAGGAGAAAATGGCAACCCTGTCTACTATTCTTGCCTGGAAAGTCCCATAGACAGAGGAGCCTGACAGTCCATGGCATCCCAAAGAGTCAGAAACAACTGAACGTGCTGAAATGAAAGCCACAAATGTAAATACACAGGCCCTAAAGAAGCAATTCGAGATTAGGAGGTGCAAGTTTCAGAGAACTATAGGCAGACAACTATTTCAAACAGTTTTCGTATTTGCACCCATATCTAAGTAACTACTTATAGAATTGGAATTTATTTATACATACTTATATTTGTAAAATATAGATTTCTTATTTTTAGAGGAAGCCTCAATATAAGCCTCACTATACAGTCCACGGAATTCTCCAGGCCAGAATAGTGGAGTGGGTAGCCGTTCCCTCTTCCAGGGGATCTTTCCAACCCAGGGATGGAACCCAGGTCTCCCGCATTGCAGGTCGATTCTCTACCAGCTGAGCCACAAAGGAAGCCCAACAATACTGGAGTGGGTAGCCCATTGCTTCTCTGACAGATCTTCCCAGGAATGGAACTGGGATCTCCTGCACTGCACACAGATTCTTTACCAACTGAGCTATAAGGGAAGCCCAAAATAAAATTAGAACTTTAAAATTTAAATATTTGAACTCAAACATGAAAACAGATTTTAACATTCAACATATGTAATAAAAGTAAATATTCCCAATTCATCTACATTTTGTCTTATTTTTCATGCCCACTTATATATAAAGGATCAGATTTTTAAATTACTAAATATGCACCATTCTCAAGGTTGAGAGACTACAAAAATAAATAGTTCTGGGGAAAAGTATATAAATATTTTAATATCATAGATTTTGATATTTTGAGTTGATATTATATTCTAATTTACTTGCTTATCTTAGTTTTCATTACTATTTATCTTTCTAGTTTAGTTCAATATACTTTCTTCAATATTTCACTAATAATTTTTTTCACCTCCTTAAAAAATGAAAATTATTTGAAATATTTAGCTGAGTTAAAAATAATTTACTGAAGAATTTATTTACAGGGCAGCAATAGAGAAACAGACATAGAGAATATTTATGGACATGGGGAGAGGGGAGGAGAGGGTGAGATTTTGTGGAGAGAGTAACATGGAAACCTACATTACCATATGTAAAATAGATACCCAACAGGAATTTGCTGCGTGGCTCAGGAAACTCAAACAGGGGCTCTGCATCAACCTAGAGGGCTGGGATGGGGAGAGAGAGGGGAGGGAGGTTCAAAAGTGAAGAGATATGTGTATATATCTATGGCTGATTCATGTTGGGGTTTGACAGAAAACAACAAAATTCTATAAACCAATTATCCTTCAATAAAAAAATAAAAATAAGTGAAATTTAAAAAATGTTTCAAAGTATCTGACATTATAAACAAAGCTGTTTTAAAGAATTCTTTTAGAAAAACATTTTTGCTTTGATTTATAAATGGAGAAATAACAAATCTTTTTAGCCAAATTAGATGACTTTAAATGTGGCTTATTTGTATTTACCCTAATTTGTGTAAGAAATATGAGTATCAATAAATCTCCCTTTCCTTCTTTACTCAGAAATAGTGGCAGGAGAATCATTTTCACTTTTTGACAGACTTCATTTGAAATCTTGTCTCATGATAACTCCTAAAAATATCATTTGTTTCAAGAAGAAAGAACACAGAGATGTCCTTGAAGTGACAAGCTGGCCATGCAGATAATATCTATGTTCTGTACAACCACTTCGGGGACATTAGAGTCAAGAAACCTGTGTTGGGAAAAAAAAAAAAAAAGAATAATTCTGTGTTCACCTGCATCTCCAAAAGCTTACTTTTTGACATTGCTCATAGAGTAACCTAAGTCAGGATGACTAATGTGCTAAGTAAATAATGAGTCTCCAAATAATAATTTAAATGAGTACAATAAAGTGTTATGTCAAAAATGTTTAATAATGATAAATAACCACCAATGAGAAAGAATATTTTCTAAGCTCCACAGAGGTTATGCTTATTTCATTGAGCAACATAGAAAGTCGTGTCGGACTCTTTGTGACCCCATGGACTGTAGCCTGCCAGGCTTCTCTGCCCATGGGAATTTCCAGGCAAGAATACTGGAGTGTGTTGCTATTTCCTCCTCTAAATATAGATCTAGACCTAAACATAAAATAGATGCTTCATAAATATTTGTTGAATTATTTAATCAACATTTTTGATGTTGGTGTACAGAGGATCTGCTATATATCTCTCTGGTAAAAAATGTTTTCTACAATTAAATCTATAAGCATTTCCTTGATAATTTTAAAATCAAAATAAGAAGATTCACTGCTTGATGAGCCAAGAAGCTGTGATGAACAGCTTCATCCTTGATGGAGAGGTGGGATTGCAAGAAGATCAGAATGCTCTGGTGGTTGTAAGGATTCTCCACTCTGGGGGCAGAGATAAACAGAAAGTTTGGGCTACCCTTTTCTAGGTTCTCAGCAAATCTCCCTATCTGTTAGCATCATCTTCCTTTGACTACAGAAGAGTACAGCTGGCTGAGGTTTCTGTTTTCTTAAGCTACACTCACACTTATTCATTACTTCTTGATTCTGAACCCCAGTAATATCAAGTCTCAGCAACATATTCAGAAACCCTCTCTTGAATGGCTTCTTCAGTTGGCTAATCTCATCAATGCATCCACTCCTAAAAATTTTGCACTTCAAGTTCAGTCACTGATATGTCTGATATTCGGTTAAGGCAACAGTTTTGAAAAGGCAATAGCAAACAAATGAGGTGAGATATAGTATTAACTTCTGGTTCAGTTCAGTTCAGTCGCTCAGTCGTGTCCGACTCTTTGCGACCCCATGAATCGCAGCACGCCAGGCCTCCCTGTTCATCACCTGCCTCTATTATACATAATGGTTTCTACCCCTTAATCCTCTACCCCTATCCTGCTCCCCTCTTCTCTCAGATAACCATAAGTGTGTTCTCTATATTTCGGGGCATTTGCTTCTTGTTATATTCATAAACCTGCTTTATTTTTTAGATTCCACATAAAAGTGATATCATACAACAAGAAAATAACATATATTATGGGATGGGGTCTGGTAGGACCTTTCTATTTTTAAATTGGTGGCTCAGACAGTAAAGCATTTGCCTGCAATGAAGGAGACCTGGGTTTGATTCCTGGGATGGGATGATCCCCTGGAGAAGGAAATGGCAATCCACTTCAGCACACTTGCCTGGAAAATCCCATGGACGGAGGAGCCTGATAGGCTACAGTCCACGGAGTCGCAGAGAGTCAGACACGACTGATTGACTTCACTTTGTTACCCAAAGTAAAAAAATAAAAAAAATAAAAATTAAAAAAATAAAAATAAAATTTAAAAATACAAACTTTTATGCAAAAAAGAAAAAAGAAAAGAAAAGAAGGAAGAAAGAAAATGGCAATAGGAACCTATCAATACCTATTTTAAATGTACATGGATTAACTCAGGTCAGTTCAGTTCAGTCACTCAGTCGTGTCTGACTCTCTGCGACCCCACAGATCACAGCATGCCAGGCTTCCCTGTCCATCACCAACTCCCAGAGTTTACCCAAACTCATGTCCATCGAGTGGGTGATGCCATCCGGCCATCTCATCCTCTGTCATCCCCTTCTCATTCTGCCCTCAATCACTCCCAGCATCAGGATCTTTTCCAATGAGTCAACTCTTCATGTGAGATGGACAAAATATTGGAGTTTCAGCCTCAGCATCAGTCCTTCCCATGAACACCCAGGACTGGTCTCCTTTAGGAAGGACTGGTTGCATCTCCTTGCAGTCCAAGGGACTCTCAAGAGTCTTCTCCATCACCACAGTTCAAAAGCATCAATTATTCGGCACTCAGCTTAGTCCACAGTCCAATTCTCACATCCATACATGATCACTGGAAAAACCATATCCTTGACTAGACGGATCTTTGCTGGCAAAGTAATATCACAGGTTTTTAATATGCTATCTAGGTTGGTCATAACTTACCTTCCAAGGAGTAGTGTCCTTTAGTTTCATGGCTACAATCAACATCTTCACTGATTTTGGAACCAAAAAATTAAATAATAATAATAAATAAATAAAGTCTGACACACTTTTCACTGTTTCCCCATCTATTTCCCATGAAGTGATGGGACCAGATGCCATGATCTTAGTTTTCTGAATGTTGAGCTTGAAGCCAACATTTTCACTCTCCTCTTTCACTTTCATCAAGAGGCTTTTTAGTTCCTCTTTACTTTCTGTCATAAGGGTGGTGTCATCTGCACATCTGAGGTTATGATATTTCTCCCAGGAATCTCAATTCCAGCTTGTGCTTCTTCCAGCCCAGCGTTTCTTGTGATGTACTCTGCATGTAAGTTAAATGAGCAGGGTGACAATATACAGCCTTGATGTACTCCTTTCCCTATTTGGAACTAGTCTGTTATTCCATGTCCAGTTCTAACTGTTGCTTCCTGACTTGCATTTAGGTTTCTTAAGAGGCAGGTCAGGTGGTCTGGTATTCCCGTCTCTTTCAGAATTTTCCACAAATTATTGTGATCCTCACAGTCAAAGATTTGGCATAGTCAATAAAGCAGAAATAGAGGTTTTTCTGGAACTCTTGCTTTTTCGATGATCCAACAGATGTAGGCATTTTGATCTCTGGTTCCTCTGCCTTGTCTAAAACCAGCTTGAACATCTGCAAGTTCACGGTTCATGTATTGCTGAAGCCTGGCTTGGAGAATTTGGGGCATTACTTTACTAGCTTGTGAGATGAGTGCAATTGTGTGGTAGCTTGAGCATTCTTTTGAATTGCCTTTCTTTAGGATTGGAATGAAAACTGACATTTTCCAGTCCTGTAGCCACTGTAAGTTAAATAAGCAGGGTGACAATATACAGCCTTGACGCACTCCTTTTCCTATTTGGAACCAGTCTGTTGTTCCATGTCCAGTCCTAACTGTTGCTTCCTGACCTGCATACAGATTTCTCAAGAGGCAGGTTAGGTGGTCTGGTATTCCCATCTCTTTCAGAATTTTCCACAGTTTATTGTGATCCACACAGTCAAAGGCTTTGGCATAGTCGATAAAGCAGAAGTAGATGTTTTTCTGGAACTCTCTTGCTTTTTCCATGATCCAGCGGATGTTGGCAATTTGATCTCTGGTTCCTCTGCCTTTTCTAAAGCCAGCTTGAACATCAGGGAGTTCACGGTTCACGTATTGCTGAAGCCTGGCTTGGAGGATTTTGAGCATTACTTTACTAGCATGTGAGATGAGTGCAATTGTGCGGTAATTGGAGCATTCTTTTGCATTGCCTTTCTTTGGAATTGGAATGGTTACATCACATTAAAATAAACCTCAGGGTTCATTTTAATGTAATATTCACTTTTCTCTATTTTATTATATTAAGATATGCATCACATAGTCATCATGAGAGGTCTTGGAATTTTGAAAATGTTAAGAATTTTGACATGAATACATAAAGGTATATGTTTCGTACATTCTCTATAGAAAGTATATCTAAATGGGAATATATTTTTCCGTTTGCTCTTTATTCAATCTCTTTTCTATTTCTTTCTCCTCTCTTTACCTTTTTTGGGGGGTTGCTGGGGGTGATATTCACTCACCAGTAGATCCAGACAATAGACAAAAAAGAAAAAGAAAAGGGTTGATCGAACCATAATTCATTGAGTTTCAATAGCTTATTCCCAGGTTATGCTGCTGCTGCTGCTGCTGCTAAGTCGCTTCAGTCGTGTCTGACACTGTGCGGCACCAGAGACGGCAGCCCACCAGGCTCCCCTGTCCCTGGGATTCTCCAGGCAAGAACACTGGAGTGGGTTGCCATTTCCTTCTCCAATGCATGAAAGTGAAAAGCGAAAATGAAGTCGCTCAGTTGTGTCCAACTCTTAGTGACCCCATGGACTGCAGCCCACCAGGTTCCTCTGTCCATGGGATTTTCCAGGCAAGAGTACTGGAACAGAGTTCCAGGTTATACATTAGCCTTATTATCATGTTCATTTTTTGAATGTTTTTCTTGCTTAACTTAAAGGAAGAAATTGACTTAAAGCAAAAAGTGAATTTCTTTTCATCTAATAATGTTCTCTACAGTATAGCAATTGTTCTATTTTCCACAATCCTGTATAACTTTTTGAAATATCTGAAAAGTAATTTCTAGATCTCAAAATGACTGAAACTGCAAGCTTAATTTCTATTTTAGCATACGATGCATTAGTGCCATATTTGTATAACCTGTTAATTTTCTATTCTATTAACTACATATCATATGAGAATTCCCAGTGACTTTAAATGGCTAACTGCAGTCAGACAAAATGTTGCAGTGAATAAATGAAGTATATACACAAATCTGCAGCAAGAACAGAGGGAAAATAACTTTAAACCAGAGAAAGAAGAGCAGCGGGTACAGATACCTCCCTCCAAAGGGAAGAATCTCAAGATTACTCTGCTTTTCTCTGCTTTGGAATAGCACCACCTCCAGTAAGCTTCACCACCATTAGCTGCAAAATGACCATGGATGGCTGCTATTTTGTATATTACAACTTTACCAAAGTGTGGAGAAGGTTTGCCAATCCACAGTATTATTTCTAATGGTAGTTAAGCTACAGTGTCACCAACATGAGCCATGTAGTGGTCATGGAGGAAAATATTTGTTTTCCAGGTTGTTCTTGCCCCGAGAATTGACCAGATCACCCCCAAAGGCTATATAGAAAAACAGTAATTTATGTGCAACTTACTAATACAGCTCTTTGTCAACTTATGACGGTATTACACATCTCAATAAACCCCATTGAGTTGAAAATATAAGTTAAAAATACATTTAACACACCTAACTGATCAAACACCATAAGTGAGCCTAGCCTACCTTAAACACACTCATGTAAGGATACTTACATTAGCCTACAGTTGGGCGAAAGCATGGAACACACAGCCGGTTTTATAATAAAGTGTTAAAGGTCTCAAGTAGGTTGTAGACTATCGCACTGAAAGTGAAAACCAGAATAGCTGCATCGGGACAGAGCTGCTGTCAGTTCACTGGCCGTTCACCCTTGTGATGGCATGGCTGCCCCTGCAGCACCAGGAGAGAGGAGCCACCGGGGAAGCCAATGTATTACCTACCTTAAATCAAGTAACTCATTTAGGGGAGCAAATGGTTTTAAAATTGGTTTCTGCAATACCAATTATTGACTATGCCAAAGCCTTTGACTGTGTGGATCACACGTATCACGGCCCAGAAAAGCTCCAAGTTCAAAGTACACTTGCTACTGAATGGGCATTGTTTTCACACTACCATAAAGTTGAACACTTGCAATTTGACCCTTCTTAAGCCAGGGACCACCTCTACACATCAGTACCTATATCTCACCCATGTTTGAAAAATAAAATCCTTGACACTCTCACACCCAATCTTTTTGGTTCGGTTATTTACAGAAAATGTCCTTCAAATGATACTTCTCTCACTGCCTCCTCCCTCCTCTCTCCACTACTCTCTCCATTCTCCTCCACTCCACGCCACGCAGTGATGCCTCATGGGTCACCGCACCTTTACCCTTGCTGAACTCTGTAAACAATTGTCCATTCTCATTTTACTTGGTCACTCAGCCACACTTGCTGCCTGTATTTTCCACATTTATCCTCATTAAAGGTGAGCAAGATCATCCAGAGACGTGCAGTTTTGAAAAATACCAAAACTCCTGAGATTTATTTTTACTTTAAAAGTGAGAAACAAACTTCACTTCATATTAAATAAATCATGAGGCATGGGGTCTCTCAGTTGCCCAGAGACATATGATCACAGTCACAGAGTGCACCCACAATATCTGAAGGGAAGATGGGGCTCTCCAGCTCAGAAGGACTGTAGTGAATTCCACTCACAGATTAGCTAAATGCACCGCAGCTTATCTATGCGTGATAGTGGGTTACTGTGAACCCAGGTCTCCCAAATTGCAGGCAGACACTTTACTCTCTGAGCCACCAGGGAAGCCAATATATTATCTACCTTAAATCAAATAACTCATTTAGGGGAGCAAATGATTTTAAAATTGGTTCCTGCAATACCAATTATTGACTATGCCAAAGTCTTTGACTGTGTGGATCACAATAAACTGTGGAAAATTCTGAAAGACATGGGAATACCAGACCACCTGACCTGCCTCTTGAGAAATCTGTATGCAGGTCAGGAAGCAACAGTTAGAGCTGGACATGGAACGACAGACTGGTTCCAAATAGGAAAAGGAGTACATCAAGACTGTATATTGTCATCCAGCTTATTTAACTTATATGCAGAGCACAGAATGAGAAACACTGGGCTGGATGAAGCACAAGCTGGAATCAAGATTGCTGGGAGAAATATCAATAACCTCAGATAGGCAGATAACACCACCCTTATGGCAGAAAGTGAAGAACTAAAGAGCCTCTTGATGAAAGTGAAAGAGGAGAGTGAAAAGTTGGCTTAAAGTTCAACATTCAGAAAACTAAGTTCATGGCATCCGGTCCCATCACTTCATGGGAAATAGATGGAGAAACAGTGGAAACAGAGGCAGACTTTATTTTCTTGGGCTCCAAAATCACTGGAGATGGTGATTGCAGCCATGAAATTAAAAGGCTCTCTCCTTGGAAGAAAAGCTATGATCAACCTAGACAGCATATTAAAAAGCAGAGACATGACCTTGCCAACTAGTCAAAGCTATGGTTTTTCCAGTAGTCTTGTATGGATGTAAGAGCTGGACTATAAAGAAGGCTGAGCACTGAAATATTGATGCTTTTGAGTTGTGGTGTTGGAGAAGACTCTTGAGAGTCCCTTGGACTGCAAGGAGATCCAACCAGTCCATCCTAAAGGAGATCAGACCTGAGTGTTCATTGGAAGGACTGATGTTGAAGCTGAAACTCCAATACTTTGGCCATAACAGTGGAAACAGAGGCAGACTTTATTTTCTTGGGCTCCAAAATCACTGGAGATGGTGATTGCAGCCATGAAATTAAAAGGCTCTCTCCTTGGAAGAAAAGCTATGATCAACCTAGACAGCATATTAAAAAGCAGAGACATGACCTTGCCAACTAGTCAAAGCTATGGTTTTTCCAGTAGTCTTGTATGGATGTAAGAGCTGGACTATAAAGAAGGCTGAGCACTGAAATATTGATGCTTTTGAGTTGTGGTGTTGGAGAAGACTCTTGAGAGTCCCTTGGACTGCAAGGAGATCCAACCAGTCCATCCTAAAGGAGATCAGACCTGAGTGTTCATTGGAAGGACTGATGTTGAAGCTGAAACTCCAATACTTTGGCCACCTGATGTGAAGAGCTGACTCATTTGAAAAGACCCTGATGCTGGGAAAGATTGAAGGTGGGAGGAGAAGGGGACGACAGAGGATGACATGGTTGGATGGCATCACCGATTCAATGGACATGGGTTTGGATAGACTCGGGGAGTTGGTGACGGACAGGGAGGCCTGGCATGCTGTGTTTCATGGGGTCACAAAGGGTCGGACACTACTGAGTGACTGAACTGACTGACTGACAATACCAATGTATTGAAGTCTCAAGTAAAATTTTTCTTCTGTTCAAGAATAAATGACATGGCCCCAGACTTGAAGACAAATTGCTTTGAGGTAACTCACATTCTAAAGAAATATGGTAATTAGGACTAGGTTCCAGGTCCACAGATTACTAAGAAGAAACAAAACCAGATGTAATTCCTTGAGAGGCTCTTGCCTATAAATATTTTAATATATTTTATTTTTCAGAGTGGCATAAGGTTCACAGAAAAATTGAGCAGAAGGAAGAGACTTCCTATTCATGTCATTCCCACACATGTATACCCCTTCCTCATTATCAACATCCCCCTTCCCACAGAGTTGTACCTTTGTAACAACTGACGAATCTACATTGACATGTGATTATCTCTTGTGAAGTATAAAAGGTCTGTGTCTAGATTCCACTTTTGCATGTGGATGTCCAATTGTTCCAGCATCATTTGTTGAAAAGACTACCTTTTCTTCATCTAATTGCCTTTGCTCCTTTATCAAAGGTCAGTTGACTATATAGGAGAAGGCAATGGCAACCCACTCCAGTACTCTTGCCTAGAGAATCCCATGGACGGAGGAGTCTGGTAGGCTGCAGTCTATGGGGTCACGAAGAGTCAGACACAACTGAGCAACTTCACTTTCACTTTTTAATTTCATGCATTGGAGAAGGAAATGGCAACCCACTTCAGTGTTCTTGCCTGGAGTATCCCAGGGACAGGGGAGCCTGATGGGCTGCCATCTCTGGGGTTGCACAGAGTCAGACACGACTGAAGCGACTTAGCAGCAGCAGCAGCAGCAGTTGATTATATTTATGTAAGTCGATTTCTGGACCCTTTGTTCCTTTGACCTATTTGCCTCTTCTTTCACCAATACCACACTGCCTTGATTACTGTAGCTTCATAGTTAAGTCTTAAAGTTGAATAGTATCAGCTCCAACTTTGTTCTTCTCATTCAATATTGCAAATATTCTGGATCTATACATATTTTTTAAGCTTGGTCTATATTTCTGTGATCCTCTAATCTTTATCTCCAGGCTTAACTTCTTGCTTATTCTGAAATTTTATCTATTCAACTTCTACTTGACATCTTAATTTGAATGTGCCTAGTTGCTCAGTCATGTCCAATTCTTTGCAACCCTATGGACTGTAGCCTGCCAGGCTCCTCCATCCATAGGATTCTCTAGGCAAGAATACTGGAATGGGTAGCCATGCCCCCCTCCAGGGGATCTTCTTAACCCAGGGATCAAACCCAGGTCCCCCCTCCCCCATTACAGGCAGATCCTTTACTATCTGAGCAACCAGGGAAGCCCTCTTAATTTGGATAGACATCTAAAATTTAGTAAAACCAAAATATAACTCTTAATATCTGTCCCTTTACCCAGACTGGCTTCTCTACACATCTCTCTCTATGGCACCACTATTCACCAAGTTGCTCAAGCCAAAAACCTAGGCATCATCCTTGATTTCTCCCTTTCAACTCTTTTTTCAGTCCTACCCAGCATATGGCTAGACAACAAGTCCTATCAACTCTACCCCAAATCCAAACATTTCTCATTGTACTCAGTGGGAAAACTCTTTATCAATCCATTCTCACACAGCTAAATTCAAAGTGCTGGCCAAGCTGTGATTCCATCTAAGTCCTAGAGTTCTGTTCCAAAGTTGTTGGCAAATTCAGTTCTTTGTGGTTACAGGATGAAAGCCCCTATTTTGTTGCACACTGTTGACTAAGAACCATTCTCAGCTTCTAAATGCTGTCCCTTGTTCCATGCAGTCCTTTAACACATGGTAGTTGCTCCATTTAGGCCCGTGGAGAATGTCTCTGTCTTTGCAAATTTCTGAGCTCTTCTATGACCTCTAAGTCCAACTTTGAAGGGCTTATGTCAGATTCACCTTATTAATCGCTGAATATTAAAATCAACTGATTTGAGATCTTAACTACATCTACAAAATCACTTTGTAGTATCTAGACTCATACTTGCTTAAACAACTGGAAGAAATTATACATAGAGTAGGCACCAGAAACCTTGCTGACCACTGTAGAATCCTGACTACCACATACATCTTTCTCATCCAAATGTCACCTCCTTCTCAACTCCTAAGTACCCTGACTAAATGTGCTCTCCCTCTCCCCCATTATTCTTTATACCTCATCCTGTTTCATATTTTCTAATATAAAATAGACTCTAACATACATTAGCTCATGGTAGGCACTGAAGAAATATTTGATGTATTAATTAATAGATTAAAGTAAAATAGGTTAAGTTTGATTGTATTAAATGGAGTTCTGAGTAAGGAGCAGCAGCAGACTTACTAGTCCAATAAATACATAAGTGTATTAAAGGATAGTACATAGGCCATTGAACCTCTAAGTAATCTGGAGAATCCAGCTTCAGTTTAGTTCAGTTCAGTCGCTCACTCGTGTCCGACTCTTTGCAACCCCATGAATTGCAGCACGCCAGGCCTCCCTGTCCATCACCAACTCCCGGACTTCACTCAGACTCACGTCCATCAAGTCAATGATGCCATCCAGCCATCTCATCCTTGGTTGTCCCCTTCTCCTCCTGCCCCCAATCCCTCCCAGCATCAAAGTCTTTTCCAATGAGTCAGCTCTTCGCATGAGGTGGCCAAAGTACTGGAGTTTCAGCTTCAGTATCATTCCTTCCAAAGAAATCCCAGGGTTGATCTTCAGAATGGACTGGTTGGATCTCCTTGCAGTCCAAGGGACTCTCAAGAGTCTTCTCCAGCTTGGAGCCTACATTAAAAAAAAAAAAAAAAAAACAGTACTTGCATCTCCCTGCTCAGCAGGCTGCATCACTGCTGTCCCCGGACACAGACAATGAAGCTTACAACTGATGCTCATAAAGGAATCTTCCCTAGACTCGCTTCTGTCTCTACTGTCTCTGAAACATGGCAGTCTCTTTGCCATGCTTCCACCATCATCAGAATGAAATCTTCACCATGCCTCCATCACAGCCCTCATAACAGAAATCTCAACAAGATACATTCAGTAAACAAAGGTGAATCCAAACAACTGTACCCAAACCATAAAAGAATTTGTCATATAACTTCTAACTTATTATTTTAGTATATTTTCTATCTTCTTCACAAATAAACTGTATAGTTGAAAGTATATATACAATTTCATACTTTTCTCTTCACTGAGCAATTTATCACAAGCAATGTAAAAAATCACTGCATACCATAACCTTCCACTACAAGCTGGACATTGGAATCTTATACAAGTTTGCTTTAATAAATAGGGCTATAATAAAAAAACTGTTTTTCATGCCTTTACCTTACTTTTTTTAGCAAAGATCCCTAGAAATTACAATTAGAGATTAGTGTTAGTTGCTCAGTCGGGTCTGATTCTTTGTGACCCCATGGACTGTAGCCCACCAGGCTCCTCTGTCCATGGGATTTTCCAGGCAAGTATACTGGAGTGGGTTGCCATTTCCTCCTCCAGGGAATTGAACCCACGCCTCCTGTATCTCCTGCATTGGCAGGCAGATTCTTTACCATTAGAGCCACCTGAACATTTTATGTTTTTAATATGTTGACAAACTACTAAAATTGTGATTGCCAGTGTGTAAGAACACCTTGTCCAATACATCTTTATCAACTTTATGCATCATAATTTTTAATACTTGCTAATTTGACAAGCAAAATAAAAGTATGTCAAAATATTACCTGTTGTTATTGTCCACCTGCACAATGAGAGCAAGAACAGGATCTGATACAACTCACGTCATGCATCTCCAATGTCTGGCTCAGGGGTTGGGCATATAACAGGTGTTCAATAAATACCTATTAATGGATATTTTTGAAGGAACATCTTAATTTGCTGTTCTGGTTGTTATTCAGGTTCAACACTGTTTGCATGTTTACTTTTGCACTTATTTTTCCTCTTATAAATGAACTTTTCATATTCTTTATCAATTATCTACTGGGATCTTAGTGGTAAACCATCCGCCTGCCAATGCAGGCGATGCAGGAGGCGTGGGTTTGATTCCCTGGAGGAGGAAACGGCAACCCACTCCAGTATTCCAGTATCCTTGCCAGGAAAATTCCATGCACTGAGAAGCATGGTTGGCTACAGTCTATGGGGTCACAAAGAGTTGGACACAACTGAGAGACTGAGCATGCAGGATCTTAGTTTTTATAATTAAGATATGGCAGCTAGGAATATTCATGCACCAAGTCATGTAAAATCAAGTTAGAAAACAAAAGACCATCAGATGCAAAGATAGCTTTAAGGAAAAGCAGTTTGAATGGCAGTCTTCCACATTCAACTGCTTATGTCAATCCAAGTAAATAAAAATAAGTGACATGAAGGAAATCAATAATAATTAGTAAGGATAAAATGCTATTTGTAACTTTGTAATTTACAGAGAATATTTTATGCATATTTGTTTGTTTGCTCAGTCACTAAGTCATGTGTAACTCTTTGCAGCCCAATGGACAGCAGCATGCCAGTCTCCTCTATCCTTCACCGTCTCCTGGAGTTTGCTCAAATTCATGTCCACTTAGTTAGCGATGTTATCTAACCATCTCACCCTCTGCTTCCTTCTTCTCCTTTTGCCTTCAATCTTTCCCAGCATCAGAGTCTTTTCCAATGATTCGGCTCTCCACATTAAATGGCCAAAGTATTGGAGTTCAACATCAGTCCTTTCAATGGATATTCAGGGTTGATTTCCTTTCGGATTGACTGGTTTGATCTTGCAATCCAAGGGACTCTCATGAGTCTTCTCCAGCACCACAGTTTGAAGGTATCAGTTCTTCAGTGCTTAGCCTTCTTTATGGTCCAAATCTCACATCCATATATGACTACTAGAAAAACCATAGCTCTGACTATATGCATATAGAATACTTTAAAATGCATTGCATTCTAGGTCACAACATTCATGGTGAATGTTTCAAGCTGATTCCTTCACCTGCAGATGCTTTCTTGAGCCTATTCAAGGCGCCTCTACTGGGCCCTTCTGACCTCAAACCTGTGACATGGATGATATATTCTGTTCCTTTGCTTGTTTCCATCTGTTTGTCTTGCTGTCACGCTACATAGACTTTCACCATCTGAATCCCTTCACTCTCTCTTTTCGGCAAGACCAAAAACAGATCTATTCTTGCATGCTCTCTCTTGCGAGATCTACCTAGTCCACGGGAAACACTCCCAATTCCTTTACTCTATTAAATTTGGGGTAGAAGCTGACTCCCATCCTGCAGTCATAGATGACATTAGTTTATCAGGTAAGACTCAGGCAGTCCCCTCAACTCTTGTGTCTCCCTTATTGTCTGAGACGCAGGTAGGGATTATTTTCCTCACAAAGTCTTTCTCACTCTTCTCTGACATCTCTCTACAATCTTGAACTGGCCAAGAAATCGAAGAGTCATGAGTATGCTTCTAGATACTTTTCTTTGTAACATCAGAATATGAGGATTTAGCTCACACTCACTCTGGCATTGAAAATCAATTGTACTGATGACTTAGGAAAACTTGAGGCTGGAAAGATCATCTTCACACATTCAACCAAAACAGTATATGATCAGTGAACTAAAAACCAGGCAAGCCCAAGCACAGAATACGAGAGATAATTCTATGTACACTATTTGGCACAGCTTCAAAAATTAAAAGGAGAAAAAGAAAGAGAAAGAGAAGAAGCAACAGCAAAATAAACATAGTCTGCCAGGAAATGCCAAAAGCATTCCTAAAGACATTTCTTTACAAGAAACAGCTTTGGACCAATCATTTGGCAGATCATATGCAGTAGCAATTTCATAAGAAAAGAACAGTGGCCTCAAATCAGGCTTTTTTTCTCTATGTGGTGAAAAAAAGATAGAAACCCATCTTCATCATAATTTCTAATTAAGCAAACTGAATTTAAATTCAGAGAGCCAAGGAACTGTTCATAGAGTCCAATAACTCAGCTTCCTGGGGCACAAAGCAGAGTGGGGAAAAGTGGGAAAGAGATCTAGAAGGATAAATAGAAGGTGACCAGCCCATTATTGAAGTTTGTGGAAAGTTTCTAATACAGCCAAGATCTTAGAACTGGACATCAGAATTTAGCATTTGCAACAGAAATATGTCACCTACTATTCCCCAGCTAGTATTACAGTCAATATATAATGACAAGGCTTATAATGACAAGGGTAATGCAGACTTGATTTCTTGAATGGAAGTTAAAATGTTCAGTTAATCTGAAAAATAAAATATAGGCTCATTCATTGTGAAATGGTCATGTTAATTCTATTTAATGATAGTGTACCGATTAAAGGATGGCACTTTTTAATAACCTAAGCAAGTTTAAGATTTACAGTCTTAAAACTGTCCAACACCTGGACCATTTCATCTCATAGTTATGGGGCTAATCTAGCCCATGTAAAACCATGGAAACACACCAAGAGGGAAATCCTTTTAACTAAGGTTTCACATCTGTGGAAATCAAGACGATATACAAAGTGAAAGCACACAAGAAAATGGACATCAGAAAATAATCTGAAAGCCAAGAAGGTGACAAAAGTCGAAGATAAGGAGAACATGTAAGTAATCCATCGTAAATGCTTCTAACAGACCTGTCTTTCTAGGATTTTGAAGGAAAGGAAACTTTTGGCCAAAGTACAGATCTTTTAGAATTGAATCTATCTGCACAATTAAGAAAAAGAGTGCATAAGAGAAGATGCCTGATGACTTTCCATTTCTCATGAGACTTGACTATACTTCTTTGTAAAATTAGTTTCTGTTAGATTTACCAGTATTCATTCAATAAATTTACTTTTACTTGAGAAAAAGTGAGTATATACTTTTTCTTACAACCAAACAACAAGTGTATCTAAGATATTGAATGACTGCTATTAGAATTTCTATCCTATCAAAATTTATAAGAAACATAAGTGAAAATAAATCATTGATATAAACATAAGATAAAATCCTAAAACTTTTGGAACAAAACATGTGAGAAAATCTTTGTGATCTTGAGTGAGACAAAACATGTATACTATCATGTAAGAATGAAGCACCAGCCTATGTTCGATACAGGATACAGGATGCTCGGGGATGGTACACGGGGACGATCCAGAGAGAGGAAATGGGGTGGGATGTGGGAGGGGGATTCAGGATTGGGATCTCATGTACACCCATGGTGGATTCATGTCAATGTATGGCAAAACCAATACGGTATTGTAAAGTAAAATAAAGTAAAAATTAAAAAAAAAGAATCTTTTAAATACAACAAAAATATAGTCCATTAAAAAAAAAAACAGATAAATCAGACTTCTAAATTAAAATATATGTATGCTGCTGCTGCTGCTGCTGCTGCTAAGTCGCTTCAGTCGTGTCCGACTCTGTGCGACCCCATAGACGGCAGCCCACCAGGCTCCCCCGTCCCTGGGATTCTCAAGGCAAGAATACTGGAGTGGGTTGCCATTTCCTTCTCCAATGCATGAAAGTGAAGAGTGAAAGTGAAGTCGCTCAGTTGTGTCCAACTCTTAGTGACCCCATGGACTGTAGCCTACCAGGTTCCTCCATCCATAGCATTTTCCAGGCAAAAGTACTGGAGTGGGGTGCCATTGCCTTCTCCAAAATATATGTATAGCTATGGCTGATTCATGTTGCATTTGACAGAGAACAACAAAATTCTGTAAAGCAATTATCCTTCAAGTAAAAAATAAATAATATTAAAAAACTTTTGCCCATCAAAATACATCATTAAGAAAATGAAAAGGCAAGTCACAAACTGGGAGAAATTTTTCAAATTATATATCTGATAGAGGACTTGTATCCCAAATACATAAATTATGTTTTAAATTTAATAACAAGAATGAAGCAACTCAATTAAAAATATTTGATAGACACACCAAAGGAAATATAAGCATGGTTAACAGGTACATGAAAATATATTAAACATAATTAGTCTTTACAAAAATGCAAATAAAAATTACAGTGACATACCACATCACATCCACTAGAACGTTATATCAGAAAGACAGATAATAACAAGCATCGTAAGCATGTAGAGAAACTGGAACTCTCCTCATACAAAGAAAACCAAAAGTAGTTTCTTAAAATATTAAACATAAATTGGCACACACAACTACACTCCTAGGAACCTACCCAAGAGAAATTAAAATATATATCAACACAAAGGTTTATACTCAAATGTTCATATCAGCATTATTCATAATAGTCAAAAAGTGGTAAACTTCCAAATATCCATCAGTGGAAAAACAAAATGTAACACATTCATACAATGTATTATTATTCAATAATAAAAAGAGACGAAAGTACTGACAAATGCCAAAACTGAGATGAATCTCAAAACCATTAAGCTCAGTATAGATGCAGTTCTAATTAGGTGGATAAAATTGGAGCCGATTATACAGAGTGAAATAAGTTGTAAAGTAAAATAAAGTAAAAATTAAAAAAAAAGAATCTTTTAAATACAACAAAAATATAGTCCATTAAAAAAAAAAACAGATAAATCAGACTTCTAAATTAAAATATATGTATGCTGCTGCTGCTGCTGCTGCTGCTAAGTCGCTTCAGTCGTGTCCGACTCTGTGCGACCCCATAGACGGCAGCCCACCAGGCTCCCCCGTCCCTGGGATTCTCAAGGCAAGAATACTGGAGTGGGTTGCCATTTCCTTCTCCAATGCATGAAAGTGAAGAGTGAAAGTGAAGTCGCTCAGTTGTGTCCAACTCTTAGTGACCCCATGGACTGTAGCCTACCAGGTTCCTCCATCCATAGCATTTTCCAGGCAAAAGTACTGGAGTGGGGTGCCATTGCCTTCTCCAAAATATATGTATAGCTATGGCTGATTCATGTTGCATTTGACAGAGAACAACAAAATTCTGTAAAGCAATTATCCTTCAAGTAAAAAATAAATAATATTAAAAAACTTTTGCCCATCAAAATACATCATTAAGAAAATGAAAAGGCAAGTCACAAACTGGGAGAAATTTTTCAAATTATATATCTGATAGAGGACTTGTATCCCAAATACATAAATTATGTTTTAAATTTAATAACAAGAATGAAGCAACTCAATTAAAAATATTTGATAGACACACCAAAGGAAATATAAGCATGGTTAACAGGTACATGAAAATATATTAAACATAATTAGTCTTTACAAAAATGCAAATAAAAATTACAGTGACATACCACATCACATCCACTAGAACGTTATATCAGAAAGACAGATAATAACAAGCATCGTAAGCATGTAGAGAAACTGGAACTCTCCTCATACAAAGAAAACCAAAAGTAGTTTCTTAAAATATTAAACATAAATTGGCACACACAACTACACTCCTAGGAACCTACCCAAGAGAAATTAAAATATATATCAACACAAAGGTTTATACTCAAATGTTCATATCAGCATTATTCATAATAGTCAAAAAGTGGTAAACTTCCAAATATCCATCAGTGGAAAAACAAAATGTAACACATTCATACAATGTATTATTATTCAATAATAAAAAGAGACGAAAGTACTGACAAATGCCAAAACTGAGATGAATCTCAAAACCATTAAGCTCAGTATAGATGCAGTTCTAATTAGGTGGATAAAATTGGAGCCGATTATACAGAGTGAAATAAGCCAGAAAGAAAAACACTAATACAGTATACTAACACAGTATACTAACACATATATATGGAATTTAGAAAGATGGTAATGATAACCGTGTATGCAAGACAGCAGAAGAGACACAGATGTATAGAACAGTCTTTTGGACTCTGTGGGAGAGGGAGAGGGTGGGATGATTTGGGAGAATGGCATTGAAACATGTATAATATCATATAAGAAATGAATAGCCAGTCGAGGTTCAATGCAGGACACAGGATGCTTGGGGCTGGTGCACTGGGATGACCCAGAGAGATGGTATGGGGAGGGAGGAGGGAAGGGGGTTCAGGATTGGGAACACATGTACATCCATGGAGGATTCACGTTGATGTATGGCAAAACCAATACAGTATTTTAAAGTAAAATAAGGTAAAAAATAAATTAATTAAAAACTAGATGCAAAATATTTTACCTTATGTAATCATATTTATATGCCATTTCTATTAAAGGAAATCTGTAGACAGAAAGTGTATCAGTGACTGCCTAGAACTGATGCCAAAAGTGGAGATTCACTGCAAACAGGCCTGAGGGGTCAGCTGCACAGGATGGAATGCTCTACGACTGGACTGTAGTGATTTCTTGCACAACTATGTTTACTGACCAAAATTCCTTGACCTGCACATTTAAAAACATGTGAATTTCATATGTAAATTACACATCAATCAAGCAGTTTTTCTTAATTGACCACTTAGACTCAACATGGGGCTTCCCATGTGGCACTAGTGGTAAAGAACCTGCCTGCCAACGCAGGAGACATAAGAGATGTGGGTTTGATCCGGGGCTGGGAAGATCCCCCTGGAGGAGGGCAGGGCACCCCACTCCAGTAGTCTTGCCAGGAGAACCATGGACAGAGGAGCCTGGTGAGTTACAGTTCATGGGGTCACAAAGAGTCAGACATGACTGAGCAATTGAGCACACATAAGGAGCACTCCACATAGTACTGAAAATTCTAGACAGAGCACCTACGTAAGAAATAAAACATCCAAATCAAAAAGGAAAAGTTAAATTGACTGTGTTTGTAGATGACATGATCTAACCTATAGAAAACCAGAAAGATTCAACCAAGAAACTGTTAGAAGCAATAAATTAATTCAGTAAAATTGCAGAACACAAAATAAACACACACAAAAATAGTTATGGTTCTATACACTAACAAGAAATTGCCTGAAAAAGAAATTTTAAAAGCAATTACATTTACAATAGCATCATAACAAAATACTTAGGAATAAATTTAACCAAGGAAGAGAATGACCTGTACATTGAAAACTACAAGAACTGAGTGGGGCCGGGGTGGGGGGAGGGGCGTTGAAATGAGGCGCTATTAATAAATTAAAATAATAAATAAGAAAGATAGTCTATGTTTTTAATCTGGAAAAACTAATACTGTGAAAATCTTCATACTACCCAAAGTGACCCACAATTAAACACAAATTCTATCAACTTTTCAATGGCATTTTCACAGAAATGCCATTTGGTATTTCTGTGGAGTGCTCATTGTCCACCCCTCAATTGCTCAGTCAAGTCTGACTCTTTGTGACCCCAGGAACTGAACCCACCAGGCTCCTCTGTCCATGGGATTCTCCAGGCAAGAATACCGGAATGAATCTTCCCAGCCCAGAATCAAACCCACATCTCTTATGCCTCCTGTATTGCCAGGCAGCTTCTTTACCACCAGTGCCACATAGTGATACGCCATTTCACAAAAACGCCATCAAACTACCACACAATGGCACTCATCTCACACACTAGCAAAGTAATGCTCAAAATTCTCCAAGCCAGGCTTCAACAGTACGTGAACCATGAATTTCCAGGTGTTCAAGCTGGATTTAGAAAAGGCAGAGGAACTAGAGGTCAAATTGCCAACATCTGTTGGATCATAGAGAAAGCAAAAGAGTTCCAGAAAAACATCTACTTCTGCTTTATTGATTACACCAAAGGCTTTGACTGTGTGGATCACAACAAATTGTGGAAAATTCTTAAAGAGATGGGAATACCAGACCACCTGACCTGCCTCCTGAGAAATCCATATGCAGGTGAAGAAGCAATAGTTAGAATTGGACATGGAACAATGGACTGGTTCCAAACTGGGAAAGGAGTACATCAAGGCTGTATACTGTCACCCTGCTTATTTAACTTATGTGCAGAGTACATCATGCAAAATGCCAGACTGGATGAAGCACAAGCTGGAATCAAGATTGCCAGGAGAAATATCAATAACCTCAGATATGCAGATGACACCACTCTCATGGCAGAAAGTGAAGAGGAACTGAAGAGCCTCTTGATGAATGTGAAAGAGGAGAGTGAAAAAGCTAGCATAAAACAACATTCAAAACACAAAGATTATGGCATCTGGTCCCATTACTTCATGGTAAATAGATGGGGAAACAATGGGAACAGTGACAGACTTTATCTTCTTGGGCTCCAAAATCACTGCAGATGGTAAAAGTAGCCATGAAATTATGACACTTGCACCTTGGAAGAAAAGCTATGACCAACCTAGACAGCATATCAAAAAGCAGAGAGATTATGTTGCCGACAAAGGTCCATATAGTCAAAGATATAGTTTTTCCAATAGTCATGTATGGATGTGAGAGCTGGACCATAAAGAAAGCTGATTACCAAAGAATTGATGTCTTTGAACTGTGGTGTTGGAGAAGACTCTTGAAAGTCACTTGGACTGCAAGGAGATGCAACCAGTCCATCCTAAAGGAGGTCAGTCCTGAGTGTTCATTGAAAGGACTGATGCTGAAGCTGAAACTCCAATACTTTGGCCACCTGATGTGAAGAACGGACTCATTGGAAAAGACCCTGATGCTGGGAAAGATTGAAAGCAGGAGAAGAAGGGGACGACTGAGGATGAGACGGTTGGATGGCATCACCAACTTGATGGACAAGAGTTTGAGTAAACGCTGGGAGTTGGTGATGGACAGGGAGGCCTAGCGTGCTGTAGTCTGTGGGGTGACAAAGAGTAGGACATGACTGAGCGACTGAACTAACTGAATGTGACTGAACTGGACTGAACAGTTTTGGTGCAGACATGGAGAAAAGGGAATCCTATACACTGTTGGTGAGAATATAAACTGATACAGCCATATGAAAAAACATATGGAGATTCTGCAAAAAAGTAAAAATAAAATTATCCTATGATCCAGCAATCCTACTTGTGGGTATATGTTCAAAAGAAATGAAATCACTATCTCAAAGAGATATTTATACTCCTCTGTCCACTGAAGTATTATTTACCATAACCAACACATGGAAACAGCCCAAGTGTTTATTAACAGATGAATGGGTAAAGAATATATGGTAAATGTACATAATATAATATTAATATTCAGCCACAAGAAAAAAGGAAATTCTGCTATTTGTAACAACATGGATTGGGCATTACACAAATAAGTAAAATAAGCAAGAGAAAGAAGACAAATCTCCAAGATCTCAACTGTATGTAAAATCTCAAAAGCTAAACCCAAAACAAAAGGATAGAGTAGCGGTTATAAGGATATGTTGGTCAAAGGCTATAAACTTTTTATTATAAGATGAATAAATTCTGGGAACCTAATATACAGTGTGTTACCTATATTTAATAATATTTCATGTATACATGAAATTTGCTAAGAGAGTAGACATGTGTTTTCACCACAACAACAACCAAAAAAAGGAGACTGTGAAGCGGTGGATACATGAGTTAATTTATTTGTGGTAATAATTATTTCACAATGTAAATAAACATCATATCAGCATGTATATACATACAATTTATGTCAATTATACATGAGAAAAGCTGGCAAAAACTGACAATCAATAAAAGGAACTTACTTAAAATTCTTAATATTCAATATAAGCAATATTCTCCCTTTAACAATGTTTATTTGCTTAAATTTTGACTTCCTCAAATTAATCAACCAATAAAACCTGTCAAATGTACAATAAACATAGTCTTTTTCCCAAACAATAAAAAGTAACACAGAGTTCATTTCAAATCTCTTCAGATAATTTTACTGACTACCTGCCTTAAGTGTTTAAGCAGCCACATTGATTATACCATTACTGCAAGATTTAGAAGGAATTGACTGGCTAGAAAAAAAAAAAAAAACACACAAATTTGTAGACAAGCAGTTAACTCTTGACTCAAAAGTTGTAACTGAGTGTTAACAATGTTTTCTCTTTTCCATGGTTCTTTACTTTTTATCTTGTATGTATCCAATGGAGGGCAGAAGATTCCTGTCACTAAAATTCACATAAATAACTTTTTTTTATCAATATGACTGATTGCTAATGAAAGTGAAGACAGTAATCTTTTGATTCTGATTCATGGGACAAGAAGATAGTACTTAGTCTCTAGATGATGAATACAGTTAACATGAAAAAGATAAGGCAAACACAAAAAAAAGATGGGACATATACATAAAAGAATTTAGAAACAGGGCAGAGATGTGTCTGTCTTATGTCCACTGAATCTCAGGAACTGGGCCTTAATGCCCTCTTTTCTTCAACTTTGGAGCCCAGTACTCTTTGGCACTTTCCCTCAAATTACCGCTTCCAGCATGACTTCAAGAACTGCATGTCTTCAGCTGATGGCCCAGCATTCACTCTCATTTGCACAGTGAGGTACAAGCGGATCCAGGACCTCAATCAATGACCGAAATTAATTTCCAGTCCCTCCCCAGGAATATACCACCAGAAGCTAAAACAGAAGTCACCAGCCTAAATGAGAAATCAAAATCAGGATTAAAAAAGTACTTCAGTATACGTCAGATAACCGCAACAGTTGATTAATATGCAAAAGGGAAACTAATGTTAGGGAATGAAACAAAATATTTAAAACCAAAATTGTACTCAAAGTACTTGTATGAGTGAGTGAAAGCCGCTCAGTCATGTCTGACTCTTTGCGACCCCATGGGCTCCTCTGTCCATGGAATTCTCCAGGTAAGAATACAGGAGTGGGTTGCTATTTCCTTCTCTGGGGGATCTTTCTGACCCAGGGATTGAACCTGGGTCCCCTGCATTACAGGTGGACTCTTTACCGAGACACCAGGATGCAACAAAACACTTGTGTATGAATGTTCATAGTAGCAGTATTCTCGATAGCCAAAAGGTGGAAACAACCCAAATGGCCACCAGCCGATGAGTCAATAAACAAATGATGGTATATAAACGCAATGGAATTTTTTCCAGCCACTAAAAGGAATGAAGTACCAAAACATGCTGCAACATGGATGAATCTCGAAAACATTTTGCTCAGTGAAAGAAACCAGATACAAAACATAGTATTCTATATGACTTCATTTATATAAAATACCCAGAATAGGTTAATCCATAGAGACAAAGTAAATCCATGTCGGCGCTGGGGGGAAGGGGAAATAAAGAATAACTACTTAATGAGAATGAGGTTTCATTTGATGAAAATGTCTTGAACTAGACAGAGGTGGTGGCTACACCACTTTATGAATGTACTAAGTGTGACTGACTCACACACTTTAATAGGACTCTTTTATGTTATGTGAATTTCACCTCAATTTAAAAGCAAAACAAAACACTGATTGTAGCCATTTCTTTCTGAAACCAAAGGCATCATTCACAGTGCAAAACTGAGACTAAGTTCTCTTCCTTTCCCTTCCCTTCTCTTCCCTTCCTTTTACAGAGGTGGCTGATAGAGGGAAAAAAGGAATTTAAAGTCTCTGTAACTTCTTCAATATAGAAAACAGGTTGGTATATTGATAAGAAATCACTCAGAAGTATAGTTGGACATGGAAGAAGGTGAGTATCAGATAGAGCAGTAAATTACTACCTGTAACAAGCCAAGAAAGATTTGGTAGGGAGAGGGAAAGCAGTTCACTGCTAAAAGGCCCAAGACTGTGGACAAAGGTGGCCAGTGAGAAAGTCTTGATGTGCAGATGACCAAATAACATTGAAGAGCAAGGATGTCTAACATCCAAATGCATTGTATAAGTACAATGCAGTTTGCTTGGGGAAAAGAAAAAATTATTGATTTGCTGAATTGAGCACACACACACCCATAAAAGAGTGAACAGATCAGATACTGGAAATTAGACCCAACAAGAATAAGAGTTTAAAGCCAGTATTAGTGACCACTAAAACACATAAATTACTCAAGAATTCCCAGAAATCTAGCTGCAGCATTGGATCTCTACAACACATGACAACATGCTGAAGGAAATTTTATCAGTGGGGTCAAAGAATGGGACTATCGGTTGGTGACAGATTATGATTCATTAACTGCTATGCACAAATGAGGTAGGTGTATCTTGTCCACCTACTCCTTAAAATTCTCTAATTAAACATATTCCTGTGGTCATGTATGGATGTGAGAGTTGGATTGTGAAGAAGGCTGAGCACCGAAGAATTGATGCTTTTGAACTGTGGTGTTGGAGAAGACTCTTGAGAGTCCGTTGGACTGCAAGGAGATGCAACCAGTCCATTCTGAAGGAGATCAGCCCTGGGATTTCTTTGGAAGGAATGATGCTAAAGCTGAAACTCCAGTACTTTGACCACCTCATGCGAAGAGTTGACTCATTGGAAAAGACTCTGATGCTGGGAGGGATTGGGGGCAGGAGGAGAAGGGGACGACCGAGGATGAGATGGCTGGATGGCATCACTGACTCGATGGATGTGAGTCTGAGTGAGCTCCGAGAGATGGTGATGAACAGGGAGGCCTGGCGAGCTGCGATTCATGGGGTCGCAGAGAGTCGGACATGACTGAGCGACTGAACTGAACTGAACTGAAAGAGCCATAACTCAGTCACTCCATTTCATTCCCTGGGTACATATGCAAAGTTTCAAACTGAAATTGACATGCTAATAATCTTAAACCAAGGATGACATTATGGGGAAAATGGGGGGGAATTTGTAGTCCCTTTAGTCTGAGTTTCTTAAAGTACAGTGCACGAAGGAGCTCCATTTGAAATATCCAAGATGCTTGAGACAGCCACTAATTCCCAAGCCACACTCAGCCCTAATCAGAATCTCTCTGGGAAGCCCCTAGAGACTTGTATTGTAATACTCTTTCTAGATGATTCTACACACACTAAAGTTTGAGAACCACGACTTCAGCTCAGTGCTCTCCAAAGTAGTGGATAATCTTCAGGTGTTTGGAACAATCTGCTGGGATTTTAACTTCTTCATTATTCATTTTTAATCTAAAAATTTGTCCATATTAATAATCCGTATGTGGGTTGGTCCCAACACAGCTGTGAAGCAACCTGCAGAAAGAATAAATTCTATATCAGAGAGTATTTAACAATCGTTCCCTCCCAGGTACAGCCTTTGTGGGAGACTGCAGCTGATTACTTTCTAATATCATTGTATCATTACACTTACTAAAACAAAAATATTAAATAGTAGAATATTTGTAATACTTGCTTTAGTCATGCCTGACTCTGTGCGACCCCATAGACGGCAGCCCACCAGGCTCCCCCGTCCTGGGATTCTCCAGGCAAGAACATTGGAGTGGGTTGCCATTTCCTTCTCCAACAATATAAGAAGTCACTAGAAAATTCTTTTCTACCACAACAGGTTCACTGGTTAGTGCTCACCCTTCTTTATAGTCCAACTCTCACATCCATACATGACTACTGGAAAAGCCATAACTTAGACTAGATGGACTTTTGGGGACAAAGTAATTCTCTGCTTTTTGATATGCTGCCTGTTTGCCATAGCTTTTCTTCTAAGGAGCATCTTTTAATTTCATGGCTACAGTCATCTGCAGTGATTTTGGAGCCCAAGGAAAGAAAGTCTGCCACTGTTTCCATTGTTTCCCCATCTATGCCGTGAAGTGATGGGACAGGATGTCATGATCTTAGTTTTCTGAATGTTGAGTTTTAAGCCAGCTTTTTCACTCTCCTCTTTCACCTTCATCAAGAGGTTCTTTAGTTCCTCTTTGATTTCTGCCATAAGGGTGGTGTCATCTGCATATCTGAGGTTATTGATATTTTTCCCAGTAATCTTGATTCCAGCTTGTGCTTCATTAATTTAAACTTGCAAAATTGGTAGATGATTTTTTTATGAATTCCATGATAGATTAATGCAGCCAATGATAACATTTCTTTCTTTTTTTCAATTTATCTTAGTGAGGTATCTTTGTCACTGAGGTATTTTATCACCTTTTAAAAGCAAGCTGTGAAATAAACTGACCTTAGATATAAACCTTCAAATAACTGGATCACAAAGTGTTAAACCAAGTTTTTCAAAAGGAATGAAACATAATCAAGTACATTTCTACTAGTAATAATACTAGTATTTTAAGTAAAAGCAAAACTTGTTTTTAATTTTTGAATAACATTTATTTCATTTTACTTGTGCTTTAAATTTCCATTTGCATGTACTTTTTACAATGTATATTAACACATCATAAAATTGTAAAATAAATAAATATAACATAATTTGGAGAAGCATACTTTAAAATACTTTACCGAAAAGAGGTGCCATTTGGAAAATGCAGAAGCAACTATTAACACTTCAGATGGTAACATTTTAGCTAGCATAGCTATATTTTCTTGTTAAGTTAAAATTGGAAAAGAAAGAGCAAAAATTCCTCTTTCTAAGCCATTCAAAATAAAACCATCTTATTTATAGTACAGTGACCTGGTGAAGTTTCTGCTGATGCGATTTCATCGTGAGCCCTGCAACATGCATAATATCCCATGTTTTCAGTGTGTCTCTCACATAACAGTCCTTGAAATCTCCACGGCTGAGGAACTTGGTCCCACAAAACACTGACTTGCCTACTTCTGTTCCGTAGAGATAACAGTCTATTGGTGCTGTGATAATCATATGTGTATGAATTCCTTTTCAAATCTATGGCTTTCAACAGCTTCAGGGAAGAAAAAAAAAAAAAATCCATAAGCTGTCCAAAAACCTTTTGATTTAGATCAAAGTCTCAAGAACTGTTGAGCCCAATTTAACTTTTTGTAGCATTGTATTTTCAGGTATCCAAGATACACTTTGAAAACAATGGTTTTACTTTGTTTTTCCCCAAACAGCAATGTACATTTATAGCTACCTCTTTTACAAATCCTAAACTTTATCTCACTGTTATTTCCCCCCACACACACTAGAGGCATGTAGAACTCAGAGTAGTATCTCTACTTATGTGTCTACCTATAAGATCTTAATCAGAGAAGTAGGTGTAAGCAGGCATAACTTAAATGGGAAAAAATACCACAAAGGGCACAACAGCCTATTTATTCCTTTGCAGTGTTGCTAACGGAGTAGAACAGACTCCCTGTCGTTTCTGCCGACACGAACATTGGTTCTTTGCTAGAACCAGTAGAAGGATTTGATAGAACAAACACAGGCTTGGGATTCACAGAATGGGTCTTTGAGATTTACATTCTCTTTGTCACATTTGGCTGTAACTTTATTCTGTGGTTTTTCATACATAAAGAAGGACTAAAAAAAAAATCTAACATAAAATTAATGAAAGCAATATATGACATAACTTACGGTAAGTGCCCTGCGCATACAGGGAGTTGAAGGACCATGTGAATTAATGACCCTATTTCACTTAATTCCCTATCATTTGAACCACCCTCTGGCTACCACTGTAGGCATTTTTGCAACAAATAATAACGAATCCCTGCAACTTCATCCAGTTCCAACAATCCTGGAAATATGATTAGTATCTGAATACTCCCTGATCTGCTTTTGTTTGTTTGTTGTCCATAAAGAGGACAATAGTTTTGGAAATATGAAACCAATATATGGTCCATGACCCAGTAAATCATGTCCCATTACACTCCTTAGTCATTAGGTATTTGCCTTGAGTTTAACTGCATCAGGAAGAAGACAGTGGGTTCCAAGAGGTTTTATCACTAGGAAGTTCTCCTCCAACAGAGCCAACAACAAGACTGGCAGAGATAAACTGACAGGGGTAGGAGGTGCCGCACATAGAGCAAAAGGAGATGGCTTGCCAACTATTACTCCCTCAATTTATTAGCAAGAGGCAATGATATCCAAGCATGAGAGAGGATAGAGTTGATATTGGACAGGTTTGTCCCACTGACCATTAGAGAGTCTAACAGAAAATCATGCACCACAATATGAAACAGCTACGGCAAAGCAGGAACCGTGTGGAGAACATTTAGGCAGAAGGCGATCAGAGAAGGCATCCCTCAGCCCAGTGGGTACAAGTAGACCCCCTCCTACCTTCAGCTCCCACATTAGCATATAGAAGAGGGAAACTGTGGCATTAGAACTTTGAAAGGAATGACGATTGCTGCCTATAAATTGACTATTTATGTGCTTTAACCCTGAGGAGACTAAGAAACCTTCAGTTGGCAAGTTTATGTTCCCCTGACCTCCCCCTTCATTGGAAGGATTGATGTTGAAGCTGAAACTCCAATACTTTGGCCACCTGATGCAAAGAGCCAACTCATTGGGAAAGACCTTGATGCTGGGAAAGATTGAAGGCAGGAGGAGAAGGGGACGACAGAGGGTGAGATGGTTGGATGGCATACTGACTCAATGGACATGAGTTTGAGTAAACTAGGAGTTGGTAACAGACAGGGAAGCCTGGCATGCTGTACTCCATGAGGTTGCAAAGAGTCAAGACACAACTGAGCAACTGAACTGAACTGAACTGACCTCCCCCTAAGTCTTCTACTCAACTACCACCAAGCAAAATAGGACCTGGAAATCAAAATAGTTTAGAAAACTTTACATTCTCTTTTTTGCAGGTATGTGGCTAACTGTTTGTATGTGCCAACACGAAGGGTCTGATTGTCACAAGACTTATTCCCACCCAGTCAGAGATCTTCCTCACTCTCAAACTATGTTAATAATTTCAAGGATATATGCAATAGAGAAGCACAATTGAAGCAGGGAGACACCTCAGAACATCTCACGTACCTCCTGAAGTACACTCTTTATGGATTCTCTCTGGCTCAAACTAATATGTGAAGCCTCACAGTGAGGTCTGTAGGTCTCTTCACATAGTAAGAAGTGTTTAAGTTATGAAATACTTTGAGCCAAATCTTTACAGGCCCTTTGTGACAAAATATTTCCAAGAATCCTTATCTCATAAATTAGAACAGAGAAATAAGAAAACAAAGAGCAAAGATGACTAATAAGATATAAATAAAGATATATAGATAGACATGAATCAAAAGAACGCTTTAGTGTCTACATTAATATTTTACAAAGTAAATTTCAGAACAAAAAATATCATGAATTTACCAAGGATTAAAAAAAAAGTTATAACGACAAAGGAGTTAACTCATTAAAAAATATAACAATTCTAAGAGTTATGTACCTAATAATAGAGTTTAAAAATATGTAAACCAAAATCTGACAGAACCGTAAGAAAATATAAAAATAGGCAAATCTATAATTAGAGTCAGAGATTTCAATACCTGTCTCTCAATAATGCATACAAAGTAGACAGAAAATCAGTTAGGATATTGTTATGGATTAGACTGCGTCCCCACCAAAATTCGTATGTTGATTTTCCTAACCCCTAGTATCTCAGAAGGTGACCTTAGAAATAGAAATTAGAGATATTTGATTAACAGATCAGTTCAGTTTAGTCGCTCAGTCATGTCCGACTCTTTGCGACCCCATTAATCGAAGCACGCCAGGTCTCCCTGTCCATCACCATCTCCCGGAGTTCACGCAGACTCACGTCCATCGAGTCCGTGATGCCATCCAGCCATCTCATCCTCGGTCGTCCCCTTCTTCTCCTGCCTCCAATCCTTCCCAGCATCAGAGTCTTTTCCAGTGAGTCAACTCTTCTCATGAGGTGGCCAAAGTACTGGAGTTTCAGTTTTAGCATCATTCCTTCCAAAGAAATCCCAGGGTTGATCTCCTTCAGAATGGACTGGTTGGATCTCCTTGCAGTCCAAGGGACTCTCAAGAGTCTTCTCCAACACCACAGTTCAAAAGCATCAATTCTTCAGTGCTCAGCTTTCTTCACAGTCCAACTCTCACATCCATACATGACCACTGGAAAAACCATAGCCTTGACTAGACGGACCTTAGTCGGCAAAGTAATGTCTCTGCTTTTGAAAATGCTGTCTAGGTTGGACATAACTTTTCTTCCAAGGAGTAAGCGTCTTCTAATTTCATGGCTGCAGTCACCATCTGCAGTGATTTTGGAGCCCCAAAAAATAAAGTCTGACACTGTTTCCACTGTTTCCCCATCTATTT